>MNCI01007355.1:891626-964943 GCA_015680685.1 Gnetum montanum
AACCAAAAGCCCAAACAGGCTCTCACAACCACAAGTGAGTCTGTGCATGCTCCTCCAACAAATAAGGCTTCAAAGCTCCCTTAAAACCAACAACAGGGCTTAATGCATACGGTCATGTTAACACATACTGTTACTGACTGGATAAATGTGGGCCACCTTCCCAGGAAACTCTCTAACCCTGGAAGTCCCTTAATCTACCTCCAAGTCACTGGGAATGAACCTAGTAAGGCTCTTCTTAACTCAAGTTCCGGAGTCAACTTAATCTCATGAGAAATGTATAAAGCCTAGAACCTACCTCCACTCAAGAAGAGAAATATTCAACTAGAGCTGGCTAACCAGTCCATCACCATTTCCTTGGGATTAGTGGAGGACATCGTTACCACTGTGTTTGGTTGGTCATACCCAGCTGATTTCTTGGTGATAGAAGTCAACAGTAACAAAGGGGACTTTCCAATTATAATGGGGAGGGCATGGCTCAGCACCATCAACGCATGCCTATGGATCCACGATCTTTCCTTGAAAATATCTAAGGAAAATATTTATGGAAAGATCGAGAAGAAGAAAGTTCCATGCATTACATACAATGACTCAGAGGATGATGATGTGGAGGAATGCTCAACATCTCCTACATGCAACTAGTGTGCCCAAGAAACATAGATACAACAGTGCCTGTATGTAGCAACCACATAACAAGAGAACACCCAGTGGTTGACAGCTGATCAAGAAATTAGCCCACCAACATACATGGAATGAACTGGGGGAACAACTCATTCCCACAACGAAGGCATAGATACATTGGAGTATGAGCTCTGCTGACTTCCATCCCTTAACTTGAAAACATTAATCGGGAGAAGTTGGACACTTTTAAGAAATTCAAAAAAATGCTCATTATTTTGGATCTCTCCCTTTCAATTCAGTCATGGGGGAGATGGCCACCTATGCTAATCATTCGAGGCTCTCAATTTCTTTTAAGTTTTTGTTTTACACATTTTTATTTTACAAATTTCTTTAAATTTTCTTGTTTTTGTTTTACATCATCGTTTATGCTTTTTCATTTCTTTATGTGTGAGTGTGTGTGTGTTTTATCCATTTTGTTAAGTTTGTCATCCAATAAGTGTTCCAAAGATGGTATGAACTGTTCCCTATTGATTGCTAATGTTTGGTTTTTACCTTTAAGTTATGATGTTGATACTAAGGTATGGTTCTTTTGATATGATAGGCAATGAGTCCACTTCATCCATTCATCCACAAATTTCTATGGTCTCTCTTTTCTTGGAACTGTATAGTCCCTTTTTCAATAATAATAATAAGAACTATAACAAATCGGTGACCAGGCATTTCTCAAACTAAGGAAGGAGTCAAGGATTGAAAAGGGTGTGACTTCAAGGGAACTTGATGCATTTGTGTTGGCCATTCTCTTGGGTGCTTGGATGTTTTCTCCTGGAGTGTTCTTACTGCTTCAACATTGCCCAATTATCAGGAAGCTGAGTAAATAAAAATAATAAGTCTTTGCATGGTGTGGTTCTCACACATAAACACAAAAAAAAGTGAGAATTCAAAGAACATCCCTTAGACGAAATAATCATTTGGGCTACAAGCACTGGTTATGGAACTAAACTAAACATGTTCCCTCTAACTAAGGCCCTCCTTGCTTCCCATTCTCCCCTCCTTCATTTCATCGGAATGGTGGTGGCTCTTGGGTGAAGGCATTCTTGTTACTTCAAGCTGATGGATTGTCCAAATGCATTAATGTGAAGTCACTGGATGTGGTTTGTTGAGGCCGGACTTGGAATGGGATCTACTAAGTCATATTAATCATTAAAATACACAAGGGGCTATACACCACCTTATTCTTGAGACTCCATTCCATTCTCTCCTTTCCATCATTCTTTTCCCATCTATCACCTCATTGTCGATTGTATCAGTAGTCCATATCTTGGTGGATGCATTGTTTTCTTTTTGATAAATTCTTGTGGTTAAGACTTTAACTCTTGTTCCAAATGACATTCCCAAAGCCTATGGACTCTTTGAATGTGGGTTTGTCAGGGCATTAAGGGCATGAGCCTACTTTGGGGAGGACCCACTGGCATTCGTATGTGGTACACCAATTAAATTCTTTCCCTTAACATTTCTACAATCCACTCTATTTTTTTCATTTTCATCTTGACATCCACTTCATCAACATTATAGTTGTTTCTTTTTCTCCATCTTTCTTGTTCTTTTTCTTTCTCCATTCTATCGCTACCAAAGGTTCACTCTTAGTCATGGGGATCCTGACCCAATTTTTTCAATTTTCTCCTAGCCCCTACACCTTCGGTAGTCACCACTAATATATCTCCAGACTCGTATTAGCCATACCACAACTCAACCAATGGACCTTTCACCGAAGCAAGGTATCAACTGCATTGTGATTCATTCACCCTTACTAATTTAAGACTATGTTGTATGTGCATATGGCAATCATACAACAATGGATTGGATCTGGAGAGAACACTTGGAATGGATCAGTGCTAAAGTAGCTATGCAAGGAGCAAGATTGATGGTGCGCTTAAGAATAGACAACAAAAGATGCAATCTCGGTGTTGGCAGCAACAGACTTCTTCTTTCTTCTCTCTTCTCTCTCAGTTGCCAAATAATCTTTGATGTCAAATGTATAAAGTGTTCACTCTTGTTGTCGTGAACACCAGTTTTGTCATGTTCTGTAATGATGATCCGTTCACATGTCGTCCCATTCAACCAGTAGTTCCATTCAAGTTAATAATTCCATACCTTCCCAATATTTTGTAAGGAACTCAAGGATGAGTTTTTATTTAGTCATGGGGGTATGATGGGACGTGATATCGCATGGGTCGCAATATCGCGTCCTCACTGCGATATCGCGTACGCGATGTATCGTACGCGATATCGCATCTTTCCCGCGATATCACGTACGCAATATCATAGTCTGCTACCATTTCTATAAATAAGAAGGGGCTCTCCCTTGTTTCTCATCTAGATATAGACCCTTAACGAAACTCTAGTAGTTTTACCTCTCCAGTAGGAGCTCCAAAGTGAACAGATCTTTATTCGAGCAAATATTGTACCTGAACACAAGTTTGCGTACGGAAATAAAGACAAACTTTTGGATAAACCTTGCAGTGCATGGACTAAGCTAAATAGGACTTTACTTATTGTTATTTATTGCTTATCATTTAAATGCTTTATTAGTTAATTAAATCTCTCTCAACCCTTCTCCCATAGTTAAGTGCATTCAGTACGACCACTTCAAGCACGTGCGTTACACTTGGTGATCCTAGTAACGAATAGCTACAAGTAAAAGTTAAGTGCATTGTCCCTCCTATATCTACAAGTAACGCACGTGCTTGTCCCTCCTATATCTACAAGTAACTTTTGTCTACATATAAAATTATAAAACTTGCATTTGAAAGAACACTTTTGCTCTATGATATTTAAATTTAAACTTTTATATTTGAAATTTTCAAATCAATCTTTCTAAATCTAAATTTTCAAATCTAAACTTAAAGACCAGAATTTTCAAATTAGAATTTTTACATTTGACTTTTTAAATCTAAGATTTTAAATCCAAAATTTCCAATTCTAAGTTTTTAAATATGATTTCTCGTATCTAAATTTGAAATCATAAATATTCAAATCTAATGTATCAAATCTAATTTTTCAAATTTAAAACTTAAAGATCTGAATTTGAAATTTTTAGATCTCATTTTTTAGATTTGCTTTCTCAAATCTAAAATTTTTAGATATGATTATCAAAGAAAAATTAGAAAATTAAAACAAATTAAACTAAAAAAAGACTAAAGACGGAAAAAAGTGTCCACTCTACTAATCTTAAAGAAAAATCCAAACAAACTATTCTAGCAAATAAAAACTAATAAAAGGAAAATGAAAATCATGTAAGAGTGCAAACGATTATCCTAAGTAGTTGAATACCACTTACCTCCCTGGCAATAGTGCTAAAATGATAAGCTCTTCTATAATAGCAGTTATCATGTTGCCAGTTCATCACCTCATTTATGACTCACTTGAATGTCATAGTCCTTAAGGTAAGCCTACGTGATTCAAGTAACCCAAAAGTAATTGTAAACTCAAGAGTTTATTGCTTCTTCCCTTGGCATTTCAAATTCTCCCTCAATTAATATCTATCACCTATTGATCACTAGTACATCCACAAAACATTATTATTTTCTAATCTAAAGCAAAAATATGTAAGAACTCCAACTTCTCCTTCATTTACAATGAAAAGATATTTGTACAAACTTCACAACCTTGACTCATACAAAGATAATGAGAAAAGGTCTGTACATGGATGAGACCTATCAACTTACTCTCATGTTAAGAAAGGATTTCCAACTCTGCTTATACATATGAAATTAGAACAATAATACAAGTATAGAAATAGAAATGGGAGAAATCAATAGTTACCTTAAGGGAAATGAGTAATCGGCCAACAAGGAAGCAAATATATCAAACTACCCTTCTCAAGTGTTAGGAAGAACAAGGTCCAATACCTTAATATATACAAATTTTAGATACATTTAATGGAGAGAAAAGGATTATCAATGAGCCTTATAAGTCTTCAACTACTAGGTAGATGACTTCCAAAGTGTCCTTGTTGAATTTCCCCTTCAAACTTCATGTGTTAATGGTAGGTGTAGACTATTTCTTCCTGTATGGTGGATTTGACAAGTGTTGTTCATGGCTAACTTTGAATGGCCATAACTTTCACATCTAGAATCCATGTTACATAAACCAAGGATCAAAATCAACAAATTCAAACATAATAGTGAAGTTAAATTTTTTACCTAAGATCATTTCATCCATGTTTTTGTTCCTACAAAATAAGATATATAAGCATATTATTATTGAGATAGAACATAATGTAGATGATAACAATTGACTAAAATATACTTACTAGTGATCTAATATAAAGTAAAATAAACATTATTTATTAAGAAATATTACTGTTTTAGAGGCTCATTAGTCCACTAGCTTTAGTTGAATGTTAGTACTCTTTAGAGGAGAAAGTTTCCAATCAAGGTACTACTACAATAAAATGATGTTAGCTCCTAAACTAGATTCATAAAGAGCTAGGAAATGATCCTTCTTGCCAATTTGAATCTCCAACATGGGACTGCCAGAATCTAGTTTCTTTTTATGAAAATAACCTTCTTTTACTACCTATGTCACTACCTTATACATAGTAATGGTCATGACACCAATTCCATTAGGTGTCATTTTTTTTTATTTTCCATACATTATTAAAAAAATTCTTCATAAACTAGATTTAAGAAATGATACTAGAACCTCCTTAATATGGACTCATGTCTTGCTTGTACTATTATCCTCTCCACAAGATGAAGGGGATGGAGTGGATCCAATCCCATAGTGTTCATGTCTATGTTTGTAGTAGAATTTTCTACCATGGGACCTTAGACTTTTCTCTGAAACTAAATCAATAGGTGTATGCTAATATTACCTAGTTGTGTACATGGAGGTTGGATTAACATAATAGATAATCTTAAAAAATTTGATTTTCATCAATTGCTGTTAATTGGGTATTCCACCTTGCATGGCACCAAGAAGTAGAAGTTCTTGCTATTAAGGAGTTTGTTGGCTAGTACTAGTTGATGTTGGTAAGTACTATGAAGACATTATCTATGGAAGTAACTAAGTATCTAACTAGCCACCTTGAAAGTAAGGATTAATGAAAAGTGTTATATGTTGTTGGATTAGAGATGGAGGATTCCATAGAGCAGCTTCCCAAGGATTTGGGGTTTCCCACTACTTGTACTATTGCATGGGCTACAAATTAACTAGGTTATGGAGTCCTCCTTATTTTCTTCTTAATGAACTTGAGATTCAAAGGCATTCCAGTTCATTCCATTTTACTAATCATGTGGGCCAATACTGAGTAGCTCTATGAGTTATGAAGGTCTATGTAATACTCATAGAAACCTTCATTAATAGAAAATGAGAAAGCCTCATTTGGATCTTCTTTAATGCATTTAGAGCATAAGAGCTGACCTTTACCCTTACCTTTGTACTTCTTTCTATGTAGAGGTGGTCCAATTACTTTTATTTTATTTTTAACCACCTTACCCTCAATTTCTTAAGGGTAGTAGTTATCATGTCATCCATCACTTCCCACATTTGATCCACCTTATTGACCAAATTTATCAATGCCTTCTTAGTTCTAACTTGGTCTTACACTAAGACCTTGATAGTAGTGAGAGGTTTAATTGTACCTTTAATGTTCTTGGCCTTCCTTTTATGTGTGTCTTTTTGTGTTGATCTTGTTGGGGATGATTCTTGGATGTTTTGGCATGTTTGAAGGTGTTTTTGCTTCACTTGATGAGTTTAGGAGGTTCCAAGGTCTATGGGAACTTGTTTGGAGGCATCTAAAGGCTCTGGGCATCAAAACAAGAATTTTTATTTTTGGCATCTAAGATAGACATCTCTGCAAAAAGATAGATGTCTTTCTAGAGATGTCTCCCCTAAAGTGTAGACATCTCTAGTCCATAGAAGATGTCTACCAAAAATAGTAGACATCTCTCCTGAATGTAGGGCTTTCATAGTAGACATCCCAGCAAAGCCAAAGATGACCTAGACACATGGGGAAACTTTTAAAAACATTATTCCAATTTGGTAAATAGCCAAAACAAGATGGAAAAAGGTAGGAATAAGGTGAGAAGACTTGGGAAACATCTAAAGAACCTCAAGTTAGGTTGAGGAAAGGTTTCTAGGGTTTTTACCTTCCGATTGCTTACAAATATTAATGTAATTCATCATTGTAAGTGCCACAGTGATAAGGACTATAGTGCAAAGTACCAAAGTGCCAAGTGCCAAAGTGCAAATGTCAAAGGTCAAACATACCAATAGAGGGAAATAGAGAGAGCTCTTAAGGGAGGAAAGCTTGTGCAAGGAAGTTGAGTAAAAGGCAAGGGAGAGCACTTGAGAGAGGTGAGGAGAATCTCTTATAAGTGGCTTGTCTTGAGCTTGGGCTCCATTGTGAGTTATTGAGAATTAAGAGAGGACAAGTGTGACCTCTAAGATCCTTAAGATAGTTGTGAGTTAAGCTTGGCTCCTCATCGTTGATGTATTTTCTATGTATTTTTAGAACTCTTTTAATATAAGGGATATTTTCTCTATTTTATTGTGTTATCCTTATTTTCTAAGCTAGATCTGCTTGGAAGTTATGGATTGTGTCCTATTGAGGTCTATCAAGGTGCAACACCCCTGCACCAAGGATCATGATTGTACTCCTTGGCTAATCATCTCTTTCACCATTCATCTTCCATGCTTGAAATGATGTCAAAATTTACTTTGATTTGGGTCACCGAATTTTTATGTACCTAGCCCATTACATACATCTCTATGTTCTCTATTGTTTCTTGCCTTAGGCCTTCCATGATATGCATCACTTTTTTTCTTTAGTTAAATTCATGTTTTGGAAAGAAATGAGTTGTTTTCATATACCTCTTCATGGTAATGTCCAATAATTCATGGGCTCCTTGCTTCCATCTAGCCACCTCCTTCAAGATGTTTAAAATGCAAGTATAGGTTTGAAATCTAGTGTAAAAAATTCAAACCATGTATGTCCATTTTTGAATTAATTTAAGAGGTAATGACATGTATCATTTCTCCATATGTTCAATAAAGATGTACAAAAACAACCACAACTTCTACCAATCACTAATAATTTCGTGCAAGTAGGAAGCATTATCAAATGCTTGCATGTGGGTTAGAAATCATCATTTGTAAATCCTTTGTATGTTGTTACATTAGCCATATTAATTCATTTGATACAACTATTATGAACATGCTTCTATGAAATATCAATAACTTCATTAAGTTTATAATAATCACCACAGTCAAACAAATGAGCATCATCATCACCGAATGGTCTAGACAAGTGCAAATGCTAGAACCTAAAGAGAAGATCATCATCATGGGTTTTAGCTATACTTCAATTAGTGGTTCCTAACTATGATCCCTCATGGAAGATTAGCTCTTTTCTTTCTTATCTAATTTATTATCCGTCTCTTCATCTAAATGATTAAATAAAAAGGTATGATGACCTTCTTCTTCTACTGTTCAATCTTGAAGCTCTTGTTGTATAGAGGTGCATATTCATTTTACATTATCTCACAAGCTACATAGAATGCACAATCATACTCTAGCCCACTATTGATTAGGACCTTCATAAGATCATGTGTTGTAGCCTTAGCTAATCCCTTAGAGGACTATCCATGAGCATCACATCACCTCCCTTACTTATCTTGATGATAATCTAAAATAATCAATGGTAGGGCCACATCCTTTAAGTATTCAATATGATAAAATTCCTTCTACATTTTATCATACTTCCTTCACCAAAGGTCTTTGATGAGCTTTAAGCATAATTTTTCATATCATTCATGTTGAAAACGTACATGCAACACTAAAGAAACACACACTCAAGTTGAAAAATATTTAAATAAAAAATGTATAGGTATTTCTAGGAAATTCACAATGTCTTCACTAACAATGATACCAATGAAAAGGGTCCCAATGATAGTAACTAATGGGGTTATATTATATAGAACGTAATGCAATCTGATCGTAAGCTTTGAAGAGGATGTTGAGTGGAGTGTCAAGAATGCTCATGTATGTTGCATTCAATAATTATAAAAGTGAATTATCATACATATCATGTATTAGAAAACCTGTGTTGCCATGATGTGAAGTTGTGAGAATATTTATAATTTTATATTTTATGATTTTTATGTATTTTATAAATATAAGAGTGAAATAATAATAAACACATACACATTAAAATCCCTCATAGGGATAGGCACAATGCTCAAAATCACTTACATGTGCTACAATCCCTTATTATAAAAGTGCAACACCACACATGGAAATAAATAAATGGCTCTTAATCATAATCTCAATGGTCCAACATCATATTTTCCAATTATTATCTTCTTAGATATGGATGAATCTTCATAACTCAATGAAACAAAAATTAAATAAATATTTGTAGTATTTTAATGTTTAAAACATTAATGATAGAAAAAAGGGAAAAATCATGAGCTTTATTCACTACACAAAACTAAACTTCACATTGACCAAATGGTTTAGGGCTATGTAACCAAGATAGCATTTTGATAAAGGCTAGCTACATTTGTGAAAGTGATGACTCAAAATACACATTCAAAACAAGGAAGAAATCAAATTAACCAAGGGAGGAAAATTTCTTCACATAAACCAAATACCAACAACTCAAATGAAGTTAAAGTTATATCTATATTATTTATGAAAGCTTATCCTAGGTATTTATAGTTTTCATAAGATAATCGTAAAGGTTTGCTAGTGCCTAGGTGTCAATGAGGACCTATTAACATAGATTAGGTTGATCCTAATCACCTCATGGATAAAGTAGCCAAACCAAGCTTGGCTGGATGTTAGTGCCTCTGTGTTGATACAAGACTTTATGCATGTTTTGGATTCCTTGGGATGTTTTTGATTCCCTTCAAGCATCCCAAGTTCCTATTGACATGTTCCCTAATATTTCAACTTTCATCCAAAATTGGTGGTGAGATGTGTAACATAGAAGACAAGGATGCAAACTTGAAAGATATAAACCTTAACCACACATGCTTGAACTACAAATATATGATGTGTGAAATACTTCTTGAGTCTAGGGCTTACAATGGACTTACAAAATGTCACTAGATGTTTACCAATTATCCTTATTGGATAAAGTTTTAGACTTTAGATTTACAATTTCACTTTCTTCATTATTTGATGATAATCCTCATGAAGTTTGATTCATCAAGGCTACTATTTTTCATATATTTACTACCTATCTTGTTGGCCTTGTTATGGAATTTTATGCATTCCAAGTCATTATGTTAAATGGCAACCTCCTCGATGTGTTTTTCTAACAAGATGACATCATGGAGACTAAGTGACCTAAGATAGACCAACTTGCCACTAATGTAGCTGTTGATAGCTCCTTAAAAATATTTTAGCACTTGATTATTAGGCAATGAATTAGTGAGCTTCATTATTGTAACATCCACATTCCCAATGATGTCACTACATAACAAAGATGGTGTCTCTTCATAAGAAGTGTTATTATTATCATAACAAGACCTAAAAAGGCATGTTGTAATTGAGACCCAAAAGGATGCATTATAATAATGATAACGTCTCTCAAGGTGACCTTTGGAGGTTTGACCTAAGGCATTTATACTTGAGCTTAGAGGTCATGCCAACATAGAGGAGTGTATCAAGTACAAGCAAGTCATAGGAGTTAGGTGAAGTGGGACAAGAAGAGAACTAGCCATCTCTTCTAGTTGGGTTGTAGGCCTAACTATGATGGTAGTGTTGGATTGCCTCTAAGGGTTAGATGTTGAAGGAATAAAATCCTAAGGAACACTCTTAAATCATGATCCAAATACTCAATTCTATATAAATAAAGCATTCTTTTCTTTCTTCTTTTGCATTTTTCTTGTTATTTCATTTACACATAATGTTGAATGCTACATATATTTAACATTTGATATATTGTCTTCTTATGCATAATGTCTAATATAATGTATATTTGGTATTTTCCATGACATCTAGGAATGGGATGTCAAAATTAGTAGCAAAGCAAACCACAACCTAAGGACCATTCAAAACCATGGGCCAACTACAACATGAACCTAAGGATGAACCATGAATTCACAACTCAAGGAAAGCCAATGATCATCACCGGATGCACCATATGTCTAAGATATCTTATTACACCTTATTAACATTCATCAATTACAAGAGATGCTAGTAAGACAAGGATATACTAGTCCAGGTAATTCTTACCCATCTTTATGTTATAAATATTAATTAACTAAGGTCATTATTAAGTTTCTCACAAAAAGTTAGTAACCATAACCTGAATTCATCTTGTTTTGTTGAAATTCATTATCCTAAGCACTTAACCCTTGACCATACCAAGACCTAGGCATCAATAAGTTAAGGAAGCCAACCCATCCATAAGATTGTTTGATCTGCATAGGGAAATCAAAACTTAGTAAATGATGTTGTCATAATCTTCTCCTTAGTACCTTGTTAGGGTATAGAGGATAGATCTTTATCATTTGTAAAATTGTATGCTATATTATTACATGCTTATGTAAGGGTCAATATATTAGTTAATTAATTCCAAGTAATTTAGAACATCTCAAGTTATCCATACGTTAGCCTAAAAATGTCAGTTCAACAAGATAGGCTATGTCATTTCTCTTAATTCCTAACATTCCAAATTCATTTTTGAACTCTAAAATTATCCTTAATTCATAGTACTCATCAAGACAATTCCAACAGTGCAAATTTCATCTCGATTGAACGATATCACTATTTTAAGTTTCTTGTTAGGTGTGCATTAAAATAATATTAAATTATTAAATTATTATTATAAAAAATGAATTATTATTATTATTTAAGATTATTATTGTGGAACATTATGGGTTCAAACTCCAATCCCTTCATCAAGGCCTAGGGGCTAGGGTCGTAGCAGGACTTGCCACATAGCGTCACAGCCAACCTAGTGGCCAGCCCAACATTAGCAACCTTGCATATCCATCCATTGGGGGAATCTGGCTTTGCCCTATATGCCATGTTCAACTCTCTTCCTTTTGTTCTCTAGTATGGCCATCTAGCTATGTGCACAACTACAACAATGCTATGCATGCACAAAATGCATTTTCACTAGACTTGAGTAAGCACATCATCATAACACCATCGGCAATACCTACCATCTGCTATCACATCCCACCATCACTGTGATGCCACCTCCTTTGTTGCCATCTTTGGTGCTACCATGGCACTCAACACTATGACACTACATCTTTCCTTCACCTCTAAGCCTGCACTACTTGCCAAGACCTTGTTGACATCCCTGCACTACCTATCATCCATCTACGACTACCATCTATTGCACACTTCTCTACTATGCCCTGCCTACCACTATTCTCTACACCTTGCCTACTCCAAAGTGCTCTACTCCATGTTTTCATCCAAGCCATCATCCACTACCTCTAGCCATGCTACTTACCATGATTTTTGTTATGCTAAAACCCTTAATGCATTTCTCATTGTCTACTACACAAGTCATTTGCATTGCCATCACCATCATTGTTGATTATGCTACTACTGCTACCATCACTAAAAAACTTGTCATAATTTTCAGCCACCCATGATACTTGCAAGAATCGATGACATTATCCATAAAGGGTATCTATGATGCTCTGTAGACATTGACAGTGTCATCCATAAATGGCACCTTCGGTGCTTCGAAAGCATCGACATCATCATCCATAAAGGACACCTTTGTCACTATGTAGACACCAAGGATGTTATTCATAAAGTGCATCTTTGATGCTCCACAGTCACCAATAGCATCATCCATAAAGGGTACCTTTGGCACTCTATAGGCATTGATGATGTTGCCCATAAAAGTACCTTTAGCACTCTACAGGCACCATCCATAAAGAGCACCTTTAGCACTCTGTGGGCATTGATGGTGTCATCCATAAAGAGCACCCCCAACACTCCGTAGGTACTAACAACATCACCCATAAATGGCACCTCTAGCACTCCACAAGCACTACTGATGTTGCCCGTAACAACCACCTCCAATGTAATCTGGTGCCAAAAAAACCCTTGCTAGTGATGCATGCACATTATTTGGGAAAGATCACATTGGTCCTCTTTACAGCATTTGACCACCTCCACACATGCTAACGCCTCCACGACTACCTACGTGCTATGCTAAAAACAATACTAATCTACACTGCTAGGGCACAAACCCAAAATAAATGATGTCAATTACCTTTTGACACTCTCACATTGCCTATTGTCTATCCATGCCTACCATCTATTGCATGCTTCTTTGTTGTGCCTTGCCCGCCACTATTCTCTACACGTTGCCTACTCCAATGTGCTCTGCACCATGTCGTCATTCTCAACCATTGCTCATGGCCACCAACCATGCTACTTACCATGATTTCTATTGTGTCAAATCCCTTAATGTGTTTCTTGTCACCTACCACACAAGCTATTTATGCTACCATCATTGTCATAGTTGATTGTGCTGCTACCACTACCATCACGTCTGCCATCACTGAAAAGCCTACCATAATTTTTAGCCATTCATGATACCCACAAGCACCAACGACATTTTCCATAAACGATATCTATGATGCTTTGTGGGCATTAACAGTGCTACCCATAAATGGCACCTTTGATGCTCCACGAGCATCGATGGCATCATCTATAAAGGGCACCTTTAGCACTCTACAGACACTGATGGCGTTATCCATAAAGGGCATCTCTGATGCTCCGTAGACATTGAAGGTGCCATTCATAAAGGGTACCTTTGATGCTTTGTGGGCATCAACGACACTACCTATAAAGAGCACCTTTAGTGCTCTGCAAGCATTGTCCATAAAGAGCACCTTTGGCACTCCATGGGCACTGATGACACTATCCATAAAGAGCACCTCCAACACTCCACAAGTACCAACAATGTCATCGATAAATGGCACCTCTAGCACTCAATAAGCATTGATGATGCCACCTATAACAACCACCTCCAATGTCCTCTAGTGCCAAAAAAACCCTTCTCACTAATGCATGCACATTATTCAAGAACGATCACACTAGTTCCCTTTACATCATTTGATAACCTTCACACATGCTAATGCCTCCATGACTGCCTATGTGCTATGATGAAAACAATGCTAATCTACATTGCTAGGGTGCAAACTCACAACAAATGATGTCGATTGCCTTCTGACATCCCCACACTACCTATCATCCATCTGCACCTATCATATGTTGCATACTTCTCTATTGTGCCCTACTCGCCATTATTCTCTACATCTTACATACTCTAATGTGCTCTACTCCACATCATCATCCTCAACTGTCACCTGCTACCTCTAGCCATGCTACTTACCATGATTTCTATTGTGTCAAAACCCTTAATGCATTTCTCATCGCCTACCACATAGTTCGTTTTCGCTACCATCACCATCACTATTGATTGCACCACTACCACTACTATCACCTCTACCATCACTGGAAAACCTACCATAATTTCCAGCCATCCACGGTACTTGAAAGCACCAATGGCATTTTTCATAAAGGGTATCTGCGATGCTCCATGGGCATTAACACTACTGCCCATAAATGACATCTTCAATGCTCCGTGAGCATCAATAGCATTGTCCATAAAGGGCACCTTTATTGCTCCACAAACACCAACGAAATTATCTATAAAGGGCATCTCTAATGCTCTATAGACACCAACGCCATCCATAAAGGGTACCTTTGGCACTCTGTAGACATTGACGAAGTTGTCCATAAAGAGCACCTCTAGTGCTCTATGGGCACTATACATAAAGAGCACCTTTGGTGCTCTATGGGCATTGATGTCATTGTCCATAAATAGCACCTCCAACACTTTGTAGGTATCAACAATGTCATCCATAAATGGTACCTTTGGCACTCCACAAGCATCAATGATGCCACCCGTAACAACCATCTCCAACATCCTCTGATGCAAGAAAAACCCTTGCCGCTAATGCACATACATTATTTGGGAAAAATCACACTGGTTTCCTTTACAACATTTGATCACCTCCACATGCACTAATGCCTCTAGGATTGCCTATGTGCTATGCTGAAAATAATGTTGATCTACACCGCTAAAGTGCAAACCTGCAACAAATGACATGGATGGCCTTTCGACACTCCCACACTACCTATCGTCCATTTACGCCTACCATCTATTATACATTTTTCTATTGTGCCCTACCCACCACTATTCTCTACACCTTGCCTACTCTAGCATGCTCCACTCCACATCGTCGTCCTCAGCCATCACCTATTGCTTCCAACCATGCTACTTATCATGATTTTTGTTGTGTTGAAACCTTTAATGCATTTCTTGTTGCCTATCACACAGGCATTTTTGCTATCATCATCATCACTATTGATTGCACTGCTACTGTTGCCATCACCTCTACCATCACTGAGAAACTTACCGTAATTTTCAACCATCCATGGTACCTGCAAGCACCAACGACATTGTCCATAAAGGGTATCTATGACACTTCATGGGCATTGACAATGCTGCCCATAAATGGCACCTTCGGTGCTTTGCAAGCACCCAGAGCATCGTCCATAAAGGGCACCTTTGGTGCTTCATAGACACCGATGGTGTTATCCATAAAGGACATCTCTAATGCTTCGCAGACATCAACAATGCCATTCATAAAGGGCACCTTTGGCACTTCGTGGGCATCAATGGTGCCATCCATAAAGAGCACCTCCAACACTCTATAGGTACCAACAACATTATCCATAAATGGCACCTCTAGCACTCCACAAGCACTGATGATGCTGCTTGTAACAACCATCTCCAACGTCCTCTGGTGCTAGAAAAACCCTTACCACTAATGCACACACATTGTTCAAGAAAGATCACACTAGTCCCCTTTATAGAATTTTACCACCTCCAGACACACTAACGCCTCCACAATTTCTTGCATGTTGTGTTGAAAACAATGCTAATTTGCACCACTAGGGTGTAGAATTGCAATAAATGACATCAATTGCCCCTATCCTAAATGCTACCATGGCCATTATTGTTGTTGTCCCTACCTGTTGTGAAACGGAAAAATTCTCTATCAATGGACAGAAGTCAACTGAAGGAAAATTTAAAATTTATGTCCTCAAACCATTGGTATAAATTTAAAATATGCAAAAATACATTTCAAAAATAAAATTTGGCACATTTGCAGTATATGGGATAAAAACTTTGCAATTAAGCACACTTACCCTATAATAGAACTTGGATGGGTGATTTCTTAGGAAGTCTCATTTTTTCCGCCAAAGGTTTTGGACTCTAGAAACCATAAATTTTGATTTCAAAAACCTTTTCAACAAAAAAAGGATTATTTCCTATAGATTTAAACCTTTTAGACACAATGGTAAAGTCAAATCTACCCCATAAAATTGCCAAAATTATTTTTCACCCCTTGCCCAACATAGTGCCTCAACACCATTAAAAGCTTCATTTTATCATAACTAGAGCACATGATATTCTTTTTCAACATATGAATTGTCATTTCCAACATTTCTCACCCTTCTGAACTCAATGGTGAGGTTAGATTTATCATTCGGGTATTTAATAGTTTTCTAATATCATAAACTATGCCTTAAAAGTTGATAACTTAGGGCAACTATTCATGCCTTATTCAGACTAACAAATTTAACCTTTGGGCCTTTAAATCAAGTGCTTAATATTTTCTTGTAGTCTTAAGATCACTATGGCATGTCATTAGTTACACTATTAGAGTCAATGTCTTGAAGAGGTGTAGAAAAGTCATTAAGAATTAGATGATGTAATTATATATTACCAAACTTCATTAATATTACTAAAATTAGATAATGTAGTAAATCAGTTAATGTATTAGTTCAGCTGATGTATTGGTTGGAGAATTAGTTGACAAAATAGAATAATCTTCAATGATAAAAAAGATGTATATTAATTCATCTTACAATCAAAACATATGGTAGAACAACATGGAGAGTCATAATCTCATTTCAACAAGATGTATGATACTCGTAAAGAGTACTAGTTTAGCAAAGAATCCAAGATTGCTAATGAAATTTGCAACATACAATGTGCTTGCAATAACCCTAGTAAGTGAGAAATAACATCCACTATGTCCACGATGGGCCTTGGACTGGCATGAGTATCGATACCCATGCATTTCAGTAGAGTTACAAGATTTGGATGCTAATGTCTTATGCCTACAAGAAGTCTTACCTTGGAAATTCCTATATCAATTCCAACCAGACTTGGAAAAGATGAGATACAAAGGTATTTATAAGCAAAAAGGTTCTTATGAAAGTTCTTCTTTTAAGCTATAAAGATTAGCCTAATGTAGAAATCATAACATGGATCATTGTGTGATCTTTTATAAAGAATTCAAGTTTGAATTAGTGCAAAGATTCAAATGGAGTTTAGAAAATATTATTTTTGAAATTCCATAACTTCAAATCATGGAAAAGAAAGAATAGTCAAGATTTCAAAAAAATCACATAGCCTAATTCTAAAAATCCAATTATGAGGAAGATAAGTATGTGTAGTTAACACACATTTGATTGCCAAATCAACATATCCAGATGTTAGACTATGTCAAGGAGCATATTTAATTAAGCAAATAGAATAAATTTTGAAGAATAAGTTATGCTTGAACTATACTAATTCAATGCTGATTATTCTTTGTGGAGACTTCAATGTGAAAGTTGGAAGTAGTGTTTATCAATTCTTAAAATATGAATGTGTAAAAGAATCCTTGGAAGATGAACTCAATTTGAAGAATATTTTTCCATAAATTCAACATGCAATTATATTAGCCAATGCATATTTAGCTTACTTCAAATCTTCAATAGATAAATCAAATCCCTGAATCCAAGAACAGATGATGTTGATCGATAGTACTCATTAAGAATCATAGTTTACAAATTACTCTACTATGATTAATGAGGATAGGTTAACAACATTATTCATTAAGACCTTAGATTATACTTGGTATGATGTCTAATTCTTCCAAATTACCAAGTTACTAGAGTTGATTTCTAAAGAACAAGTAGAGAAGAATCAAGATCAAGCCCTTCCATCCTAAACAAGACCATCTGATCATATATCACTTATGGCAAAATTACAATTACTCCCATCAATTCATAAGGTTGATCAAGATTAGGAAGTATCTTACTATTACTTTTATTTATAAATATTATTAGTTTCTTCATTATTTAATTTATATTTTGATTAGATAAATAAAATATCTAAGGTAACGAAAGTTGGGAATAAAGAATTTGCCCTAGCTTCACTTAGATAACTAGATACAAGTTGCACTTTGTGTGACCCTAGTTAGGACTGGTGATTAGTGGTTGGTAGATCTTTAATTCACCTCTTGTCATTATCTTAGAAGATGAAGTAAGTATTACAAAATTAATATTGAATTTTCGATATATTTTTCTCACATAAATTTTGTTTATAAAATAAGCAAGAAACAACTTCAAGTCCAAAAGGAGAAATCAAATTATTGGAGCATAGGATCATAATAGAAGAATTGAAGCTAAAAAAAGATAGTGAACATGGACTCATTTGAGGACAAAAGAAATCTGAGGGTAGATTTTAATGTCCTCATTCCCAATGATGTTGCTGCATAACAAATATGGTGTCTCTTCATAATAAGTGTTATTGTTATCGTAACAAACCCCGAAAGGGTGTGTTGTAATTGAGACCTAAAAGGGTGCATTATAATAATGGATGTGTCTCTCAAGGTAACCTTTGGGGGTTTGACCTAAGGCATTTATACCCGAGCTTAAAGGTCATGCCAACATGAAGGGGTAGAGCTGGTACAAGCAAGTCACAGGAGTTGGGTGAAGTAGGATAGGAATAGAACCAGCCATTCCTTTTGGTTGAGTTGTAGGCCTAACCTTGGTGGAAGCACTAGATTTCCCCTAAGGAATAGATGATAAAGGAAGAAAACTCCAAGGAACACTCTCAAATCATGATCCAAATACTCTATTCTATATCAATAAAGCATTCTTTTCTTTCTCCTTATATATTTTTCCTATTATTTCCTTTATGCATAATGTCAAATGTTACATATATTTAACATTTGGTATATTTTCTTCTTATGCATAATGTCTAACATAATGTATATTTGATGTTTACCATGACATATGAGAACAGGATGTCACAATTATGATCAAAGTTAACCTAGAGATAAGCTTGGAGATAAACTCACTAGAATTATGTTTGGTTACCAAGAGCTTCTATAGTGTGTCACCTTTGTTGATATTATGCTTGAATTAATCCACAAAAACTATAAAGAACTACTCTAAAGAAGTGATGAACCCATGGGAAAGGGTCCTATACCATTCAAGTGCTTTGCTTATCAATGAATTTGAAAAGCTTCTTAGAATGGAATGGGGATAATTTTCTTGTAGGATATTCTCATTATGGAATTTGATGACATGATTGATAGGATCATATTCTCCATTATATTTAGTGAAATTTGGTAATGAAACCCCCATAGAAACTTGAGTAGGTAGAATCAATGGGCTAATAGGATCAACAAGCATATGGGTGATAAAAACTATGGGACTTTCCTCATGTAATCTTGTGGCTTTGTAATTCTGATCTTCTTTGGCTTGCAAATGAGATGATAGGTCTTAGAGTACAAGCATATATTTAGAAGGTAAACCAGGACTATTTGGCATAGCAGGATTGTCTAGGATGATATTATCAATGCGGAACATCAGCTAGGGAGATGCAATGATGGACAAGAAAAGTAGTTAAGGGACATTATACTAAGATAATAGTTGGGAAGATGGAATGGAATAGGGTCATTCCTATTTGTTTAATCCTTCAAATACTTTAAATCTATAATGTATTCAAGGAAAATAATTTGTTATAAATAAGAAAACTAGCTATTTTCTATTAATGTTGGAAAACAATTATAATTACAATAGAGCTACAATCCTACAAATCATTATACAATAACATATGCACTCAATGATATTATGCAACAAGAGGCTCTACAATCACACACGATCAACCTCAATGTAAGTTTTAGTCAAACTCTGATCTCTTCCAACATATACATACAAGACTAATATCCACATACAGAGATGTAATGGTTAATACCACATGCATGGTTAACCACAAAACTCTCTCCCTAAAAATATGCAAGAATGACCAATATTTCTCACAAAGAAAAGCTACTACATAGCTAACACTTTATGGAAACCTTTCCTACACTAAACATTAACTCTCCAGGCTATTGTTCATCTTGGAGATGTTACCTTAGAAATTTCTATAATTGAACAAGACATCTATAGGCTTGATAAGATGTCTTCCTAGAAAGTACAACTTGCAAACATCTCTACACTAGAGATAAGATGTATCCTACATCTACAAGGCATCTCCAGAAAGGCATATACTCAATTGTTGATGTCTACTATGAAGAACTAACTCTTGGGTAAGATGTTTATTAAATGGCTAAGACATCTTTTGTAAGTACCCCGCTCTCAAGAAGGACATCCACAAGTATCTAAGACATCTACCAAGTTTCCCAAAACTTACATTCTTATACCTGTAGGGATGAAAAGGGGTCTAGAAGAGGTGTTCCTACACCAACTCTTCCATCCTTCAAAAAGTCAACTCAAGTGAAAAATGTAGGGGTGGAAATAATCTCTCACTTAACCAATTTGATCTCATTGATTCATATAGCATCATTAGCAACTTAATCTTTCCAATGAATCAAGTACTCATGCCTCTTTACTCTACAAGTGTTAGAAGCTTCTCTCTTCTTAAGTACAATTCTCTTTCTCTCTTGTGAAGTCTTGGACTTGTCAATAGCCCGCTTTAACTCATTGATGCTAATTCACAAGGCATCATCATTTTTCACTTCATGGTAATGCATTAGATATGAAACATTAAAAACAAAAGACATATCCATATCATTTGGTAAGTTAATTTTAAAGGCATTGTCATTGATTTTGGTCTTTATGTTGAAAGGACCTATCTCTTGGCTTCTAATTTTGTAAAGTTCACATCCCTTAGCTTCTTCCTCTTCAAGTGCATCCAAATAGGATTACCAACTTCAAAATTAGACTTCTTCATGTTCTTATTCTTCTTTTAGACTCTTTCTTAAACCTTCTTATCTATGTTTGGTCTTACTTAAGCATGAAGATCTATCATCTCTTTCATAAAATCTATAATCAATTAAGCATAGACATCAAAGATCCTCAAATTATTCACCATTTTAGGATAAAAATCATAATTAGCCTAAAATGGACTCTTCCCAATAGCAACATGAAAAGCATTATTGTAGGAAATCTTAGCATGACACAATAAGTTCTTCCACCTATTGGGTTTTCCTTCATACAAGCACCTCAAAATATTGAGCAAAGATTTGTTAATCACTTCAGTTTGGCCATCAAACTGTAGATGATATGCATTAGAAAATTCATCTTTATCACTAAAATATTTCAAAGGGACTTCCAAAAATGAATGGTAAACTTGGAGTCTTTCTTACTAATAATATTCAAAAAAAATCCCATGTAACCTCATAAATTGCTAAAAGAATAAATTTGTAATATGAGATGCATCACTCACCTACTTACAAAAAATGAAGTATTCCATCTTGGAGAAACTTTCCACAATTAAGTGATAGCATCATTCTCATTTTTGGTCGTTAGTATCTCACTCACAAAGTTCATTGATACACTTTGCCAAGGCCCTTTGGTAATTGAAAAAGGAATATACTATCCATTAACTCATTTATCTCCTTGAATTTCTAACATGTTAAATACTCCTTCACAAATTTGGAAACTTCAAAGGTCATTCCAACCTAAAAAATAGTACCTACCCACATGCTCTAATATCTTATCTCTACCCCATGTGATCTACTATGCCACCACAATGTTTTTTAACTAGAATATTCCTTCTAAAATCATAATTAGGAATACAAACCTTCCCATTCTTAAATAACAATTCATCTTGGATAAGAAAGTTCCATCATTGATATACCCTACTCAAAAATGGTTCTTTAAGGCTCCTCTAAATCTATCTAAAATGTGAATCATGTTCATACAAATTAACAAAACCATTCATAACTTCCACATGAGGAACACTGAAATTCATCACATGCACCTCTAAATAATCCATTAGCCACCACATTGAATTTCCTACTCTAATGCCTAAGCCCAAAAAGGCAATTCTATAATTGTGCCATCCACTTCATGTGTTTGGCACTCAACTTATTTTAGTAATTAAGAAATTGAAATGCTTTGTGGTCAATCATCAAGGTGAACTCCTTGGGCAACAAATAATGCCTCTAATTCTTGATTAATTGAAGAATAACATATAATTTATTTTCATACATACTATATTTAGGCCTTGACTCATTCAGTTTATTTGAAAAACAAATGTCTTACTCTTGTAAAAGTACCCCTCTATTGGCAAGTCCACTTCCACCCACCTCCACTTGAAAAAGCTTCTAGAAATTTGGTATTGCAAGCGCTAGTTTCATCAACCCACTTGAAATCTTGTTTCTTCTTAAGCAAATAAAACATAGGTCATGATATCCCACTAAAATTTTCAATGAACTTTCTATAAAAACCTGCTAAACTAAGAAATGATCTCATCTCTCCACCATTTTTAGGAGTTCACCAATCTCTAATAATCTTCACCTTGGTATCTTCCATCTAAATTTAACTTTTAGAAATCACAATGTCCCAAGTATGTGATCTTCCTTGCAAAGAATTAATTTTTCTTCAAGTTGATAAAAAAATGTGCCTTCTTCAATTTGAGACATATACTTCTTAAATGTTCTAAGTACTCCTCCTTATTGGAACTATAAACCAAAATATCATCAATGAAGATAATACAACACTTAACAATCTTTAAGGAATTATGCATCAACCTCAAGCATATGACAAAAATATTTGTAGGCCCAAATGGCATGACCAACCACTCAAAAAATCCAAACAGTGTTCCATTCATTACTAGGTCTAATCTAAATTTGATGGTATGCACTTTTAAAATGAATTTTGATAAAAATCTCTACATTGGTAAGGACATCAAGGATATCATCCATCCTTGGAATAGGGATCCTGTACCTCACTCTTATCCTATTCACAACTCTTCATTCAATGAACATCCTCCATTTTTCACTTTTCTTCTTTAACACAAGCACTACTAGAACTGCACAAGGAGATATTTACTCCCACACAAGTAGTAGTCCATCTAACTCCCCTTTGAACACATTGAAAAATTGCTTCTTCAAGCCTAGTACACGTGCTAGAAATTCTACCTACACAACATCATGGTTAGAAGCAATAATTAATGAAATCACAAATCCAAAAGCTACCTCATCATTTTCCTTAATGTATTGTCTCTTCTCAAGAAGAATTAAGGAAAAATTAAGTGAGATTTGCTACCTCACATATTCAGTAGTCATAAGAATTAACTCATAAATTCCATCTTCACTTGCTACACTCCACACATTTCTTGCCTGATTAAATTGTGCATCATTATTAAAATTCCATGACATTTTAAAAATTACATCAACATAATTAATTGGTAGCACATCACACTTCATAACATCATGATAACTATTAGTCTTAAACTTCAAGACATATTGCTTCCTGATGAATCACGATTTTCCAGGCCTCGATATCAGGTACCCAATATTGCAACTTGGATACGATATCGTATACATGATATCATGATTCTTGTGTTAGCCTATAAATACAACACTTAGGTGCACAGTGGGGGGGGATTAGATCAGTAGAGAGTTAGAAGTTCTTTTCTTTTTGCAATTTAGCTTTTAGTTATTCTTAGTGCATGCCTGCAACGTGATGTTTGTAATTGTACAGCACCTTTGTTCAAGTGTGGCGTACTTGGACATGTGCATGATCAACAATAAAGATCGAGATTACTTTCATCATTGTAGCATTCACTTAGATTATTTTCATTATTTTAATTATTTAATTTTTTTCTTAATTATAGTCCAATTTATTGTTATTTACTTTTCCTATCATTAAGCGGAATGGGTACACCTTAATCACGAGCATTTAAGTATGAATACTTGGCACATCCAATAGTAATCCCAAAAATTCCAAGGCGTGTATAGATGGGTAAGGATGGATACCATTGCCATGGGCTAATTTAGGTTTTTCTCTTGTTATTAATGTAATCAATTTGTCTTTTTTATTATCAGAAGTAACATAGAGATTAGGACAACATCATATGCCTCAATGTAGACTAAACCATACGTGACAAAGCTACTACTAGTCCATGTGGGAAGACAACAAACTATAATCAACATATAACTATCTAGGTGCCACAACTAGTCCATCCATAGAGTTTGACCAAATCATGCATACACACTCGTATTCGTATGGTTGAGCATAGGGGTACCTCACTGCTCATCACTGGCACCATTGCCAGGGATGGTGCTAGATATCTAGATTAGTTGTATTACACAAGATTACTATAAAAGGGTATTAAATGATATATCTTTTGAGAAGTATTCAAACACACACCACAAATCAACAACAATGTCTCACTCACGTGGAAATGATTATGAATCGTGTAGTGTAACTATTCATTGGAGAAATAACGAATTATACAATGAAGAAGATTGGAGTGATCCATCTTATGAAGGGGTTTTTCATGACCATGGTCATCCTAACACTTGAAGACTACATTCACCTAAGGCAGACAATCTTGAAGGAGATGACATCAGTCCTAAACTAGGGGAGGAATCAAGGCCTAAGACCTACTTGATACTTAGAAATGATAAACCAAGGGACCATGAGGAACATTATAGAAGCCATGACTATCCTACCAGTTCCTCCTTTTCATCTTCCCACTCAACTTCAACGTCTAGTTCTAACAAAGATGAACGTAGGAATAGAGATAGAGCTTTACGAAAAGGTTCAGAGCAAAATATAAAATTGAACCCATGGACATACTCAAGGTCATCAACATGAATACAGGCCCCATCATCATCAATGATCAAATAAAAATTTTAATCACCACTTGCCTGATGATGATAAACCCCTGTTAGCCCCTAATAGACTAATGTACAACATAGAAGCCATTAAGATATCTCATGGGCATCACAAGAAGAGTTGACTACCTAAGCTTAACCTTAATAATATTCCAAAATTTGTAGGAGGCTCTGATTCAAATCTGCAACATCATTTACAAGCTTTCCATGATGCTTGTGCGCTCAACAATGTGGACAGTAAATGAAAAAAGCTTAAGCTCTTTCCTAAGATACTAATTGATAAATCTAAAGTGTGGTATACATAATTGGAACCAAATTCGATCAGAAAATGGTTAACCATGTTAGAACTTTTCACTAAAAGATACCAAACCTATGTGCAAGTGTCTTCCTTGAGGAGACAAATCCAAGGATGGAAACAAGAATAACAAGAACCCTTGGACATAAAATTAGATACATATTATGCCTTACTAAATAAATGTCTAGGTCATAGGTTCTCTAAGAAAGAGCAAACACTCCACATTATAGATGGGCTTAGCAATGAAACAAGGGTGAACCTTGGAAAGTGTGCCAGAGGACAACTATATAAGCTCCAAGGCCACTTGGTCAGAGAACTAATAGAGCATCTCATGAAAGAAGAGAGAGAATTATCTAAATGGAAGAATGCCAAAGCATTTGAGTGGGACCCAACTCTAGAAACAACAAGGGTCCAAAACTACAATGATAAGGAAACAACCAATTCTAAAAGGGTGATACAGTCCCAACCTTTGCTAATACAAAAATTGATAGATGAAATTGAGGCAAAGCATAACAAGATGACTATATGTGCAAATGAAAAAAGTGTGAACTTAGAAGACATTGTCAAGGAGAGGATCATCCAAAATAAACAAAGGGCACAGAAATCAAAAACAATTAAGAACATTGATCGACAACTAGGGAGAATGGCTAAGGGTAACAAGGCTAAAGGCTCAACTATAGATAATAAGGATGAATGTGATGTTTATTTATATGACCATCCAAAGGGCCATTGCCCAATCTTTTCACATCTATATGAGCAATGGGTAGGGAAGCTGCATCCAAAATTCATACAAAGGTATCGATTTAGGTGCATCCTTGTTCCACAAGGTAATTATGGACAACCCCATGATCCATTGTACTATCCTGAGGAAAGCTATTACCAGCCTCAACACTTTGCTCCACCATAGTTGCAAAACTCACAAGTGTGGGGAAGACCACCATCTAGCCAGCCACATCCTCCCTGTCTGCCAAAACCAAATGCCTACTATGTTCAACATCCTATTTCTCCAACTAGTTTTGAATCCTCTATTTCCAGTCATCATTATCACTCTCCCAAGCATCATCAACCCATGTCTTCTCCTAAGGGATCACCACCTCATACTTCTCACACTTCTTCTCACCCTAGGTATTCTCATCCTTCACCTCCTTCTACACTACCATCAGATGCATCGAACGGTTCCATACCATTGTGCTAACCAACGGATGTAACTTGCGATGCTACTATTAATGAAAGTAGGTTCCCTCTGCAACATGGAAAGTGTCCCTTCTTTAGGCATGATCATAAGAAGAAGAATCACATTTCCAAACCTACTTCACCTTCTAAACCAGCCCAAGGAAAACTCGGTAACAAACCTTCCTTAGCCCCATCAATAGCCCCTGTCACTATACCTAGGCCTCCACCTTACACTCCAACATCCACATGATCCAGTGAATTCACCAATGTGAAGGGACACACAAATCTGTGCATACTGCCATCTAGTCAAGGGTGCCATAGTGGGTCAAATTTCCCTCATAATGTACACACACCATCTAATCTACCCCACTATGCTTTCTATAATCAATTGTGTGACCAACAATTTCTCTACCCAGCCCCCATACCACCAATAGACACCCAGTGGCTAGGACATGACGGGCCCCTAACGTTTCATACATGCATGGATCCTATTCATCCACTTATTAATCCTAGCCATGACCAAATGTTTAGTCATGGGGGTCATTCCTCATTCTAATTTCTAGGATTTTTAAGTGTTATTTTATCTTTTTTTTTTANGTTATCTTATCTTTTTGTTTTATGATTTTTTGTAATTTCTATTTTTTATTTTACTTTTTCTAATTTTTTTTTTTAATTTTTTGTTATAATCTTAACTGTCAATAAGTTGATCATGTTGCCCATTAAGGTGAGGTTTTTCTCTATGTTGCCTAGTCATAAGGGACTAATTATTCGGAGATTGAGACCACGACATCCATCCACCTATTCCATTAATAAGAGGTTCATGCTCTAGTTACAATCGTAATCTTCTCATCATTCAACTATAAATAATTTGATGATCATTGTGTTTGGAGAGACAAGTCAAGGACCAAGGTGGAATGAAAAGTGTGTGACATCAAGGGAATTTGTAGATTCTCTTTGGCTACTTCCATATGTTCTATCATGTTGTTAAGGTTGTGACTATATCCTTGTAGATCTAATGAAAAATGGAAGTAAGAGCAATTCAAATGGCACTCAATAAGCTTCTGTGGATCCCACTAGAAATACATGTATCCATGCCTGAAGGTAGGTGACTTCATAAAGCCAAACACAAATAAAAAGAAAGAAAAAGAGAAAAAAGGGAAGAAGGAAAGAAAGAGAGTGTGCCAGCATGACACTCCTCTCCTACTCCTCCCTTGAACAAAATGCCAAGTGATGTTACTCCTTGCAACTCTAGTAGGCTTATGGTTGTTTGTCAATGGGATGAAGTGATGCAATGTCACTACAATGTGGTATGGACTTGATCTGGAACTTGGAAAGCTAGATACATGGTTATTTAATCACTAATTACACACAAGATTCCATTGTGACCATCATGAGAAACCTCATGTCTCAATTTTTGCAATCCCTTCTACATCCATCTCATCTCATTGTTTGAGTGTTCATAACTTATGGTTGGTGTAACGTAGAGTTATTATCTCAACTTGGTAGTTTTAACATGTGTGTTTTTTTCATAGGTATATGTTGCATTCAACTTCTCTAGTGCCTATGGACATTAGAGGTGTGGTTCCACAATGGCATCATAGGCTAGAACCTGCTTTAGGGAGGATCCACTTGTGTAACTTTTGTAACTTGTCCCTATTGCGCACAAGTTAGAGGATGTAACTTTTGTAATTTGTCCCTATTGCACACAAAAGTGAACTTGTCCCTTATCATTGTAACTTTTGTAATTTTACATCCTCTAACTACTTACCTAAGTGAACTATCCTTTCCCTTATCATTGTAATCAATCGTTTCTCAACAATTAATATACACCCTTCATCCTAGCCCCTTTTCACAAATTTTCATAGATGATCCCACCATGACATACTTCTAGTGCCTCAAAATTAATTTTCCAAATACCCAAAAGCTTCCAATGCAATTTCCAATCCTTCATTACACATAAAAAAAAATTATTCCCACCTAATCCTTACATTCAATGAATTTCAATGGGGACACAATATCACGTACTAGGTACATGATATCGCATCTCCCCTACCTATATATACTCATATCCCCATCCACTTCAAGTTCATTTCTCTCATTTAACACTAGGGGAGTTGTTGAAATTTTCCTTTATGACTTAGTGCCTTACATCTCCATCTTCCAAGTGCAATATCTCGCTCCTGAACACTCCAATTTCAATAGTGGGAGTACTATAGTGGGAGGTGCGCAAAAATTGTTTTTGAAATTTGCCATCATCTAAAGGATACTAGAGGGGTAAGAAATTCAATGTTTACCAAAGAAAATTTCTGTGTTTAAATGTTAAGCTAATTTTTATCAATCACCCAAGCCACCCAAATGATTGTAATGTCAACAATAACACCTTTTGGAGCCACTTCTCGAAATATTTCTAACTCTAAAAATCACACTACACAATTATGGATTGTTAATTACGGTAATGAGTGAGGTATGAATTGATAAAAATTTCTCTACACAACCTTAGTAACAATGATTTTTATGTGATTATAGATGGCCCCAAAAAGAGGAGATCGAGCAAGACCTTCCCAAGGAGCAAAGAAGGTAGAGGCCAAGAACCTCAAGTAGAGCATGTAGAGTAAGAGGCCCACTCATTCAACACTCACCAGGAAACCCCTATGACAATGTAATCTTTCCATGCAGAAGGTGGCGAAGTTAGAGCCCCAAAACTAGGGCAACATCTTATGCTATCCTCTGAATGTCTCCAAGCCACTCAGGAGAAGTCCACCTTTGCAACTATGATAGTGGAGCTCAATTTTTGGCCTTTCACTAAGTTTGCCCCTAAACCAGTGAAGACTCAACTTAAGGCATCTTCACTATGGCCCATCCTCTTGGAGAGTGGTGATTGGTATTTGGGTGAAACATACCAATTCTGGAATGGCAAGGAGGAAGGCATCATTGCCAATATAGGTGGTGTTTTCATTGATTTTTCTGTAAAGGCCATTATAGAGGTCCTAAATCTTCCAAACAAAGGACCAAAAGTTGCTCACTTGTTCACTCACTTAGACATAGATGTAAGGAAATTATGGTCAAGGAGAATAAAGTTTAGAGAGAATTGACCCTGGAAGAGAGGATCTACTTTAAGATTGGCACTTATCACCTTTTCCTCACCAAAGGTTTAAACATATTATCTACTTATGCGGTGCAGGGCAGTGCAATTTTGATGAGAAAATTTAATACAAATTTTTCCCATTTATATCTAACAAAGATATTAAGGAAATTTGAAGAAAGGAGGATAGGGAATCTTGCCTTGCCTTTCCCTTGTCTTATCAAGAAGCTATGTAGATGTCCTGGAATCTTGAGCTACACAAATGATGTTTTTAGAAAAGCTCAAAACCCTTCATATGTTGAACTGCTCAAACCATTAGCGCTAAGAAAAGACATTGGTAAGTAATTAGAACAAGAGGAAGAGCAAATGATTAGGCCCACTACACCTCAAATGATAAGCCATAGCACACAACCCATAAGCCAACAAGTCCAACAATCACCACCGCCACAACAAGACTATCGACCGTCTATCAATCACCTCCGAACAATCATTGAGATGATCAATTGGGGAAGTCATGATGCCAAAACCTATACAGGTTCATCAATGATGTCGTACAACCTACTATTTTAGCCAACCCTGTAAGTGGACATATTTCATTGATTTCATGAGAATAGTCCCAATGGTCTCAGTAGATCTATGAGAATACTGCATCCTTCCAGGTCAGATTGGAAACTATTGAGAGTGCCATAGTGGTGGTCATGTAGCACCAAGATGTAGTAGGTGTTGTAGAGGTGATTCCAAACCACATCAAAGAATCATTTAATGTCTTTGTTATGCCACCAAAAGATTTCATAGGAGCACATGATGCTCAAGTTTTGGCCAGTTACTCAATGACTCTTGCAAAACATGAGGATGCTTTGGATCACTTGCTGCAAACAAGACAAGTTATAACATCCTTTTTTGACATCCCCTAAGATTTCACAGTAGCATAATCAGACCTCATTTCCACCAAAGGAAAATTTTTCATGGTTGAAGTTAGGTTCGAGCACACAAAAGTAGAGTTGCAAAGATTACAAGAAAAGCTCATCACCCTACAAGCTAAATGAAGGGATCCATCCCAATTTATCGTAGCTAACCAATTAGATGTTTTCAGAACCAAGCAATTAAATAAATTTTTGGAAGAAAATAAAAAGGTGGCAAGGGAAAAAGAACAGGATGATTAAGATGCTTCAAAGGCATAAGCTTAGATGTATGCACATGCTAAAGTTCTCAAGGCCTTACAAGAGGAGAATAAACTACTTGCTGCCAAAAATCTTTGATTGATGATAGTTGAGAAACATAAGAAAATTCTAGAAGAAAGTTTCCAAAAAATGCAAGAACAACTAGTTCGGGTCAACCAAGACATGAATCACTTGGCCAGGAAGAATAGAACCCTCTCCATGGAGGAGGTCTACGCCATCTGACAAAAGATGACCATAGAAATAAGTGTGTGGAAAATGAGGACAAGAAGCATGAGAAGTTAAAAGAACACTTCGATGATCAGGTGGGGATGTACAAGAAAATCATCGAAAAGGAGATCCATATGGCTAAAGTTCACATTAATTCTTTCAGTGCTTAACATACTAACTGGCGAGCTGTACTAGATACTTATGCCTTCATCCACCAAGTAGAACTAAAAATTCAAGAGCTGAAAATTCATGACTTAATAGAGTACATGGAATTGGCAAACCTATGATATGCCAAATTGGTCATGTTAACAGCAAGGCACCCAAGAACTAAGCTCAAGTAGGTAGCTACCACTCATGCTAAGAATGAGATAGAGTTTTCGGAACATAAGAAGACATTACAAAAATTAGAAGTAGCAAACTCTAAATTAGAAGTGGTCAAAGTAAGCTACCATAACCAAAAAGATGTAGTAGCAAACTTGTCTCAACAGTTAATAGATTACCAGGAACTACGAGACAAAGCCAAAGCCTATGAGGAGGAACGACGATAGTTTGCTGCATGATATGTTAAAGTAAATCAAATGTTTCCACAGTTGTCGTGTCCATGGAAGGTGCTAGCTCCATTAAACATTGGAACATTAGCATGGATTGTGCATGACCCTTGAACAAAAGAAGAGAAACTACAAGAGCTTCTCATGCATCAACAATCTCAAAAGCCTATAGGGTTAGAAAAAGGAAAAGCCCCAATGGGAGGAGCCACCACCTTTGGGAACCACATGAGTTCCAATATTTTGTATTTTGTATTGTGTCCAAATTTTATGTTTCCATACTACGGCATGGTAAGTCAATAATAGTCAATAATTACATACCTTCATAATGTTTTGTAAGAGACTTATTTCTCATTATATTAACTCAAGGACGAGTTTTTATTTAGTCATGGGGGTATGATGAATCGTAGTTTCCTAGGCCTCAATATCAGGTACACGATATCAAGTACACAATATCGTGACCTAGATACAATATCGTATACACGATATCATTATTCCTATGTTAGCCTATAAATATAGCACTCAGGCGCATAGTGAAGGGAGGATTAGATCATTAGAGAGTTAGAAGTTCTTTTCTTTTGGCAGTTTAGCTTTCAATTATTCTTAGTGCATGCTCACAATGTGATGTTTGTAATTGTATGACACCTTTGTTCAAATGTGGTGTACTTGGACATGCGCATGACCGACAATAAAGATCGAGATTACTTTCATCATTGCAACATTCACTTAGATTAATTTCATTATTTTGATTATTTAATTTTTTAATGCTTTCTTTAATTATAGTCTAATTTATTATTATTTACTTTTCCTATCATTAAGCAAAATGTGTACGCCTTAATCACAAGCGTTTAAGCATGAATACTTGGCACACCCAGCAGTAATCCCATAAAGTCCAAGATGTGTACAAACTGTTAAGGATGGATACCATCACCATAAGCTAATTTAGGTTTTACTCTTATTATTAATTTAATCAATTTTTATCTTTTCTGCTGTCAGGAGTAACATAGCAATTAGGACAACATCATATGCCTCACTCTAGACTAAACCATACATGACAAAGCTACTACTAGTCTAGGTGGGAAGACAGCAAACTGTGATCAATGTATAACTATCTAGGTGCTACAACTAGTCTATCTATGAAGTTCGATCAGATCACGCATACACGCTCATATTCATATGCTTGAGTGTAGGGATACCTCACTGCTCATCACTTCCTTACCTCTTAAGAGAAATCTTTAGACAAACAATGCATCTTGTAGGGTCTAGGAAGAGGATATGTCACTAAACCCAAATTAGCAACTATCCTAGAGGAAATAATATATTCTTAAATTCCTTCATCCATCAAAATATATATCCATTCCCTACTAATCAAACAACTAGTCATAATCCTAAACAAGAATCTCCTTATTGGATAGCCTCTATTTACATTATCAATAAATGCACATGAATTTAATTTAAAAACTTTCTTAATTTTGGAAGCATTAAGATTACCTCTCTAAAGAACTTAGCTTGATGTCTCCTCTATCTCCAAGGTTTGTAGATCCTTATCTTTGGCTACCTTGTGAAGTCAACATTCCTATTGTTTGTTTCCCCACTCTCCACATATGAAGCATTGAATCTTAGATGAGTTATTGCCTTGATCCTTACCTCCTTTACCTTAGCCCTTCTTAACCTTGCCCTTCTCATTACCTTTCTCTTACTTCTTATCATGACTACCATCCCTATCTTCAAATTTTGACTTTGATCCCTTGTCCATCCCTTTTGAAGCTTGTTTACTCCTACTTCCAAATCCACCGAGTTTCCTTTCTACTTTGAGTTTTAAATCATAAGTCTCATCTAGCATTTAAGGCTTATAAAATGTCAACTCTTACTAATAAGACATATTAAGACCTCCAAGAAATATTTAAGCCTATTCATATTCCTCCTAATTAACCTTATCTTGATGAAATAGTTTCCAAATTTTAACATAGAACTCCTTAACATCTTTGTTTTCCTATTTGAGTAATTTGAGCCTAATGATTGTCTCTTACCTCTACTTAGATTATTTAAATTTTCATTTTAATATGTACTTCATCAAATATCAATTCCTACTAGGGTGTCCATTTTTCCTCACATAACTTTGAGACTTTTTTCCCATTGAGTTAAATTCATACCTTCTAATTTGGATTTATCTATTAGTATTCTCAAATGATTTGGTATCTTCTTAAGCTTAAAATTCTTGTTAAGTTCCTTCAACCAACTTGCAAAAGCATTAGTATCATCTAAATCATTAAATATCTTCAATTCCACATAAGGAAGTCATGCAACATTTCTAAAAGCTATCTTCTTCATCTAATTTTCCATGAGAAGAGGAAGTAGTCCATGATTGAGATCTTGGAATTCTAATAAGATGACATAGATTCCTCCCTCTTGGAAGCCTCAAGTCATGAGATATAACACTCTCATAACTAGAATGCTCATCCTTTGCATCATTTTTTCCTTTACTAGGCTAAGAAACTTCTTCATCTTCATTTGAATGATTGTGTTCATCATCACCACAAGTTAGAATATGGTTAGGACTTGCATTTCTATCCACCTTAGTACTAATTTCATCTAGTTATTTAATCATTAGATGAAAAGTGGATTTCATGCCCTCCATATCTCGGCTTAAGGCTTGAACATTTTTCTTCTTAGAAGACATTTGGAACAACATAAAAATTCACAACCAAATTCCAAAAATCCTACACTCTAATAGTAATCATAGATCAAGATCACTCTGATTTGTTTAATCCTTTAAAAATACTAAATCCATAACATATGCAAGGTAAATAATTTGCTAGAAAATAAGAAAACTTGCTATCTTCTATTAATACTAGAACAAGATTATAATTACAATGGAATCACAATCCCACATATCATCACACAACAACACACATACTCAAAAATATTGCATAATAAGAGGCTCTACAATCACACATGATCAACCTCAATGCAAGCTTCAATCAAACTCAGATCTCTTCCCATGCACATAGAGCACTAAGAACCACACACAGAGATACAATGGCTAATATCATATGCACGATTGACCACACAACGCTCTCTCCAAAACCATGCAAAAATTATCAATATTTATCACAAAATAAAGCTACTACATAGCTACTACTTTAGCGAAATATTTTCCACATTCAACTCAACTTTTTTGGCTATTTTCCATCTTAAACATATCACCTCGAAAAGTTTTCTAGTCAAACAAGACATTTACAAGCTTGACAAGACATCTTCCTAGAAATTACAACTTGTTGACATTTCTAGACTTAACAAAAAATCTATGCTGAAGACAAGACATCTCTTGCATTTTTAAGACATCTTTGCAAAGACATCTCCTTCAGAAGCAAGATGTATACTCAACTAGTATGACATCTACTATGAAGACCCAGCTCTTGAGAAAAATGTTTACTAAATGGTTAAGATATCTTCTGTAAGTGCCTCATTCTCATTTAAGACATCCACAAGTATCCAGGACATCTACCAAGTTGCCTAAAACCTACATTCTTCTACCAGTAGGAATGAAAACAAATTTAGAAGAGGTGTTCCTACACCATGGAAGGAATGGAAGTGAGACTTGGTATTGTTAAACTGGTTTGGTGATGGATAATGATTGAAAAGGATTCAGCAAAGGATTGAGATTTTAAGCCCATACTTGAAAAATCAAATTTACAACTATTATGCTAGGGAACAAGTTGTATGTTGGTGTATATTAACAACAAGAAATGTAATAGTAGTTGGGGTAGTTACAATAGGAGCTATGGGATAGATGGATTGATTTACATATTGGTTTGTAGGATCAATAGAATTAATGAGGTGAACATGCTAAGAAGTTGGCTCAATGTTGAGTGATGTGCTACTTGAGTAGTTTTGTGGGCATAAAAACATGAGCATTTTCATCCCTCTCATCGTCATGGATGTTGATGCCACCTCCACCTTTGCTTTACTAATTGTGGAAATTATAACTCCTAGTGAAGTTGATGTTAGGATGGCTTATTAGGTAATCAAGTATACTTTGTCTTTGCTAAATTTGAACATTTTAAGTGCCTAAATCTCATCCCTAATAAGGAGATATTTTACCAATGTTATCCTTTTATATTAATCTAACTGAATTGGATGACTGGGTTTGGGAAGGAAAGGCTCCAAGTTATTGATAGCTTCATAAGCAGCCATCCTTTGCAACTTGTTCTCAAAAAGTGTAATGTTTAACTTTCATTTAATACAAAAAACCTTGTAATCATGGATGGATATAAGTGTCATGAATTCTTGAGCTTTGTTCATTTCCATCAATCTATAAATTTGAGAGCTTTAAGATGAACTAGATTCTTGGCTAAATATGGTGTTAATAGAGTATCTTTTACACACACTTGAAAACAAGGATCAAATGTAAACAATATATATATGTATGTATGTATGTATGTATTGAAGGTAAAAACATTGAAAAGATGTAAAATAAGGAAAAATGATAAAAAGAACTTATAAACTTCTAGGAAAAAATTTTGTAACACTAGAAAACCTATTGGTCATCCTTCTAGAATCAAAATTGTTCCTACAAAAATGTTCTTTGATAGATCTACAAGAACACCTCCACAAATTATACACTTAACTATATAATTCACAACTATAAATAGTCTTTGGAACAATATAATCCTTGATAAATTGATAATTACAAAATGAAGGAGCATAAACTTTCAAACAAATACAAATTTAGCTTATCGACCAAAATTAGAATTGATAAGGGTTCAAATGAATAACAATAAACTTACTACTAAATTTGATAAAAATTAAATGATGTATGATAAGATGTAAGTAATATAAACATACTTGTAATATAAGTATACTTAAAATGAGTAAGAATCATAAAAAAAAACTAAAAATGAGAGATCGATATGTGGAAAAGGTTTTGAGTTTTCCCTTCCTAATAAACAAAGTGTGCTTTATTTAATAAATCAAAAAAGTTTACATTCTAAGGAGGGCTAAGAACTACAATGTGTGGGGTACATAAATTAACAATTAGAACTTAGTTTATGAGTAAAAAAGGGTTTTAATGATGAATTTTGGCCTCTTACAAGTTCCCAAATGAATGGGAAGTCTACCAACACTATATAGAGATAATTTAGGGTCGAAACAAAGTTGTTTTCAGATGCTATCCCAATGGTGATACTAGTTAGGTGATGTAGTAACATAGTGATGCAAAGTTAGGTGATGTTGACATTGGTTTCAACATGCCCATTTGTGCTACTAATGACATAAATGTTCAAATTGAGCTCATTGATTGTAGATGATACTAGGGTGGCCATGGAGCATGTAGATAATGTAGGTGCCATAAATGTTGATGCTTTGGATCTCTTAAAAGTTGAACAAAGCTCTCTTAAATCTCAAAATTCCCTTGAATTGATGCTAGAAACAAGTATTTATGGCCTAGGATTTTCAAAAATATATGAAGTTCAAAACTTGCACTTATCATTCACTTTAGGAAACTCAAACTATATACAATGTGGAAAGTAACATTGATAACATTGGATAATGCTAGATGACATTGATGCTAGCATCAATGTTACCTGCATCAATACAAATTGAGATCCTCCACTTTAAATTACTAATTTAAGGCTTTGGGAATCATTGTTGATGCCTAAACTAAGGTTGAACATTGCTAGGATAATGTCAAGTAGACATTGAGGATTGCATTGAATCAAAAGTATCATATAAACTTAAATTTTTATGTCATGGCATGCAAGTAATGCTAACTATTAGGAAACAAATCAAGAGAAAAAACAAGCACCCACAGAATTTTCTTGGTTTAGCAAGATTGCCTCTAATTCATGGCTGCACTAGAGTAACATCATATATTTTGCATTTTAGAGTTACAAGAGAGTTTTGAAACATTACATAAATATGCATAAAGAAACCATCTATAACCGAAACTAGTCCATGACCTAATAATCTAGATTAGTTACCACATAACTCCAACAATCTTCCACTTGGAGACTGATCTAAGAAAAACAATGCTTGCAACCTTGCCTCTCCCACATATACCATCAACTCCTAATGTGGTGCCTCCTCATCACTAACCTTGGAGGCTTGCTAAGGTCATGCAAAGACTCAACTTAGCATGGTGACCACCTTGATCAACATGTCTATAGGGTTCTTTCATCCAAGAGTCTTCCTTAACAGTAATTTCCCATCATCTATCAATGCACAAATATGATGATACCTCAACTAAATGTGTTTAGCTCTAGAATGAAATACTAGATCTCTAGCCAGATGCATGGCACTTTAACTATCACTAAAAAGCTTGATATTGTCCTATGTCTTACCCAACTCTCTTAGAGGACCCTTCAACCAAATCATCTCCTTTTAAACTTCTAATATAGCCATATATTCTACTTCTATGGTTGAGAGACCAATGCTCTTCTGAAGTTGAGACATCCAACTCATAACAGTACTACCCATAGTAAAAATATAACTAGTGGTGCTCTTCTTACTGTCCAAATCACCTCCCAAATCTACATCAAAAAAACCCTATAGAGTAATGCTACTCCTTTTAAAACAAAGTGTGATACTTGAAGTTCCTTTCAGATATCTCAAGAGCCACTTTACAGCTTCCCAATGTTCCCTTCCTAGATCAAACATGAACCTACTAACAACTCCCACTACATGTGCTATGCCGGGTTTAGTGTAGATCATAGCATACATTAAACTTCCAACTATTGAATCATATGGTATTCTAGCCATCTTTTCATGCTCTTCTTCTATGCTTGATGATTGATTCTTACTAAGAATGAAATGACTTCCCAATGGAGTGCATCTAGTCTTTACATCCTGAATATTGAACCTGCTAAGCACTTTCTCTATATACTTTTCCTAAGATAACTTGACAATCCCTTGAGATCTAGTTCTATTGATTCTCATCCCAAGTATTTGCTTGGTTGATCCCAACTCTTTCATCTAAAATTCCTTTTCTAATTGTTGCTTCAGTTTATCTATCTCTTGTAAACTAGATCCTGCAACAAGCATGTCATCAACATACAAGAGCAAAATAATGTAGCAGTCATTAAACCTCCTTTTGTAGCAACAATGATCAATCTCACATCTTGTGAAACTAGCATTAAACATGAACTAATCAAATTTCTTACACCACTGGCTAGGAGCCTATTTCAATCCATACAAGCTCTTCTTCAACTTACACATAAGATTTTTTCTACCAACAACCTAGAAACCTTATGGTTAAACCATGTAAATGTCCTCATCAAGGTCACCATGCAAGAACACAATTTTGACATCTAACTACTCTATATGCAAATCATTAGTATCCACAATACTCAACACTAATCTAATGATAGTCAACTTTACTACAAGAGAGAAAATCTTTATGTAGTCAATTCCTCTTCTCTGTTGGAAACCCTTAACTACTAACCTTGCCTTGTATCTTTTTCCACCATCATGTTCTTCCTTGACCCTATACATCCACTTATTCTACAATTCCCTCTTTCCTTATAACAACTTAGTTAATGTCCATGTCATATTCTTTTGGACTAACGTCATCTCATCTCTCATAGCCAACTCCCACTTAACATGACTTGTTGCCTACATTACTTCATCAAAACATTCTAGTTCCCTAGAATTAGTCAAAAGTAAATAATGTAACAAGAAAGAGTACCTATCTCTGGGCTTTGGTGTTCTACCAAATATTCTCAACTGAGGCTTTGGTATAACTGTTTCCAACTCAACTTTAGCTTCATCTTCAGCTATCCTATGTCCAAGATTATCTTGAATCCTTGTAGCTTCATTCCTCTTAGATATCTCTTCCAATTCAATGTTCTCACTTTTCTTTTCCTACTTCCCTTCATTGTTAGATTCTAATTCAGACCTATCCTTGTACACCACATGTTCATTAAAAGTGACATCCCTATGCCTTATAAATTTTCTATTTTGATCATCCCAAAAATGATAACCAAAATCATCAAAACCATAGCCAATAAAATAACATTTCGTGGCTTTAGGATCAAGTTTATCTTAGACATCAGAACCTAAGTGCACATAGGATACACAACCAAAAAATTTTAAATGTGAGAAGTTTACTACCTTTCCTAACCATTCCTCCTCAAGTATCTTAAAGTCCAATGGAACTGAAGGTCCTCAATTTATGAGATAGGCTACTGTGTTGACTACATCTACCCAAAACATCTTTGATAATCCAAAAGATATCCTCATGCTTCTAGCTCTCTCATTCAAGGTTCTATTCATTCTCTTAACAACACCATTCTACTCCGATGTTTCAGGAACCATCTAAATCATTCTGATCCCATTCTCAAAATAGAAAGCCTTGAACTCTAAACTATCATACTCCCCTTCATTATCAGACCTCAAACACTTGACTTTCAAACTAGCTTGGTTCTCCACTTTTGCCTTCCATATTTTAAATGTAGAAAACACATCAAATTTATTTTTAAGAAAATAAACTAATACCTTTCTAGTGGATCATCAATGAATGTGACATAATAGCATGATCCACCAAGGGAACTCACTAGGCTAGTCCCCATACATATGTATGTACTAGTTCCAACTTCTTAGTCTTTGATGTTCTTCCAAATTTTGAGAAACTGACTCTTTTCTGCTTCCCATAAATACATCCTTCACATAAACCAACATCAACAAACTTCAAGTCCAATAATCTCCCCTATGAGGCTAGCAACTTAATTTCCTTTTCACTCATGTGACCCAACCTCCAATTCCACAATGTTGACATTAATTCTGAATCAACCACTCACAGTGTATCTTTTATTTCTGAAGTGGTGTACAATGTGCCCACCTTATGTCCCTAAGCAAAAATCATAATTCCTTTAATTATTTTCCAGGATCCATCTCCAAATACTATACTATACCCTTTAACATCTATCTAACCCATAGCAATAAGGTTTTTCTTTAAACCTGGAACATGTCTAACATTATGTAACTTCATTTGCTTCCCATGGACAATCTTTATATAAACATCACCCTTTCCCATAATGTTCAATGGCTCATCATTTGTAAGATAAACCCTTCCAAAATTCCCAACAACATAGTTATTAAATAGTTCTTTAGAAGGATTAGAATGCACCTAAATCAAGAATCCAAGATTCAATACCATTGTCCACACAACAAACTAGGGCATTAACAATTTCTTCAGTAGCTGCATTCACTAAATCATCATGTTGTTTTTTCTTTTCTTTCTTTGGTGTCATGCAATATTTTTTGAGGTGATCTTTTTTATCATAATTCTAACAAGTGACATTCTTACAACCCTTGGATTGACTTCTTCCCTTGGACTTTGGTTTTCCATGGCCTTGATTCTATCCCTGCTGAAGACTTCTACCTCTGCCTTCATTACTTAAGACAAAATCCAAAGATTCACTTGACTCCCTTCTACTTATATCCTCACTAAGAATCAAATCTCAAACTTCAAACAACTTTAATTTTTGATCTCTTGATGAACTTCTAACTATAGTCACTATTGTAGACCAACTATCAAACAATGATGATAATATGATCAACGCTTTGATCTCATCATCAAAGTTGATTTCCATAGAATTCAACTAACTTGTGATCACATTGAACTCATTGATGTGATCTATAATCAATGCACCTTCAAACATCCTTAGATTGAATAATCAGTGCATTAGATATACCTTGTTCGAGGTGGATGGCTTCTTGTACATATCTAATAAGGCCTTCATCAAACCCTGAGTAGTATTTTCATTAATGATATTGAATGCAATGTTCTGTGATAATGTCAAATGAATCACCCCAAGAACCTAGCAATCTAATAGTTCCCAATCCTCTTTTTTCATATAATATGGCTTCTTCCCCAATAGTGATTCATGCAACTTCTTCTAGTATAGATAATCTTCAATTTGCATCTTCCAAAACCCAAAGTCTGTCCCATTAAACTTGTTGATCCTAACTTTCCCATCCTTGGATGCCATTTTTTCCACTGATCCTTTGTAAACCTAGCTCCAATATCTATTTGTTAGTAAATGAATCAAATGAAAAAACAAGAACAAGAAAAACAAGCACACACAAAACACACAAAATTTTCATGGTTCAGCAAGATCGCCTCTAATTCATAGCTGCACTAGAGTTTCATTATATAGTTTATAGGTTACAGTTACAAGAGAGTTCCAAAATGTTACATAAATATGCATAAAGAAACTGTCTGTAACCAAAATTGGCCCATGACCCAATAATTAAAATCAATTTCCACATGACTCCAACACTAACAAGTGATGGTGACATTAACATCAACATAACCTAAGCATCATGCAATTGGAAGATGTTGATTTGAGCTTTTCAAGACTTTCAAAATCATCAAAACTAATATTCATCATCTCAATGATGTTGTAGACCAGTCATTGAAGGTCTAACAATGGCAAAATCAAGATTGAAAGGGTTGAGTTTTTAATGGATGATGTAATGGTGATGCTAGGAGGTGATGTCAACGTCATCCAGTGTCACCTAGAAGATACTTGTCATTTCAACCTTCACAAAGCTACCAAAAGTATTGAAATTAATGTATGTCTTTTGAAGCATGGCCAAGGCCATCTCCCAAAAATATGTAAAAGCCTAAAACACTACTTGGTATGATAAGTTTAGGGGATTTTCTATGGTCTAAGGGGATGTGATAGTATCAAAGTCACACTTGTCCTAGTCATTGAAGTACTAAAAAAGTGGACACAATAGGTTTGAATTTGATGGACTCATATTTTATAGTCTCCTTTGGGCATAAACCCCAAGATTCTCTCTTATCTTATTTCATAATCCATCGATTATGTGCTTGAGTTATTTCTTTTAAAAAAAGCTATGCCCTAGACATCTATGTAGGAGTGAACAATATTTGTTCATCATCACATGAAAGGATTCATGATTCTCTTGTCTCCATCCTTGGATTTACTTTCTTAGATTAAACATCCGTAAATACATTTAATACTTATCATTGAAATGTTTCAACATATACCTCATATGTGGATGGAGTTTAGTTTCAAACATCTATACCAACTCTCAAATTTTATCAATGTCCTTGAAAATAACTTAAGTTTGTACCAAATATTTATAATATTTTGCAATGCATAGGCATCATGGAAGAGTTGCGAATGATGTTGTGGATTTGCATTGTAACCTCTATCAAACGTTGAAATTTTTTTCATATCTAGTTGTTTAATACATTTATTTCTTTGATGCCTAGTTGGAATACAAATGATCTCTTGAATGTTAATTAGGCTTCTAGTGGCTAGTAGGGATACATCATAATCATCAAGTTCATCATAATGTCTATTATGATGATAGCCCCTTTGATGTTCTTCATCATGTCTTCTCCTATGCAATGGTTCTTGTTCTTTATCTTTATCTTTATCATGATCTCATGATCTCTACCTCTTTCATGTTGTCTTTTTTGGTCTCTTTTTCCATTCCTTCTGGGATGTTTATCTTGATTCCTTAGTGGAGCTCTATCTCCACATCTACATTTGTCCTCATTAGAACTTATCAATGAGGGTGATGAAGAGGACGGGAAGTTGGAAGAATGATGTAAAATTACCCTCCTTCTGTAGTCCCTTGGTTCTTCTCTTCTAGATCTACTAATGAATTAAGTCCCTCCTTGCCTTGGGATCCATTCTATCTCTTTCAAGATTGTTTACCAAAGTTGAAAATAACTTTTGAGATCTTCAATGCAAAAGATAAGAGATCAAGAGGTAGATTGATAATGGCTCTATTTTCCTATCTTATATTCTATATTCTCCTCCTCCAATGATGATGTCAAGTGAAGTTGTTCATTCTTGTTGTTATCATGCTCATGCTTGATCTTCACAATGGCATCTCACCTAGCTTGAGCTTCCATTAGTTGATATGGTTTAGACATATTCTTTGTAATCCAATAGCCTTCATGGCTATGACTAAGTCCAAATCTTAGAAGTACGGCATGAAGTGTAGATGAAGCTAATTAATTAGTTGGTAATACAGTATTGTCTTGCAAGCTTCTTCATCAAAATTATTCATCTTGATAAAAAATGAAGATAAAGTCAAGATAATAAGGATCCAAATGAGCATAACAAACTCTATTTTGCATCAATTCATTTCAAGTGTTATCATTGACCTTATAAATGTTGTCACTAAGTGGAAAGTTATTTTTATGTGAAGAAGTCATGTTTAGTTAATTTTCATTATGTGTGTGTCTTTTAGAAATATTAAGTTTTTTGAAAGATGAATTATTAAAATTTAATATAATGAGCTTGTATGATATCAACTAACTAGAACACTTAGCATCATCTGCAGAAACGACACCAATGATACACTGTGGAGTAGATCCTTTGCCTAGCTATACAAATCATAAACATTGTGTGTGACTTAATTGTAATTTGTAAATGAACCAAGCATGATCTCTAGGTAGTTGATACAAGATTATTGATTGTTGTCTTCTTACTTAAGTTAGCTACAATTAGAATGTATGGTTTACTCAAAGTGAGACATATGATATGATATTATTCAGCATAATAAAGCTAAATCAAACATCAAATTTTTAGGAAATAATGGAAATAAATTCTAACCTAGCTTAATGGCAATAAGCATCAATTTTATGATCTTCCATACATATCCTAGGTTTGTATAATCATCATTGGGATTACCAAGCGATATGCTACTAAGTGTACTAAAAAATATCACTACTAGGTTACAAAAAAATTTAACATCATGCTTGAGATAGGTTATACTTATTTTGTTGAATTTTATAATACATAGAAATGTGAACATTACACTAAGTACATTGGAAAGTAAAGTGCATTGAAAATGTAAATTGCATAGGAAAATAAATTCTACGTTAACTAAAAATGTTGCATTTATCAGAAATAATCTTGATCTTTATTTCTAACCATGAAATGTATCTAGGAACATTCCCCTCAAATAAAGATGTTGTACAATTGCTTTAGAACACATTGTGGGCACTCACTGATTAGTACTAAATTTGTAGAATGAAACCACTAAAATTCTGCTAAAGTATGACCAAGAAGGTGCATAGAATGTGATGGTTGAGTGGTGATGAGTGACAAGGTGCCCCTATGCCCAACCATATGAATCACTAAGGTGTTATGTGTGATCCGGTCAAATTCCATTGACCTATGGTTATCGAATGTACTAGCTCTTCTAGCAAGTGAAATGAGCATTAAGAACATTCGTTGTCTTCCCAACTACACTTGTGAAGTTCAAGGGTATGGTTTAAGTGTAATTGAGGTATATGATTTTTCTTACTTTATATTTGATGGATTTGGTCACCTATAATAAGAATGAGAGGTAAAGTAATTGAAGATCTAATTCATCTATTACCTAGCTAGCCTAACATAAGTAACTACCCCACTTTCCTGGACACATCCTAAACACATATAGCACTGCTAGGCTACCAAAGATTAAACATTGCTAGGTTACCAAGTACTATATGAATGCTCGAAGTGGTCATGCTCATGTTCATTAACTGTTGGAAATAAATTGCTTAATTCAAATGCATTAAATAAAGAACATGAAAGTAAAATGCACTAAAGAAAATATTAAGCTATTCTTAGTGCTACAAGGATTATCAAAAGAGTTTATTTTATTCTCGTCACACTGCTACGCTTAGGTACATCAGTGCTTGAACAAAGAACCATACACACTTAGACTCCTTCTGCAGGCACTTAGAAAATATTCTAACTTTGAGGAAAAGAAATGGTAAGAGCTTCGCCACTCTGACTAAGAAAGACCAAAAACTGACTATGAAAACTGGAGCCCAAGCACGGTATGTATAGACTTGGGATATACGTCCCAATGTTGCATATGTGACATTGCATACCCAACGTTGGAGCAGATAATAAAATGTGATTTATCATACCCCCACGACTAAATGAAAACTCATCCTTAAGTGAAGAAGAGGAGGAACAAGTCCTTTACAACATAACATATTGGGTAGGTATGGGATTATTAACTAACATAACAAACTAACGCATGTGGAACAAATAGACTCTGAGTGCCCAAGTGTACAAAATTACAATTTTTATAACATTCAGTCTTCATGATAAGAGAAGTAAACACCCTGGAGAACATTGACATCCAACATCTCTTAGCAGCAAAAGAATAAGAGAGAGAAAAAAAAAGAGATCCAATGATCATGAACAATCCTCATTGTGTGGTACTGCTGCATCAACCTTGGTAAAGATAGTCCCACTTCCAGTCCATGCTTCCCACTACAATCACAATAGAATTATGAATTAATATGCAATGTGTAACACATAACTATTAAATGCCTTGTCTCATTAGTGGTTACACTCGGCTAGGTTATGATTGTGGTAGATTAGTTCTATTTCTAGTGTTAGTGAGAAGGTTAAAAAATAAGGTAAATTAGATAATTGGTTCATTAAATTTGAAAAAATTTCAACATAAGGAAATAGTTGAATAGGGTATAAGAATTCACAACAATAAAAAGATGAATTCATTGAAAACTGTTGTAAATATGTGTACAACTGGATGTCATTAATGGGGTAAACAAAAGAGAATTTGATTGTAAAATTGTCTAAGGATAACGAACTTAACTAACCTAACAAAAAGATATGCAAGTGGGTCCTCCCCAAAGTAGGCACAGGCCTTTGTGCCCTTGCATAACTTCAAACCAAAGAGTCAATGGGCTCTGTGGATGATTAATGGTTACAGAAGGTTAAGTGCAAAAACCCAAAAGAAACTAACTAAGAATCCCCACACATCAAACTAGAACATCAAACCAAAACATGAAACTGGTAGTGAGGTGAGATATGGAAAGCATAGATGAATGAGAGAGTATGTGGAATGGAGTTCCTAATTATGGTCACATGAAGTCCCTTGTGGATTTTGTGGTTAAACGACTTGATAGAATCCATCCTTAGTCTAGACCAAAATCAACCACATTCAATAACTTTGCATTGACATTCTAAGACCAATCCATCCTGTGAGACAAGAGTGCTCCCACAGAACAACCGCCATTCCTTATTAGAGAACAATTAGGAAGTGAAGAAGGACCTTAGTTAGAAGGGACTAGTCCCACAACCAATGCTTGTAGCCTGTTTATTCTATCTAAGGGGTGTGCTTTGAATTGCTTTTTTTTTTTGAAATGGCAACCACACCATGCAAAGACACATGTCTTTATTTTGTCCAATGGGTGTGCTTTGAATCCTCATCTTTTCTTTTATGTTTTCTTTTTTTTTCTTGATGAGAACCATAGCATGCAAGGATGTATGCATTTATTTTATCCAAGGGGTATGCTTTGAANCAAAGCTAGAAACCAAACACCAAAAATCAAATAACAAAAATAATACATATCACCAAGTAACGCATTACCATTGTACTTGGCACTTATTAACAAAAAGTTAGAAAATCACACCAAATAAAAGAAAATATAAAAGAAAGTGTAAAATGTTTAAGAAATATCAGATGTACTAACGATGGTGTAAAAAAAATTAAAAAAGATTAATAACATAAAAACAAAAAGATGTAAAATAAAGAATGTGTAAAACAAAAATTTGAAAAATTAAGGAGCCACTTTGTATGATTAACATGAGTGGCCATCTCTCCCATGACTAAATTGAAAAGAGGAGATTTGAAATATGGAGTGTGGTTTTCAATCTAATGAGGTGCTTGTTGTGTTAGCTAGTGTATGCTCATGGAAAGGTTTGATTTATTGGATGTTAACCAGATATTTCTTATTTGGGCTCTCAGGTTTATAGATCATCATGGCCCTAGAAGAAAAAGTCTTATAAATGATGTAAGATCCTTCCCACAATGTTTGAAACTTAGTTTGTTGAGGTATGTGTATGGGGTTCTAGTATAGAACCTTGTCTCTCAATTGAAATTTGACTTTTCTAATTTTTAGGTCATGACACTTTTTGTTATAAGCCTTATGCAACTCATTAGATGATAAGGCTACTAATTGGTTTTTGTCAGCAGGTTGAGATTCATCAGTCATTCTTTTTGGGCTAGACTTAAGTCAAGGTCAAGGTCACAAGCTATTAAAAGTATACAGAGTTCAAATTGAATAGGAAGTATTGGTAATTTTCCATACACAAGCTCATAGGGAGAATAGCCTACAAGAAATTTCCAAGTTGAGCAATAGGCCCAAAGGGCATCGTTGAGTTTTGTGCTCTAATCCTTCCTATACTTGCTAACAGTTCTTGTTAGTATCTTCATGATTTCCCTATTGGTAACCTCAACTTGATCGTTATCTTGGGGATGGTAAAGTGTTGTGATTTTATGTTCAACCCCTAAGCATTGCATGAGCTTTTGAAAAGTAGTGCCTATAAAATGAGTTCCATTGTCAGAAATTAATGCATGTGGCATACCAAACCTATTTATAACATTTTGTTGTAAAACCTGAGTAGTAGTAGAGGATGTACAATCAATGATAGCTATTACTTCTTTCCATTTCGTACAATAGTCAACAGCAACTATGATGTACGCCTTTTCATTTGACATGGACATGATAGAACCCATGAAATCAATGTCCCAAATGTCGAATGGTTCTAGTGGTTGAATCCATTGTTGAGGTTCCTCCATTCAAGCTATCATTCCATCATCTCGTAGACATCATTCACAAGAGAAAATATAATGGTGAGCATCCCTAAAGAGTATTGGCCAATAGCACCTAGCCATCAAGATTTTAATGGCTATGCATCTCCCAGCATAGTGTCCTCCAGAAGGACCTTCATGAACATCTTGGAGAACACATAGTTGATTAGAATCAAGGACACACCAATGAACTAGACCATTGGTGCACACCTTATAGAGGTGTGCATTGATCTCCATGAAGTTCTTTACCTAGTGAAGAAACTACTATTTCTTTTGATGGTCCAACCCATGTGGCATCTCCTAAGTAAGAAGATGGGTGAGAATGTTATCATACCATTTTGGCTCATTGGGCATTTGTTTAGTTATAGCCCCAGCAAAGAGGAGTTCATTAGGAAACATGTCAGAGAGTGGGCTTTCTTCCCCTTTCTCATTTCATCCCAACTAAGACAAGTGATCGGCAACCACATTCTCAGTGCCCTTTCGACCTACCATCGTAAGATTGAATTCCTGCAAGATCACTAGCCACTGTATGACATGGGAGCTTTTTATTGGCTTGTTCATTAGGAAACAAATGGTACTATGACCCATGTGCACAAACACCTTGTATCCAAGTACATAATGCTTGAACTTTTCTAGAATAAATACCACCACCATCAATTCTTTCTCTGTAGTGGTGTAGTTCAATTGTGCACCCACAATGCTTCGGCTAGTGTAGTGGATGTAGTATGGATGTTTCTTATCATCTAACTACATCAGCATAACTTACAATGCATAATTTGATGCATCCATCGTGATGTGAAATCGCCTAGACCAATTAGGTGCTTGCAGGATTAGAGTTTCTACAAACTTTTCTTTCAGTTTTTGGAATGCTTTCTCACATTCTATGGTCTAGACAATGGGAGCATCTTTCTTTGTTAGCTCAACTAATAGTTTTGTGATATTAGAGAAATTTTCTTTGAATCATTGGTAGTAGCCAATATGTCCAAGGAATGACCAAACATCTTTAACTATTTCTAGCTAGTGAGTTATTCCTTAGATGACCCTTATCTTCTTAGGGTCTACCTCATTTTCTGCTTTCAAGATTCTGTGCCCCAATACAATGCTCTCTTAGACCATGAGATGACTCTTCTACCAATTGAGCCACAAGTTGATTTCAACACACCATTTTAGCACTTGATCAAGGTGGTCCAGGGCTTGTTCAAATGTAGCTCCATAGGTGGAGAAGTCATCCGTGAAGACTTCTACACCACTATCAATCTCTATTGAAAAATCCTTAGGACTAGGTGTTGGAATGTGGTAGGAGCATGACATAGACCAAACAGCATCTTGCGATATGCAAAGTTCCCCCAGGGACTTGTGAATGTTATTTTTGCTTAGTCCTTTAGCACAATTTGAATTTGGTTATAGCCACTATAACCATCTAGAAAGTTGTAGTAGTAATGCCCAAATATTATGTCAAGGACCTAGTCAAAAAATGGCAATGAAAAGTAATCCTTGAATGTTGTCATATTCAATAGCCTAAAATTGATGCAGACCCACCACTTGCCATCTTTCTTTGGCACAATTACAACTAGGCTAACCCACTCACTATCCACAATGGAATAGATGAACCCCACCTTGAGGAGTTACTCAACTTCCTCCTTGATGATCTGCTTCAGTTTGGGGTTCAATCGCCTCTATGGCTGTCGTTTTGGCTTCATGGCTGGGTTGGTGTAGATGCGATGCTGGCATATCCTAGAATCAATCTCTATGAGTTTAGGATATGACCAAGCAAAAGCTATTAACCATCTTTCAACTACTTTCAATAGCATCTTTTTTTGTTCTGGAGCAAGTTTTGCATTAATTATAACTAGCTTCTCATTTTCCAAAAACACATATTCCATTCCAGCTGGTAACGTTTTCGGCTCAAGGGGCTCTTATTTGAATTTTTCAGAAATTCCCAACTCTCCCTAATGGATATCATCATTTGTATCATTAGAGAGTTCGTGATGAACCTACTCAAGTTCATCCATGCTTGTGACATACGCACATGTCAGGCTCTCAATTGGTTCCATGCAAAGTATGTTACTTTTTGAATCAACGGTCAGCCACTAGGTACCCTCCTATTTTATGGCTACTACTTACAAACACCTTTGAATTTCTGCATCTAGCGCACATTGCTTGCATGCAGAGGTAAATTGCACTTGATATCATTACACGCAATGCACAAAACTCTCTTCTTCTCAAATGCATTTTCCTTTGATATTTCCATGGAAAGATCTCTGATGTCCATTCTTGCATCGATGGTGCTTAGCTATGCCCTTCCCATTATGATTGGGAAATTCCCCTTGTAGTTCCACACTTTGATTACTAGGAAATCAACAAGATAAGACCACCCACAAAAAATAGTCACAATGGCTTCCACCAATCCTAATGGAATGGTGATGGACTAGTCTACCAATTCTAATCTAATGTCACTCTTCTTGAGAGGAAGTAGGTTCCGAGCAATGTACATCTCATGAGAAATTAAATTAACACTAGAACCTAAATCGAGAAGAGCCTTGCACAATTCGTTCCTAGCAATTTGCAAATAAATTAGAGGACTTCCAAGATCAGCTAATTTTGTGGGAAGGTTTCCTACATGGATCTAATTAGACATAGTGTAAGCATTATGGTATGGATCCTTGGAAGAGTTTGGTTTGAAGGAGGCCTAAAGGAATTTGATATGAAGAAAGAGGTAGGAGCAAGGTTGTCAACTGTGGGTGTAGGTTAAGGCTTAGGTGGACTACAAGGTCAAAAGAAAGGTCTTTTCTTTAATTAGGCATTTGACCCCTTCGATTGATAATTTGGTTGCAAATTAATAGCCCTCATAGCATTACGTTGTTACAATTAAGTAGGCAGTTCACTCTGCATTGGTGGAGCAAGCGATAGCTGTGCAACTGAAGGAGGAGTGTGTGCAGGGATAGGAGGAGGATAAGAGTAAGAAGTGGTATCCCTTCTTTCATGTGGCGAATGAGCTCAATAATAATCTAAAAGGTGGTAGTAAGGCTAGAAATTAGAAACATGACTATAGGAGTCATTTGGAAACATGCATTGCTGAACGTGGTAACTATATGAATTAGGTTGTCGGTAAGGATATTTTTGCCTTGGTAGTGCTAGCACCCATGATTGTGGTTGCTGCCATTGTTGATACTGTTCATATAGTTGCGATGGAGCTCCACTTGGATAATATGGTTGTTGCTAGTGGAACTACTTGAGATTACCTTGAGGATAAGGTAACCTTCTAGATGTTTGCCTTTGTGTAAGTCATGGATGTAAGGCATACATCCCAGACTCTTGTAGATGTGACACAATGGGGCAACATCCCTTAGGATGTTCGTACTGATAAATGTTACATCCACAATCATCATCTAATTCACTATCCACAACCTCTTTTATTGCAACAATCTTACCCTTACCTTTGTAATATGCACATTCAACTTCCTTGTTCCTCCTACACTCACACTCACTACTTTATTCCTTGGACTCTTCAACGATTTTGAGGACAGCTTGGAATCTATTATCCATTGAGTCCCTTAACTAGTCAACCTTGGTTGTAAGTTTAGATTGGAATTGTTGGAGTGGCAAGGCTTTCTTATGCACCCCCTCATCAAATATGGACTCATCCTCACTATAACAAAATTGAGCCTCCCTCTTATGAATGGAAGGATCATAGTTATACTCTTCTACACTTTCTCTTTTTCTTAGTTTGCCCTCATCTTTAGTGACCTACTCCATTAATTTTTATATCTAATAGGAAGTTAGTTCTAACAATCGCCCTTGGCCATAGACACCAAGGGTTTTCCTCATTTCATTACAAAGCCCGTCTACAATGTGGTGAAGTTGAGCCAATTGAGAATAAGCATGGCCAAGACATTTGTGCATCAAGGCATAGTATTAGCCAATGGTAGCATCCAAGGGTTTGTGTGTTCCTTGTTTCCAACCTTGAATTTGCTTCCTTAAGCTGGACACTCTAGCTCTAAGGATCAATATCAATTTTCTACTTCCTTGATAAGTGTCCTAGGGAACAACTTCAATTTTTGCCACTTGTTCTCTATGTTCTGCAAGGCACATGCATCTTGGAAATCTTGAAGATGATTCTATGGATCAAAATTATATCCTCCTTCAAATCAAGGAACATTGTTCATTTCTAACCATTTGATCTAACTATCCTTCACATGCCTTGTTGGAATTTTGACTACCTCTACAATGTTAACCATACTTCAAGTAGCAAATAAAGGCTCATTAAGGCCTTGATCATGGTGCCTATGATGCCCTCTACTACCCATTTGTTCATGGCAATGCACCTCTCTTAAACATCTACATCCTTGATCTTGTCTATCTCAATGATCCCTTTGGTTATTTTGATCCCGTTAGTCATTTCATTCATTTTGATCACCTTCATTATGGTCTCGCCTTCTATGGTCACAGTTAAAGCCAGAAGAAGAAGATGATGATGAGGGGGAGGAGGAAGGAGAACCAGCACCATCACGGCACCTACTACCACCACTTTGGTGATTGTAACCATGATCACGATCTTACTTCTTGTCTGCATCCCTATCTTGACTTGCCCCTCCATATCCTTCTTTGTCATTGGATCCCTTGTTACAAGAATTAGGATTGTGAACTATGGAGTGCATATTCTAATTTTAACCTCCATCACTGAAGTCAAAGAGAGGAGTTTCATTGAATGGAAAACCCCCAGAGAAGGGTTCCCTAGTAGCTTGTTGGTACAACAAGAATGGAGAATTGTTATGCCCTTTTCCCTTCAAAAATTCATAGAGCCTCTCTAGCTACCAATCCCGTAGATATTGTGCTTCGATGGGATGGTAATCCCTAGCATCAACATATCCCACAATATACTCCCCATGGCAATCTTAAAGACCACATCATGCAAGCATTTAATAGAGCATTGTAGGAGTAGCACAATTGGACGACAACACAATGTTGCCCTCCATGTCACGCCATTGTAGCTGTTCATCCTAGTGTAGGATGAAGGTGAAGCTCAAGACATACCTAGTGTAGGATGAAGGTGAAGCTCAAGACATACTCATTAGGATGAGTATATATAATTTGATACTATTGAGGCTTTGGTAGATTAACTTTATCAACCTTGGGTGAAGAAGTTCTCTTGTGAGAAGAAAACATTTTTAGTTAGTGAAATAAAAATCACAATGTGCTCTGACAATTGTTGTAGTAATGGTAAAATAGGATATGACTCTAAGGTTCATTCCAACAATTTAAATATGTTTCACTAGGTCCTAAATAGTGCACAAAACAACAAAAAGGTCCCCAGCAACGACGCCAATGATGAGCGGCGAGGTACCCCTACACCCAACCATATGAATCACTAAGGCATTATGCGCGATCCGGTCGAATTCCATGGACCTATGGTTATCTAATGCACTAGCTCTTCTAGGAAGTGAAATGGGCATTGAGAATGTTCATTGTCTTCCCAACTACACTTGTGAAGTTCAAAGGTATGGTTTAAGTGTAATTGAGGTATATGATTTTTCTTACTTTATATTTGATGGATTTGGTCACCTACAACAAGAATGAGAGGTAAAGTAATTGAAGATCTAATTCATCTATTGCCTAGCTAGCCTAACACAAGTAACCGTCCAAATTTCCTAGACACATCCTAAACACCTATAGCACTGTTGGGCTACCAAACATTAAGTGTTGTTGGGTTACCAAGTACTATATGAATGCTTGAAGTGGTCGTGCTCGTGTTCATTAACATTACTTAATTCAAATGCATTAAAATAAAGAGCATGAAAGTAAAATGCAATAAAGAAAATATGAAGCTATTCTTAGTGCTACAAGGATTGTCAAAAGAGTTCGTTTTATTCCCGTCACACTACTACGCTCAGGTACATTAGTGCTCGAACAAAGAACCGTACACACTTAGACTCCTTCTACAGGCACTCAAAAAATATTCTAACTCCGAGGAAAAGAAATGACAAGAGCTTTGCTACTCTGACTAAGAAAGACCAAAAACTAACTATGAAAACAGGAGCCCAAGTGTGGTATTTATAGACTTGGCGTATACACCCCGACGTCGCGTACCCGATGTCAGAGTAGACAAAAAAAATGCAATTCATCAGTTGGTATTTATAAGTATTACTAACCCTTGATACATCACATATACAATATTGTATGAGGACATATATTATTGCAGCTACAATATTGTAGTATCAAAGGTATGATATTGTAGGTGTGATGTCTTAACTTGCTTATTAATTGTTCATCATGTGTATAGGTCATAGAACCCTTAAATTTGTGTTTTAAATCTCCTCAAAATGATATCACATGTCATCTTTGATGTTAGATTTGAACTTTGAAAAGTTTCCTCGATCAAATTCATAAAGAATTGACTTGAATTACCTATTGAAATTCAAATTCAAAGTTGATTTTGCTTTGATTTTTATAAAACTATGTAAATTGTGACTTGATCATGACTCCTTTGTTTACTTATAATCTACTTGCACATGCTCTCTGGATTCTTCTAAATATATTATAACTCTAAATCACCTTGCACATGCTCTCTCGATTTTTCTAAATATATTATAACTCGAAATCACCATTGGAATGTTATACTTTCACTGATAAATTTGTATTTGAAATACTACAATTTGTAATCTTACTACTCAAAAGTGTTAGCTTTTGTAGTAAATGACAACTCTCTTTGGTGAGTGCATTTGGATCCATCTCCTACTATGCTAAGATGTTACCCTAACCCAACCTAAGCACAAGTGTTCTATAAGAAAGACAAATAATTGGTGAAACAATTTCACGCTAGTATATAGATGACCCAACCACAAATAATTGGTGTCATTCAAATAGTAATATAAGACAAGTTTTCCTTGCTAGGTACTCTTCCTCCCTAACGAATTTGGAATGAAGATTATTCAACTTTGAACCCTTCCATCTTCCATTCTCATTTGGCTCTTATTAAGATGGCCAAGGCCAAAAAAACAAGAAGAAGAAGAAAAAAACAAAAAAAACAAAGGGGTAAAAAGTGCTCAAATATCACAATAGGCAGATGCCTTAATCGCTTTGAACCACTTAAGGACCCCCTTTAATTATTTCAAAGAAAGCCTTCACATAGCCTTTCCAATGGATCCCAATCCACCCTAATATCCAAACAAGACAAGTGTTGACAAATGAAGTGCTGATCGGACCGAAGCATCCAAAAAGAAAGCCGAGAATCAAGGCATCTGTTTCTCGTGTGATTGGGTGAGTGTAATGTGACTTGGGAATTCACCCAAAGCGATTAGATCGGATTTTCAAGAACACAGGTTAGTCAAGTGATCTCTCCACCGCGTAAAAACTGTAAAGGATCCGTGTAATTGGACGACCACGCGAAAAATCGCTTTGAAATTAGCTTTACTACTGATCTGTTGTGAACAAACAAAGCCTAAATGTTTGGCTTTGTTTGGATTTAGTTACAGACATGGCCCCTGTTTTGCCCATCTCCACGCAGGACATGCTCTATGACAACGCCAAATTCAGAAGACGATCTGTCTTCAAGGTAAGTCTTAATTTTCCTCTCTTTACTCCTATAGGATTTTATCTTCAAGTTAACAGGATCGAATGGTTTTTCTAATTTACTATATTTTCCCATTTTTTAAAAAATATTGTTTTCAAAGTTTCAATTTTCAGTCGAAGCTATATAGGTAATGGTTTACTTTTGAGTTCTTGCAGGCTATCAAATGCTAATTAGGCAGAGAAACTTGCTATGGATCGAAATTTAGAAATTAATATAGGAAAACTGATCTAGGTTAAGAAATCTATTGATAAAAGAGATGGTTGTTTCATACTTTCAAGTTATTACTCATTCAGGACCAAGTCTTTGCATCTATAAATTCAAAATAAAATCGTTAAAAAAAATCGAGTCCTGTATACAACCCAAACAATGAGGCTACCGACGTAGATATATTAGAATAATGAAGCCTTAGAGAAGACAACATGCCAGTGAAACGAAATCTTATAAGGTTTATGACTTGTCACTGAAAGTCTGTGATGATGTAGGAGTTTCACAAATTCTTATTATGATTTATTTATATTTTGTCATTAAATGGTTATGAAGTTGCTTTTTAAAAGAATTCTAGTTTTTTTCTTAAATTTTAAATTTTTTATATTTTCCGAGTTCCGAGTTTTAAAAACATTGCTAATAGAAGACACCTTCCATGCTTGTCATAGGTAATCACACAGGCTGTTCTTACAAGCAATGTCAGGAGAGATTGCACATCTTGTAGCATTGGAAAGATTTTGGTTTTACTGATGATTGCTGGGCTTGGATTTCTAGTAACAACCCATTCCATTTCAAACTCAGGCACTGACCAATTGCTCAGTCATATTAGTTTTGATAAAGACAAGTTGATTAACGAGACTGGTAAACATGTGACAACATGGAAGGGAATATTGAGAAGACCCCCAAGACTTCCACCAAGATTACCTCCTCTTAGGTTTGGTGCAGATAACACTGCCATAGAGCAGACTGATCAACAACATATAAAGAATTGGACTCTTAGACAAAAAGAAGTTGTACATGCATTCCGCCATGCTTGGGATGGTTATAAACAATTTGCAATGGGATATGATGAATTGATGCCACTGAGTAAACACGGAATTGATGGACTAGGGGGTCTTGGTGCTACTGTCATAGATGCTTTAGATACAGCAATGATTATGGGCTTAGATGATATTGTCCAAGAGGCAGGTTCATGGATTGAAAATGAATTTTCTACAAGGTTAAATGAGAAGGGTCAAGTTAATTTGTTTGAAACTACTATACGAGTCTTAGGAGGGCTTCTAAGTGCCTATCACCTTAGCGGAGGAGAAAATGGAACTATTAATGGGATGCCAAAGCCTGGAGCTGTTGTTTCTGGGCCCAAACCTTTAATATACTTGCAAAGAGCCCAAGACCTTGCTGATCGACTGATTACTGCATTTACATTAAGTCCGACAGATATTCCATTTGCTGATGTTATTCTTCGAGAAAGATCTGCACAGTCAGCACCTGATGGTTCAAGCAGCACATCAGAGGTCAGTTCTTTGCAGCTGGAATTTGGATATCTTAGCAAGGTTTTGGGTGATCCAAAATACAATGAAGTAGCAATGAAGGTCCTGGAACATATCAAGACTCTCCCAAAACAAGAAGGATTAGTTCCAATTTACATCAGGTTTGATTTTTCATTTCAGAAATTACTGAGATCCTAAACAAAGTTTGTTTTTAGAATTCAAAACTCAAATCCACCCTTAATTTATTTTAAAAGAAATTGTATTCATTGAGGTAACCTTAAAATAGTCTCATGTTACAGTTTTTCTACAATATAAACATGGACATTTATGATTACTATAAGAACACCAGTGCACCATTAACTTAAAGAAGTTATACAAATAAGGAACATCATATATGATAGGTTGTGAGAACCATCTTTTGAAGTGATGGTAAGGTGCTTGTTTCTGTAGTTATAAGACCTCAGTTTGAGCTTGGGTGCAACCACTTGAAAGAGGTTTGGCTCTTGGTCATCTACTAACCCTCCTAGGACCCTGCCTTGGCAAGATGAGCAATAAGCTTCTAGATGATGATCCCTTTGATATATGATAGGTTGTATTGGCAAAGGTGATAAGGATTCAAATTACATTCAATCCCTGTTTTTCCTCTCAAATATTCATGGTTCACATACATAACATGTACTTTCAATCATGTGTGTAAAAATATTTACTAGCATTTTCATTTCAACACTGTTAAACCAAATGGAAAATCAGTAAATCCATAGTCTTCTTCCTTGTACTGGGGACATATTCCAGTGAATATACTTTGCAAAAATAATGTTTTGCAATTTGGTATTCTAGTTGATCTCATTCTGGTTCAACGTCATTTGTCTTGCTTTATAATTAGGTGCAAGCTTACGGAAAGCTAACTAATGTTGTCCTAGTACAGTGGCATGAGAATTTTGAAAGAAAAAGTGAATTAGAATAATTTAGACAATGTGGGTAAACAGGATGGAGCTACAAAAATCTATTATTGATAACATTAAATTTAATGATACACATACTAATATAGATTTTGAAGCTCCTTTTCTTACTAAAAATATGTACTCCATTTTATCAAAATGATTTAGCTTGAATTATGGATATGATTACCAATGGAATCAGCATATAAAAGAATAAAATTAATATTTGAAAAATAAAATGGATAAATGAAATAAAGCTTATAAAAAAAGCTGGCATCATGAGCATTAAATTTCATATTTCTCTTTGCCTCATGAGAAATGAGGAAGATGCAATGGATGCATGAAATCAATTCAAGAGTGAGGAAATATTATCTTAGGGACAAAGAACTTTGACAAGGTTGGTTTTCTTTTTTTTTTGGTTGTTTTTTCCTTTTTTCTAAAGGGTCACTAAAACTTTCATACAGGGTTAAACTCTCATGTGGGTTTAATTGTTAGGTTGTACTGATACTGATACTAATACATTAATATGTCTATGTAGACGCAAAGGCTCTGTTATACAAATGAACTTGTGCAAAATACATCAGTAGCAATAAATCTTGAGTACATTAGATGTGTCCAATATTCATGTGTACAATGAATGATTTGCATTATTATTTGACAAATAAAAATTTTGGCTGGCTTCTACAGTACAGAAATTAAGTTATATTTGTAATTGATAATGGAATATATGAGATCAATGATGTGTAACTTAGTCGAGGCTTGTGACTTGATCCTACAAGTCACAAATTTGATCTCATTGGTTTATGCTGAGATAGACGGTCATTGTTCAAACATAATGAACTGGTTCAACAGATCAATAGGATCTCCATATTGACATAAGAAAATCAAAATTCTATCTTTTTGCTCTTGAGAGAGTAGAATTATCAAGAGAATTGTTTGTAATCTCAGAAAGAAAGATTAAGCTTTACGTTAAATGGAAGGGAAGCCATGGAACATAAGAGAACTCTTGAAATTTCTGACATAAAAGTGTAAAGAAACGGATGTTTCATTTATTTTAGTACTTTATAATTTTCTGGTTTTTTTCCTCACATTATTAGGAAATAGAACTGCACAACGCCTGCTCGTGGATCATGGCTACTTATGTTGATCTAGTTTTATTAGCCACCTAAAAGCTCTTCGATTTCTGATATCTAGATAAATCCAAACGAGCATTGTTACTAAAAAAATTCTTATGAGGCTCCTCATAACTTAAATGGTCATGCTGACCTTTTTTTTTTTTTCACAACAGAGATCTTCCATTTTGAGATCACTCTTTACTCATCATGTAAATTCTTTACAATGTAGCTATTGGTATTAGCCTTTCGCTGAATAATTGTAGTCATCATGAAAGTTGAAAGCTAATTCTCTCATTTATCCCTTTTATGTGTGTTGCACAAAAATAATTTATTGTTATATCATATTTGATTTGTCTACTTTGTATATGCTATTTGAATTTCTAATTGTGATGGTTCGATTACTTGTACACTATAGGATTTTGGTTAGCAATACTAAGCAAGAGTTTAAGGAAAATGTTTTCAGGAGTTGTGAGGGCCTGGACTCTTAGTTATGTGCATATAAAGAAATGCTGCCACTTGATCCCTAGTGGGGCCTTGGTATTGCCAATTTGATGTATTTTAAATACTTTGGGGGCTGGTCATCTTCCTTTGGAGGTTTGGCAATATCCTTGCTGGGTTCATGGCAAATGATTGGTTGACTGTTTGGGTTGTGACTTTGGTGGGCAGGCACGCTTGGAAGGTAGATGTCTCCTTTTGCAGTTAGGAATTTGTGGGTAAATTAGGTGCAAAAGTGAGTGGGTGAGCTGGCAAACAAAATACTGGAATATAAATCTTTTTTTCTCAGGTACACATGCAATTAATGCAAGACATGTCTTTGAGACATTGCTCTATTGGTTAGAGCATGTGGTTTGTGATTTGCAAGTTACAAGTTCAATTCCAAGGGTTATGCTGATATGACATGTTGTTATGTTCTGCTTAAGTTGTATGAAAGGATCATGTTAGCTATATGTCCTACAGTACATACAATCATCTAGTTTCAGTTCCAATACAACCCAATGCCAGAGATGTCATGTATTAATATTTCATGTAGATCTTGTAAATCAATGGTTCTAGATAATTAATCTGTCTTTTTTATTCTCATAATTTTTATTCAACATGGTGTAATTATATACTTATATTTGGTTTAAGTGGTATTGGCAGTAGGTAGACAGCTGGTTATAGAGAATCATTGTCAAATCCTTTGCCTATCTTAACAAGTTAGCCTATGTTGTTGGGGTAAAGACACCATGGTTATCATTTGGTTAAGTGCTCTGATACTCTAATTTGGTGAAAGAATATGTTTCTGTTTTATTTATTTATTTTTTTAAAGATAGGTTTGGTTAAAGTCATGATGCAAGATCTGATCTAGATTTTCTTTATATTGTGCTAAAAAGAAAATTGTTGTATGAAGAATATTTATGTGTTAAATATAACTTTTTATTTTTGAAAGTCTACCATTCAAGATCAAAATGTCTTCTGGTACCAAAATTTACATTTGTTCTCTCTATGTTTTAGGCCTGTATTAACATGCTTCTCTATATGCACCTGTATTTCAAACTTCATTTCTGAGTACTAACTTTAATTTAATTTCTTTTTTGGGGAGTTACTTCAGCCCTACCACTGGACAATTCCGTGGAGAATACATCAGATTAGGATCCCGTGGGGATAGTTACTATGAATATCTACTTAAAGTCTGGCTTCAACAAGGAGGCCTAGGATCAAAGGAATCAAATGTTTCTTATTTGCGTGATATGTATGATGAAGCCATGAGGGGTGTCAAACATCTGCTGGTTCAAAAGTCCATACCAAATGGCTTGGTCTTTGTAGGAGAATTACCTGATGGAGTTCATGGAAACTTTTACCCCAAAATGGACCATTTGGTAACATCTCCTTTCGTCTTTATTATTTTTTAAAAACATTTTCATTAAGAAATATTGCTCAAAATATGGAAAGTTTGCTAAACATGTTTACTAAATGTTTCTTTTGCTCTTTGTGCTTTTGAAGGTGTGTTTCCTGCCAGGAACTCTTGCTCTGGGTGCAACAAAGGGTTTGACAAAAGAGAGTGCTATGCAACAAGGTGTATTGACCCTTGAAGACATTGAAAACTTGAAACTTGCAGAAGATCTTGCTAAGACATGCTATGAAATGTATCTTGTGACTCGCACAGGTTTGGCACCTGAAATAGCTCACTTTCACACTAAGGTAAGGAAATCAAGCGTTGATGGTCCAAGAGAATGATTTTGTTCAAACTAACCTATTTTCATATTTTTTTAAGAGGATGTGCTCACCCTCTTCCTTCTATAATACTATACACGTTATTTATGAACAGGAATTTTATGAGCCTGGACTAGATGGAGGTACTAGAATCTCTGAGTATCGAGACGATATCATAATACGGCGTGCTGACCGCCATAACCTTCTACGCCCTGAAACTGTTGAGTCATTCTTTGTGTTACACCGAATAACACATGATCCAAAGTAAGAAATTTAAGTATTTTAATGAAATTATTCAAATTAAAATCCGCTATGACACAGCACTTTATATGGTATATGGATTAGATACAAATTCTTGATCTTGGCGCTTTGTTACTCACCAAAATTTATGCATGGCTTGACTTTGTTATGATTCGTATCTCAGGTACCGGGAATGGGGCTGGAAGATTTTTCAGGCATTTGAGTCTCACACAAGGGTTGCTTCTGGTGGATACACATCTTTAAATGATGTCACAGTCGTGCCTCCTTCCAGGAGGGATAAGATGGAAACTTTCTTTTTGGGGGAGACACTTAAGTATCTTTTCCTGCTTTTTGGGGATGATGATGTGCTTCCGTTAGATAGATATGTCTTTAACACAGAAGCTCATCCTTTACCCATCAGCATGCAAAACCACCAGCTTATCTCTACTTAATGAAATTTTACTCAATGAGTATTCAATATATATATATTTATTTCTCATGGTGAGGAAGTTGTACATTTCCAGCTAATGGAAGGGATAAGTTTCATTTTTGTTACACCAGAGGTAGAATTTTACTTAAGTGAAACCATTATCATTTGAGTAGCAGTTTCAGAAGAATTTATTATTGAAGATGTTCAATTCAATAAGTAGAAGGATTAGTTTTGCTCTTCTTTTTGTCTCTGGGCATTTCAAAGTATAGTTTAGCCCATATTTTTCTGCAAGCATTAGAGCCACATTCTGGAAATAACTACTAGCATTGTCGATAAATCCTTCACTTACAAATAAGTATCATTACTATAGCCTATACATGAGGATATTGTGTTTATTATTTTATTTTACGTTGGTTCTATGTCCACAAACTGTATTGTTTCTAAAATATTTCATGAAACTTCCAATGATCTTCCTTGACATGAAATATTTTTCCAACTCTCTCATGCATGAAACTGATTTTTAAATTTTTGATGGACTGAAATTTTCGAACCATGGTTAAAACAAGTTCCTATTTTATAGGTTGCTGCGTACCCATTCTGTAGAAATATTTGTATCCAGCTTTTGTGTACTGAATTACCTAAAGGTATTTTTGTCTTCTTGTTTTCTGCTTTCAGAGGGAAAAAACAAACAAACAAACAAACAAAGAAAACGCTGACAATGCCAATTCTATTAAAGAAAAAGGGCTATTATGAAAAAAAAAATGCTCAAATAAATCGACTAGAAAATGAATAGCATGGTCTCAATGCCTATCTGACAACTGACATGAATGAATTTACATAGGTAAGTGTCACTTCAGACTTCTGTGAGATTGATCTCCCCTCCGAACGCCTGAAATCGAAAGGTTCACTTTTTTCTTCCTGCCTTTTTCTGAAATCTCAAGGAGAATTGCAAGTTAGCCTCAATCAGAATAGGGTTACCAAACGTATTGCCAGTAAATCACGACTGAATCTTGGGTAGCAATTCTCGGTATCTTTTGAATGTGATTATCGTATGCAGGTTCCTGACAGGTTGTTATACTTTCACCCTTGATTTCTATATTTGACGAAAAACACCAGCCTGGTTTTGGTTTTTTTAAAAAAGGTACCTTTGCTTCGAAATTGGCACGGATTTCAAGCGTTTGAGTCAGCCTTGGAATTTACAGGCTTCAATGTTCTTCGCAGCAGTGAAAACTGTGATGCTAAAAGAATTTTTGCTGAAAATTGCCATACACATTGAACAAGGTGGCAGACAAAATTTAATAACTGGCAGAGGAGGATTATAAATTGATTTTTGGCATGTAAATTTGAAAATGACATTAGAAGGGGTTTTTTATTAAATTTTGTGATTTTCATATATTTATAATATCATCAATCGGTACATTATCATTATGATTGTCATCATTTGTGCAAGAACACGCTATGGTGTAATGTGAAAAGCTGGTTTTGCATATTTTAGCACAAAGTTGCATGCATGAACCTTGCAAGAGTGTGAATTCTAGAAAATGTCCTTTTTTTTACTTCCGTTTTTAACATTTTTTTCGATGTCGCCAAGCTTATTTAACCTTGATAAACTCACCTTATTCACCATTGCTAAACTCAATAATTAACATATCATTATTCAACTAACCTTAATAAACTCCCAAAAACTTGTCAAAGGTGGGTAATAAGTGCTCAAAAGAAAAGTGAGGGTTAGAGTAAAAACAATTCAACATATTATTCTTTAACTCATCCTTCAACATTAAGATACTCCACTTCAAGCACCCTTAGTCTATTCTTTGTTTCTTAATAATCTTTCTTTCTTTTTACCATGTTCTCCACAACATCTTATTGGTTGATGAATTTTTCTTAGAAAACCTTCAACTTTGCATTGGTAGTCCACAATTTTTGCTTTGTCTTGTTGTGAAGTTGGTTCTCACATTCATAGAGCGAGAACATGATAGCAACTTGCTTTTCCTACATCTTTGTATTTTTTTTCTTTTTCTAGGCCTCAATTTCAATCATGGATCCTTATTGCACTACATGAATTTCATTCATGAATAGGTTTCAATTTTCCCTGGCCAACTTGTTGATGTCCAAATTTGCCTTAGTCATTTGTTACTAGAGATGATTCAAGTTTTTCTTTATTTATTCCTTTTCTTTTGTTACCTGAGTCAATCTCCAATTTTCTAGTGCAAGGCCTTTGTTTTCCTCCTACAACATGGTGATGGTCTTCTCTAGTCCATGTGACTTTGCATTGGCTTGAGACGCATCTCATGTTACCTTCTCCATTTCTATTTATTGCTACTTAACCACTAATCGAGTGATTTCAACTTGATGAAACTAGCTAAGCTACTAATGGTGGTCATCATATTCTCCACCTATTCCAATGGGACAATGATGGACTAATTAGTAAGCTTAGGTCTAATGTTGCACTTTTTAAAGTGGTGATAGGTTTTAGGCCTTTTTCATTTCTTGTCAGATCAAATTCATTCCAAAAATTGAGTATAAAAGGGCTTTTCATGGTGGGTTTCTAGCAATTTGCAAATAAATAAAGGGACATCCTAGGTTTACCCTCTTTGAAAAAGAGCTCCTACCTTGATCCAATTACTAACTACATGAGTCAACATGATAGTTCTAACATTTAATCCTCGGTTTAATGGCATTGCTAGCTCATTTGAAATGTTAAAAAGTGATTAAGCTTGAGCTAGAATCATAGTTGTACATTCTTGCACTGGAATAGATGACTTGAGAGGCTTCCTAGCTATCTTTACAAGCATGGAAACTACTTGAAGGAAAGGATGCTTACAAGGTTGATGCTCAAAGCTCCTGGCATTATCATCCATCTATATATGAACTACCCACGTTGCATTTTTTATTGTGGTTATGGAAAAAACTCACCTTGCATTGGTGGTAGTAACACTAGTAAAAGTATAGTGTGAGAATGTTGAGGGTGTTGTAGAGGTTGATAAGAAACATAAGGTGGTGGATCTATGGTATTCAAGGAGATAGTAGTAATGTCATGATGCATAAGCAGCAACACCACTTGGAGAAATAGGTTGTAGGACATGATAGCCATAAGGATTAGGTTGGTGATATGAGTACTGCTACCTAAGAGGTGCCATCCTCGATGGTTGTGGTTTTTGCTACTACTAATAGTATTACTCCTAAGGTTGAAGAGACATTGTTACCGGTAGGACTATTTATAATTATCTTAATGATAAGGCAATCTCCTTGGCACATGCTTCTTAACCAACTTTAGGTTTGATGAAGCATAGTTGACTAGATGCGTCAAAGGGCATGCATCAACATAGCCTTCGTCGACGTATCCCTATGCGTCGACACAAATATGTCGATGTTGAATAGTCAAGCCTATATAAATGCATGTACCAACTGCATTTATGACACATTAAGTCCATAGTATAGTGAAGCTCTTGTAGTTTGTTGTTTCTAGAGTCAGAATATTTTCCATCTAAGTGCTCTCAGTGTGAATTTAGAGATTAGACGAATCTTTATTCAAGCATCATGTGCTTGAGAACTTTGATGTGAACAACAATAAAGACAAGATTTCTAACATTCATTACAACACTTAGATTAGCTTAATCTCTTTTATCAGCATTTTACTTTACATGCATTTTACATTCTATCTTGTAATAATTAAAAGTAATTAATCATGAAAACATAAGTACGACTACTTCAAACATAACGTGCAACACATTGTAATCACCACTTCGTAACCCAGTAGCATTAGTACTAGTTCAGGATGTGTACGGAAGATGGGAATGACTACTTATGATAGGATATTTAGCCTTTAGAATAGTTAGGAAGTTAAAAATAGTTAATTGTTAATTACTCATTTTCTACCTAGAACTTAAGATAAAAACATAAAAATATATAAAAAATAAATATCATATGCCTTAACTCACACTTACCCATATGTAAGAGCATACACAAGTGAGAGTTAAGAAGACAATGATAACATAATCCTTAGGTTCATAGCGTTTATCTATATGGGAACTTAGGAACTAATTCTATGGAATTCAACCAGATTGCTAGTGCACGCTTGTGATTTGTATGGTTGGGCATAGGGTATACTTGCTACTCATCAAGGTTCAATGCATATGCCCTTGATTCCTATAAATGTGTCATGATGGATCAACATCCTTTGGGATGTTCATATTGGCATCCCTTGCACTAATCATCTCTCTCTATTTTAAAATTAACAACCTCTTAAACTGTGCACTATCATCCATCTATATATGAACTACTTGTGTTGCATTCTTTTGCTATGGTTGTCGTAATAACTCACCTACATTGGTGATGGTAACACTGGTAGAAGTGTAGTGTGAGAATGTTGAGGATGTTGTAGAGGCTAATAAGAAGCATAAGAAGGTGATTTAGCTCATGGAGTCATGGATTTGTGGTATTCAAGTAAATAGCAGTAATGTGATGATGCATGAGAAACAACATCACTTGGTGAATTAGGTTGTAGAACATAATAGACATAAGGATTAGGTTGGTGATATGAGTACTGCTACCTAGGAGGTAGCATCCTTGATGGCTCTGGTTTATGCCACTCCTAATAGTATTACTCCTAAGATTGAAGAGAAGCCTAACTTGGATAATATTATTGTTGTTGGTAGGACTATTTATAATTGCCTTGAGGATAAGGCAATCTCCTTGGCACATGCTTCTTAACGAACTTCAGGTTCGATGCATATGCCCTTAAATCCTACAAATGTGTTATGATGAGTCAGTATCCTTTGGGATGTTCATATTGGCATTCATCACACCTATTATCTTTCTATTTCAAAATTAGAAACCTCTTAAACTATAGTAGCTTTTTCTTGTTATCTATATATGTGCCTTCTTTTTTCTTCTTTTTCTTCTTCTCTTTTTCTTTCTTTAGTGGATGCTCTATTTTCTTTTCTACATTCTTCAAAGTGGATGCAGATTTTTCATTCACAAAATCCATATCTTCTCAACCTTGGTAATGATCTTTAAAACAAATTTCTGAGTTGGAAAATTTTTCCTTTGAATCACTTCTTCCATTGGGTATTCTTCTTCACATATATCACAACTATGCATATCCATCTTATGAAGGAATTGATTACTATTGTATCCTTGTATACTTTTCCTTTTAAGTTCTCCTTCTTTATTAGACACCTTGTTAATGAGTTTTTAGATCCAATGGACTCACATCTTTGAAAGTCTCTCTTGGGTATAGACCCTAAGATTTTTGTGTGTCTTACTTTGAAGTCCATCTATGATGTTCCTTAATTACCCTCTTTGAGAAAAGTCATGATCTTGGCATATGTATTATAGTGAATAGTACCTACCTAGGGTTTAATCAAGGAATTAATTATTCCCTTGTTTCCATTCTTGAATTTGCTTCCTTAAGTTGGACACCATTGAGGAAGTTTGCTATTTTTCATTAAAGAGCTCTAACATTATAGTCTATTAGTGGATGGATTCTAGTTCTACTGATTTATATGAGCTCTCTACCTCCTTGTTAACTATCTTTGAGAATAACTTGAGCTTTTGCTATTCATTCTCAATGTTTTACAAGGCATAGACATCATGGAAGGCTTGCAGATGATTTTTCTTTTTTGCATTGTAGCCTCCCTCAAATTTAGAAATATTATTAATGTCAAACCACTTAATGTAACTCTTATTTTGATGTTTGGTTGGTATTCAAACTACCTCCCTAATATTAATCATACTTATGATGGCCAGTAAAGGTTCATCACTATCCTCTAGTTCACCATAATCTTCATCACTACCATGACCCCTTTCATGTTCTCTTTCATGCTTTATTTCATTTTTTTCATCTCAATCCCTATCTCTATTTCCATCTTTATTTTTTATCTTCCTGTTTGTCTCTACCAGGCTATCTATCCTAGTTTCCTCTACCATATTTGCTGGGTTGCATATAATGTTCTCTATCTATGGCTCTTCTTCCTGGTCTACACTCTTCTTTGCTAAAGTTGGATGATGAGGATGATGAAGAGGATGGGAAACTAGGAGAGCCATGCCAGCTTACTCTTCCTTTATGACCCTTTGATTATCTCTTCTTTGCCAATGTTAGAGTATACTCCAAAGTTAAGATACAATCATTAGTTTCTTAACTTAATTTATTAGCAGTTACAAACAATCATGATGGTTTAGTAAAGAGTCGCAAATCCTTATGAACGACAAAAGAATGTAAGTTTCCACTTCATAATGTTTAAAACAACAGTTGAATAACAATGGAACAAACAATGAAAACAACAATGAAGAAGATATGAATAAGAGGAGTAATGAAGGATAAAGATAAGAAAATGAAAGAGACTAAGTAAGATAAAGAAGTTGCATTGAAACAATAGTTACAACAATGTTCATAATACAACAATGCTAAAGATGTTACCACAATGATTCATAAAATTACAAAAGAGTAAATAGGAGTATGTAGCAATGCTTAAAGATGTTACAAAGCATAGTAGTCATAACAAGCACTTGAGCACCAAAACCAAAATATTAAAAAAGTGATTTGAAGTTAAGAAGTAAATGTTGTAGGAGACAAGAACATCCCTCCAATACAAGATCTAGTTTTCTAAATATGAATAGAAGATCCAAGGTGAGCCATTCATAATCTAGTCTAGTTTTTTGAAGAGGAAGAGAAGACCACCTAGAAGGTTACAATGGTAAAGAAAGTAAATGAAAGGCTTATAAGGAAGTGTGTCATAAAGGCCAGTAAATTAAGCTAGAGTGGCTTAAACAGGTATGAAGAAGGAAGGACAATGAATCTAGTCCAAGTATAGAAGTTTGTAATACATTAAGTTATTAGAGCTTACAATCAAGAAGTGAATATGAACCAAAAGAAGCTACACTGCCAAAAAAAGAAACATCACCAAATCATAGGAATTTCTTAGCAAGGTAAAACCTAAAGATATAGCAAGCTCAAATATGATGTTGTGAATTACCAGAATAAGGAACAAGTAATGAGTAATGAAATTAGTACACCATAACTCTATTTATCATAAAAGAGTTCATAAGCAAGCAAGTCAATAAGACTTATGATACTCAGAACTGCCAAGAATTATGAAGAGAAGTTAACATTACGAAGAGAGCTACAATCTTATATTTTCATAATATCAATATTACTTTCAACTATAAAAAGTAGATTTTCTTATAAAAGATCTTGAGAAATTGCAAAACTCTAACATGATAATTAGAGTTATCCAAGAAGACATAAAATCAAAACTCTAACATGGTATTGGAGTGTTAGCAAGAGAGATTACCACTTAATATAAAATTCAAGGGATTGCACAATGGATAAAAGAAAGAAGTAAGAAGAGTGGACGTTGCAAATCTTTAGTCAAGAAAGTTGAGCCCATAAAAAAGTGAGAAAGAAATAGAAGATGAAAAGAAATTGAAGAAAGATATGTTGAAGATGATTTTTGATAACATTGATGGACCTATGCAAAGATCCAAAAGACTAAGAAGATATACATTGAGAAAATAAATGTCATCTATAAACTGAGTTTGAAAAGACATGCATCAGGGAGAATGCTTTTGAAAAACGATAAATTAAAACTCCCATGGAAATCATAATATTGTTAAGAGAAAGTTAAACACAATTAAAACCAAAGGAAAGTACAATTAGGACAAGAAGGCAATTGAAGAATAATCAAAGTATCAATTTAAGTATGCAAAAAAAAAAAAAAAAAAAAACTAGAGGCTATAATTTGTAATCACAGGCATCAATCTACATCATTTTTTTTTTATTTGATGAGGCACACATCAAAAAATGAGTCGCAACTATTCAAGTTGTAGAAAGAAGAATCTGTTACGAATACTAAAGCATCAAGATTAATGAATTTGTCAACCAGTAGTTTCTTTCTAAAAATAGCAATTTGGTACCATGTTTGTAGTCTAACAAGAAGTATAATAAAAGGTGGCCAATTTTAGATTAATCATTGAGATGAGGACAAGATTTCAAGAAAACTTATCTCAAGATTTTGATAGCTAATCTTGAAACTCCAAACCATGAGTACCAAAAGATAAGTCCCAATCACCATCTCATTTTAGATCAAATTTTGGCATGAATTCTAAGACAAAAATTTTATTTACAAATCTATGGTAGAAAACAACAAAAGAAGAATTCCACTTTCAAGAATATAATGAGTGCTAAAAAAAGGTGATTGTCCCACCATAAACCATAAGCACAAACCCACATGTTAAATAAGGCAAGAACAGAATATGAAATAGGATAATTATCCTACATTTTTCTATAAATGGAAAGAAGATCATATAATAAGGTTCTAGGATATCAAAAGTGAAATGTGAAATGATGTGATCATACATGAATGAGAATTTTTTCATTTGAGTAATGGATCAACCTTGGCTTAGAAAGGATCTGAAAAGGCCCTCACTAGGAGTGTGGAGATTGATATCAAGGTTGTGTAGATCCTTATGAGGGTAGCGTAATTAGAATTAAAATCCCCTAAAAAGGGAGTTTAATTGTGTACATCACTTAGGACTCATTTTGCATGTATTATTATCTTGAATTTTAAAGCAAACAATAAAGACCAAGAAGTCATTACAACAATCGGTTCTAAACTTTGTAAGGTTGAGTTCTAAGACAAAGAAAAGCATAATCATATATTGTGAATGAAAGTATTGTTGAAGAAAGAGTCCTTGTCAAGAGTGAAGGGGAGAAAAATCATGACTAGTGAATAAAGACAAAGAAGAACAATTGATAAAGTCCTTAAGACAATTGACTAGTGAATTTGCATTCTTCATGTTTTCAAATTCATGAGTAAAGGGGAAAAAGAAAACTTACTATTTGAAGATAGAAGGAAAATTTATAATCACTCATGAATTTTGAACATGAAAGATTAAGTTAAGAAACTAATGCTTGAAGGATACTGTTAAAGTATACTCCTAAGTTAAGGTATAATCATTAGTTTTTTAACTTAATCTATCAACAATTACAAATGGTCATGCTTCAATAAAGAGAAACAACTCCTTGGGAAGGATAAAAGAATGCAAATTCCCACTTTGTAATGTATGGAGCAATAGTTGAATAATAATAGAACAACAATGGAAACAATAATGGAGAAAATATGAATAAGAGGAGTCATGAAGGATAAAGAAAAGAATAAAAAAGAGACCAAGTAAGATAAAAAAGTGGCATTGAAACAACCACAACAATGTTTGTAATATAGTAATGCTAAAAGATGTTACCACAATGATTCATAGAATTACGTAAGAGTGAACAAGAGCATGTAGAGAACCTAAAAGATGTTACAAAACATAGAAGTCATAATAAGCATTTGAGCACCAAAACCAACAGATTAAAAGATGTTACAAAACACAGAAGTCATAATAAGCACCTGAGCACCAAATCCAAAAGATTAAAGAAGTGATGCGAAGTTTTTAAAAACAAAGTTCTAGGAGACAAGAACATCCCTACAACACAAGATCTAGTTTCCTAAATAGAAAGAAAAGATTCAAGGTGAGACATTCATAATCCGGTCTAGTCTCCTAAAGAAGAAGAGAAGACAATCTACAAGGTTATGATGGTAAAAAAAGTAAATAGAAGGCTTATAAAGAAGTATGTTATAAAGCCCAGTAAACTAAGCTAGAGTGACTTAGACAAGTATGTAGAAGGAAGAACAGTGAATCTAGTCCACATACAGAAGTTTGTAAGACATTTAGTTATGAACCATAGTCATAAGTATATCAAACTTTTTGATGAAGAGGTAAATACAAACCAAAAGAAGATGCACTATTAGAAAAAATAACATTACCAAATCACAAGAAGTTCTTTGCAAGGTAGAACCTAAAGATACAGCAAGCCTAAAGATGATGTTATGAATTACTAGAATAAGAACGAGTACTAAGTGATAGAATTATTATAATGTAACTTTGTTCATCATAAGAAGATTCGTAAGCATCCATGTTGGTAAAACTTACCATACTCAAAACTACCAGGAATTACGAAGTGCAATTATCAAAATGAAGAGAGCTATGATCTTATATTTTTGTAATATTAATATTACTACTAGCTATAAAATGTGGATTTCCTTGTAAAAGATCTTAAGGAATTGAGAAACTCTAACATGATAATTACAATTATCTAAGAAGACATAAAACCAAAACTCTAACAGCTTATTAGAGGACCTAGGTCTGGAAGCCTTCAATGTATTAGATCTTATTCCATCCCTTTGTTGCTTACCAAGGTGGAGCATAGCCATGAGTTTCCTCATTCATTAATATTGAAGATAAGACTGTGGTAGTGAGAGTTTTTTAATTGATAATTAGTGTCCTTATTCTTTGATTAGGATGTCAATGGGATGGCAATATGTTTACCCTTGATGAATTTATGGCAGGGTTCCATGAAACGATCTTACCTATGTTGAGCTTCTATGGGCCAATATGATCTAGACATGTGATCAAGCACCTTGTATTCATTTACAATAATCCCTAGCTTATTCATCATCAATATAGCTCTAAGCATTGATGGAGCTGCTCTAGCATGTAATAATGTAATTGATGAGACGTGATATGCACAAGCCACGATATCATGTACACGATATCGCGACCACTGCGATATCGCATCCCCTGCGATATCGCGTACACGATATCGCGATCCACCGCCAAATCTATAAATAAGAGGCGGCACTCCCCTCATTGAACATCCTAGGTGTAAAGTAGTGAAGCTCTGGCGAATTGATCACCCCAGAGATAGAATATTTTCCATGTGCCCGCAGTAGGAGTCCCCCAAGTGAACGGTTCTTTATTCGAGCAGCTTTGTACCTAAACGCAAGTTGTGTACAGCAATAAAGATGAGCTTTGTGGATAAACCTTACAGTGCATGGATAGGTTTATTTAATGTTATTTATTGCTTTCCTAGTAACACGGCATGAGTATGACTTGGTTACGAGCATTGACGAATGTGTACGGCTAGCCAAGGAATCGGCTACTCATCGCGATTAGATTCTCTTACCCTAAACTCCTAGAACGTGGGACAAGTATGACTTGGTTAAGAGCATCTACGGATGTGTACGACTAGTCAAGGAATTGGCTGCTTATCACACTTAGGTTAGTTAGGTGCCTCAGTACGACCGCTTCGAGCATGTGCGTTACGTGTGGTAATCCCAGTAATGATTAGCGTTTGGTAGCCACAGTTGCACAGTTCAGGGTGTGTACAGCAAGTGGGAACGGATGCTGACGCTAGGACTTAGTGTTGTAGTTAGAGTTAGGTTTAGTCTCTCAACCCTTCACCCTTCAGCATAGGAGATAAACCATAAAAGACCAAAAAAATCATATACCTCGGACTTACTTAACCATACACCGTGACAACAACAAGTAATTCTGGGAAGACAACGATTAATTAACCTCAAGTGTTCCTTGTGGCGTTTAGGCATTTAGTTTGCGGAGTTCAACCGAATCACGTGTGCTACGCTTGTTTCGTATGGTTGAGTGTAGGGGTACCTTGCCACTCATCATTGGCACCGTTGCTGGGGACTAAGTGTTTGTACACCAATTAGAACATTAGGAAATCTTTCACATCGTTGTGAGCCTTAATGAACCTTTGGGTT
>MNCI01007355.1:995626-1008680 GCA_015680685.1 Gnetum montanum
ATTAGTTAGAGTTAGTTAGTTTCTCAACCCTTTCCTCTGATAGCATAAGAGATAAGCCGAAAATACCCAAAAAATCACATACCTCAGACTTGCTTAACCATACACCGTGACACTTACAAGCAAGCCTGGGAAGACAACGAACGATTAACCCCTAGTGTTTCTTGTGGTGTTAAGGCATTTAGTCTGCGGAGTTCGACCGGATCGAGCGTGTACGCTCGTATTCGTATGGTTGAGTGTAGGGGTACCTCGCCACTCATCAGGTGTGCTAGAACCTAAATCAATGATATGCAATTCAGCTGATGAGCTTTTCATCCTTTATGATTACATTTTTCCTCTGCATGCTTAGAATTGGATCTCTCTTATTGTTAATGATTTTTTTTTCTTAATTGGAAAGCAGCTCTTCGGGAAGATGCTTCTCCCCTTTCTAAGGAGTTGCTTTTTATCTAAAAGTGCTTGTGTCTTTGCATTATAAATGCTATTTAGAAAAATAGTGACATTTTTCACAATCAAGCTCTAGAAAATCAACATTATTGAACTTGTTATTTTTCAAGTAAAATCTCAAGTTATCATTTTTTAATCACAAGCATTATACCTCATGATTTAGATTAATAATATATAATTACATAGTAAGAAGGATCAACATTATTCGAGTTATTTTGAAGTATGGCTTTTTGCCAGGAAGAAGTCTAGTGTTGCAAGTTAAAGCTGTAGATATTTGTAACTCATCAAGAGGAATTAGAAAAATTACATTGACAATTAGCCACATTGAAAGTGCGTTTGGTGGGAGTGTGAAATTGTAAGACTTTTATTAGCACCAAAAAATCAACATTATTTAACTTGTTATTTTTCAAGTCAAATCCCAAGTTGTCATTTTTTAATCCCAAACATTGCACTCCATGATTTAGATTAATAATATATAATTACGTAGTAAGAAGGATCATTCGAGTCATGTTGAAGAATAGCTTTTTACCAAGAAGAAGTCTAGTGTTGCAGGTGAAACTGGGAGGAATTTGTAACTCATTGAGAGGAATTAGAAAAATTAGGTTGACAATTAGCCACATTGAAAGTGCATTTGGTGGGAGTGTAAAATTGCAAGACTTTTATTAGCTCCAAAAAATCAACATTATTTAACCTGTTCCTTTTCAAGTCAAATCTCAAATTGTCATTTTTTAATCCCAAGCTCCTTTTCAAGTCAAATCTCAGATTGTCATTTTTTAATCCAAGCATTGCACCCAATGATTTAGATTAATAATATATAATTATGTAGTAAAAAGGATTCTTCGAGTCATTTTTAAGAATGCTTGTTTACAAGGAAGAAGTCTAGTGTTACAGGTTAAACCAACAGGAATTTGTAACTCATTGAAAGGGATTAAATTTACAAGAATTTGTAACTCATTGAAAGGAATTAAATTTACAAGAATTTGTAACTCACTTAAAGGGATTAAATTTACAAGAATTTGTAACTCATTCAAAGGAATTAAAAAAATTAATCGGTCAATTGCGTCTGCCGGGAGTTGAACCCGGGTCCTATTGCTTGGAAGGCAATTATCCTAACCGTTGGACTACAAACGCTGGCGTTGAAAAACGTGTCTCTGGACAAATACACAAACTTTTCCAGATTACTTTTACCCGTTTCACGATTTAATGTTTTGTTCTCGATTTCCACTTCCAGAATTTTCGCTTGAGCATTTGGATTTTTAATTGACGGGAAATAAACTTTGGTATTCGCATTATTTTCAAATCGGCATAAATGCCATCTTAGGCCTATCTTAACTCAATTACATGAATTCTTGTCTGTTATTTATTTCTATTTAACATATATTAATATTCTATTTAACATATATTAATATTCTATTTAACATATATTAATACTCAATGTATTTATTTATTGTTCTAGTGGTAAGATTTTTAATTTGGTAACCCTAAGTTATGAGTTCAATTTTGGAAAGCAATGTTGAGTTATAAAGTTAATTTGACTATAAGTTTTGGGGTATATATTTTCCTTTTTTAAAAAAAGGTTTCTTTGTTGTTTTTGTTCAACTTTAATAAAGGGACGTCATCCAATATATGCATTCTTTGGTCTTCTTAGCACATGACCAAACCATCTAAAATGACTTTCCTTAATCTTCACATCTTTAGATGCTACTTCTAAGCTTTCCTTGATAAGATAGTTCTTAATTCAATCTTTCCTTGTCACACTCAACATTCACTTTAGTGTTTGGATCTCTACCACATGTATGCATTGGAGTTAATGTTTTTTAATAAGCTAGCATTTTTGTACACCTTTCGGGTCTTACAAGGACGTAATTAAGCATTTCCATTTCCATTATACTTCTTTGTAATTCTACTAAATTATCATGTTGGGTATATATATTAAAGCATACTTAGAGTGATTTTTTCCCACCTATATCTTAAAAAGATAAATCTTATTAAAAATAATCATTCAGTGCAAGTTATCTCACACTTGGTAAATTGTAGATTCGATTCTTGTTTGCATTTGCACTTCCTGATATGACAACAATAAGGTACCTGTGTGGGTGCGAGTTATACTACCACCCCTGGCTTATAAAAACAAAAAAGAAAAAAAAAAAGAAATGGGAGTTTTGGACTCACGTCTTATGGCTCCTCTGAAGAACCAAGTAGAGCACATTCACATTTTGGCCAATGCAATGCAGACAGTACCTGCTTCTCTTGGCTTATGGACCTATTGCCACAGGCAGGGCCAGCCTTTTCTTTACACCTGGACTGAACTGGGCTTGATTGCCATTCATTCACTGACTGGCGGTGCTGCTTTAAAAGACAAAAAACATGCTGCCGACTGCCGCGCTAAACCTTTTAAAAGGAACATTGCAGTCCTGCTGCAATGAAGGGCTCCAGTCACCAATTTATTTCCCGGACGTACATTTAACTCAATCAAACATCAGAACTGGCACATGCTCCGTCCCCGCTCACGGCCATGCCATGATCTACAATACTGCAATAATTCTACATTCCACGGGATCCGCCACACACACAATCCCATTTCTGTCGTCCCAGTTGAATAAATCAATAAAACAAAACAGTTTCAGGCCCTTCTGACACACATTAAGACTGCTCAAAGTCACTACCTCACAGTTTCCGATCTTAGAATATGGCGCCACCATCCTCCAGCAATGCCACCGTAAGATCTCCAGATCCGGGCGGGCGATTAACATAAGACGAAATAGATTTGAAATTCTATTCCAACAAGACTTGCGTACTGGGTTGGAATTTCAAATTTTACGAGGCAACAGGAACTTGAAAGACTGTGTGTCATTAATGTATACATCATTTAGAAAGAGCTAAAATAAAAATACAAATTTCTTGGCACAGATCTGAACTGTGCGTTTCAAATGAAAAGTAGTATTGAATATATTAAAAATCCACTTATTTTTTTTACTTATATCCTTACTTATTTTTAAATGAAACGACGAAGTTAATTTCAAAGCGTTATTAGACTGACTTCTCTTAAATTTTTTTAGCATTCTTAACGTAAAAAAAGGCAGCGTATTTCACGCCGAAAGACAAAAGAAACAAAGCCCGAAAAAGTATGAAATTCCAACCCTGGTATTAGCGTAGCGTAGTCACCACTCACAAATAACAATCCATTATCGTAAATAAAAGTTTGTATGGGATCTGATCCGGATCGGGAACACAGAGAGATGAGACAGACAGAGAGAGACAGAGAGGGTCCGGGGGGACAATAACCTACACATTACATTATACGCTTCTTGGATTTCCGGGGGGACCGTCGTTGGTCTTAAATCCTGAAACAGCAGAGAAACGAGCGAAAACAGCAAACAAAACAATACGCAGCAAAAAAGACACGGAGATCAGGGTACGGTACGGGCGCGCGCCCGGTTTCGAGCTTCGACTAATGCAGGCGGACGGCGTCGAGGAGGGGGCCGCAGAGGGATCCGTCGGCCTTCATGTGGTAGAAACTGCTGTAGAAGGTGAGCCGGGTGCGGGCCGAGAGCGCCCGGAAGGCCAGGAAGGCCCGGACGAAGCCACCGGCGCCGCGGGAGGAGTACACGACTTTCCGGGTGGAGTTACCGGCGAAGGCCTCGACGCTCATGAGCCCGACGCAGCCGTCGCGGGCGTCGCCGACCATGAACGACAGCACGTACGCGCGGCCGGGCACGGTCCGCACGATCTGCGAGAGCGCGGACTCGCGCCCGGCGACGAGCTGGACCGCCCGCCGGCCCTGCGGCACGAAGAAGTGAGCGGAATCCACGTACTTGACGGCCTTCAGCGACTCCACGATCCAGCCCGGCAGCGCCGGGACGTCGTCCTCGTCCAGCGGCGGCAGCAGGACCCCCTCGCGCGTCTCCGGCAGGAACAGCGGCCCCTCCTCGACGTTGCCGTTCTTGACGAGGCCGTTGTGCCGGGAGTAGCCCGGCGGGAACAGGCGCCGGATCCCGACCGAGTCCAGAACCGGTCCGCACGCCGGGTCCTCCTCCGTCCCCGGGTTATGCAGCGTGAACTCCACCACCACCGCCGCCGAACCGTCCCCGGACGCGGACGCGGACGCCGGCGCCCGGAACGCCCAGGCGTACGTGTCCCAGCCGTTGCTGCTGTAGACGGTCTGGATCGGAATCACGTCGCTGACGCCCGCGACCGTCACGTTGAGACGCTCCTCCTGCGCGCACGTCCGGGCCGCCGTGAACACGAGCGCGTAGAAGGCGTTCCGGAGCACCGGGATGGTCTGCGTTATGGAGGCCTCGTTTCCCAGACGGACCGCGTGCGCGCCCTCCGGAACCACCACGAGCATGTCCCTCTGCCTGTGCCCGCTCTCTATGTATTCGACCACGCCCCGGATTCTCCACTCCGGCAGCGCCGTCTCGCCCGTCAGCACCGTCCCCTTCATCGCCTTCGGGTCCGGCTGCACCTCGAAGTTGCCGTTCCTCAGCGGTCCTGCGTATCAGTCCAACATAGAATAGACATACCACATTCTCGGTTATCGTTTCTCGTTCGTTCGGTCTACATCGAAAGCACACAGAAAGAGGTGAAACTGAAGATGAGATCGTGATTACCGTCCGGGATTGGCAGCACCGCGTGAGCGAGCGGGAGCAGGAGCAGGAGCAGGAACGGAAGGACGAATACGCGCTGGTTCTGCATTTTGCGAGCCACTGTGAGGATTTTGGAGTGTCGTTGAGTTGAGTTGTGGGTGTGTTTGGGAGCGCAGGAGAGGCCTCCATATATGGAGGCGACTGTCGTGGGTGAAGACAAAGCGGAGCGATAATGAGTTGGAAATGGTCCTTTTCTGTGTTTCCCAGCACACTGCTCGCTCCTGTGCAAGCTTCGCCTGGGCAATGTATGTTCAGGGGTGAAAATATCCGAAAACAGGTTTGTGTTTATTTCGCCTGCGTATAAAATATGGTGCCGGTAGCTGCAGCTTCACGGTCCTCCGTGTAGTTCAAGAAACCGGAGGTGAAATTTTATTGTTGTTGATGCACTGATGAACGTGCCAAAAGTTTTGAAAAGGTTTTGTCAGTAACAAATAGAATAACTTGACCAAATCCGTAGCTACAATGCCTTACTTATATCGTAAGTAAATGTGTTGTTTATCTTTCATGGACCATGAATTCCAAATCACATTTTATGGGACACCGACTAATTCCGAGGTAGTTCTTTTAATGTGTGTAACGGTAAGTCAAAATTGTATCATCTTTCACCCTGCTCTTTGTTTGTTTGTTCATAGCATTTTTGAGAAATAAATCTCTTGCATAACTAATTGCTCAAAAACTCCATGAACAAACAAAGATAGATACTTGACCGAGAGGGTAAAACTAAATTGGGTAATTGGTAGAAAAACAAAGGAATGAGTGATTCCATTTTTAATTATTTTGTTACCTCATTTAGTAGAGTTAAAATCATGTTATTTAAAATCATCTTAGCCAATTGATATATATATATATATATCTAACCTGGTAGTACACCCAAAAATTCAATACTTCCGACACCTGGTCCTCGTTAGCGAGATTTTGATCATGTGTACCGTAAAATTTTAACCTTGGTGTTGTTTATACGAATGGCAAATATGGAGAATGTAGGTGGTTAATTTTGTACCATTATGCGCTAGGAATTTCGGAAATCGGAGGTTTTTGAAGGCCCGGATTTGGAATTTTGGATGGCGGTGGATGAGCCATGCGGCCATGCCTGGGCCATGATGATATGTCGGAGGCGGCAGGACATGCAGCAGCAGAGCATGGCATGGGCAATGCGACGACGGATGGGATGGGTCCATGGGACCATCCATCCATGGGGATGGGGTCATTGCTCAATCGTAGATGGCGATGTGTGCAGATATGGAATATGGACACATGATTATTGAATGATGTGGACATGGTCGTCGGGCACGTGATGGAGCATGAGTGATGTCGGCCTTTCTATGCCATGGCCATAGATGCCGACGACATGTGCCATGGCATGGCGGAAAAGCAGAAAAGTGTCGTCCATGTTTCCACGTGGAGTGGATGGATGGGTGGATGCAACCGGCAACTGATGCTCACGCAGGCACCGATTTTTGTCTGTGCGCGCATGTGCCGTGCGCCACGTGCCATGTGCCTGTGCCATGGTTTTCCATTCTCTTCCTTCCGTTTTAGCCTTGGTCTCCTCACTCTCGTCCCATCACATTTTCATTACACAGACTTTTATATGCTCATTCTGTCAGGTAAGGTTTGGGGTCAGTGAATCAACAAAAGCCTAACCTTTTCCCGTGGTTGCACATGGACTCAAAACTAAATTTTTGACTTCAGAAACAAGCATCTTACTATCCCTCCAAATGACAATCGTGTAATGTCGGTGGTATATGAGATTTCAAAATATGGTTAATAAAAATTAGCATTGGAGATGTCAAAAAGTTAACTCGTTGTCTATTAATGATATGCAAATATGAAGGTGTGAAGGTTGAGTCACGTTTACGACATTTTAGCAAGACTATGAAGCATGTAACTTGTGGTTTGCAAGTCATACGTTCCATTTCAATAAGTATGTTCTCCTAATATTTGGTGTTACCCTAATATCTCACTTAGTATACTCAAATACCCAACCCTATAAAAATACGGTATTGCACATAATTATATTATGCTTAAATTCTCCTAAAACTTTTCTTCTTGATGAGTTAAAGGTGAAGTTCTCCTAAAACATTTCTTCTTGATGAGTTAAAGGTGAAGATGCAGACACTTTACTCAATGTTACTATGTGAATGTAATTTATTACCTTTTGATGCAATAGCCTTATGAAAATTCAGTATATGCACTCATAGCTTGCATAACTAAAGGTAAGACAAATTCTCTAAACCAGTTTTTGAGGATTTACAAGAGCATGGTTGGTATTTTCAAGGGATTCAATGGTTGAGAAAAGAGAATATCTCTTAGGAGGATGTGCAACAAAGTCTTAAGCATATTTGCCATCCAGTTCACCAAAAGGTTTTAACATAGATGTGGTATAATGTAAAAAGCAAGAGAAATTTTATTTGCACCACATTAGATCTAATAAACTAGATATAGAAGCTCACTATCTCTCAGGTGCTATTCCAATCAAGTACTAGAATGCTATTAGCAAGCTTTGCTAAGTTCTCATCATCTTAGAATTGAAAGTGGAAAATGAATTCAACTCCCTTGAGAAGAGCACATTTGTAGGTTGTGGAGATCAAGAGCCCTTGAAGATGAGTTACAGGTGTTTCTTTTCTATATTGTAATCACCCATTTGAAATTGCGCTATGATGTTACATCAAAAAACTTTTATGATTTGCTTTTTGATGTCCCTATTGGTGCTTGGTCTATTTCTAAAGTCTTATCTTTATTTAATGCTTAGTTAAATTGTGGAGTCTTTATCTTAATTTTTCAATCCCATTAACATGATTGAAATATACAAAACATCTTAAACGCTATTTGTGTTAGGTTGAAGATTTCAGTTTCAGTTTTGGGAGCTTTCACTGGTGCAGGGTTCTGGCATTGGACAGGAATTGTTCGCGGTCTTCACAGTTGGAGTGCAATCAACGGAACGACGTTTAAAAGACGAGGAATAACGAGGATGATTGATGGCTGTCGTGTGGAAACGCGAGCGCCGCGGCCACTTTTGTAACGAAAGCCAATCAGGGAAAAGAAGGGATTTTCATTAATCTGTGCTGCGTCTGTAAGCAAGTGATTGATGCGCCAATTTCTTGGTGAAATCCATAGTGGCGCCGCAGTTGCAGCTTTGGCTTCCACGTTCTGCTGCGGCGATTTGCAGTCGAATTTGCAATTGCAGTGACATGGCACACGTGGCATGCAACGCAATGCAGATAATTCTTCTACTTATCTTTCCAATTTTCTTGCATTTCCGTCCGCCTCACAGATTCGTTGGGATCTGATTTCCTAAGGTCTCAGCATTCGCATTTGATCTGCCTTACAGAAATTGAGTGAAAGAAATGCATGTCGATACAGTGATGGAATTTCACGTTCACATGAACGTATGCTACTTATTTGTGTTCCAAGAAAACGGATCAAAATACGCTTTAACTTTTCGGCATGGTATATATACGATACGTTAATGAATATTATACTTTTCAGAGCTGCGTTTACTGCACCTACTGCGGCTAACGTTCCAAGAATTTTGACTCATCATTTTCAAGAATTTGAATTTATGGTTGTCTCGTTCTGTTTTGGCTTGGAGGTATCCTTAAAAAACATTTAGTTTCGGTATTTTTCCATGCATCCATTTGCTTTTGAGGAATGTAATCACCTTCCCCTGAGCTTGAGCTTCAACACAAACATGTTCAATCGGTCAACTGAAAGATCGTTTTTCATTAACAAATAACATCCTTTTATTATTGGTAGCATCTTTTGCAAGACATCACGTATGTGAAAGCCTGCAAGGAAAATGCAGTTGATCTGGGAACCAGAAAGTTAGGACAATTCTCTGATGCTTTTAAAATCTTTGGAGGCCCGCAGCTACAGAAAACAAAATTGAAAATTTCCTTTTGTTTGTGAGCCTGACTGATTCAGAGCAAAGGGTTCTGAATCTGAATGTACGTGGCTTCTGGAACTGGAAGCGGGAGTGGATCCGCCTGCATGTGTCGGCAGTCTAAATTGTCCCATTCCATGAACCTCTGCAAAAACCGTTCAATCCAATTGATTTGTTGATTAGATAATCCGTCCCTTTGGAAGGTCTGTTTGTTTTTTCATCCGTGGATGCTGTTTGGTTCTTCTGACTGCGTTTTGAAACATGTCATAGAGTGTGTCTGCTGAACCATTAATGGTTTACTGTACACATTTTTCTGCCGTGTGTCTTAAGAAGCAATGTGACACGTAGAGGAGCCAGGTAATTTACTCTAGTTCTTAATGTTAGTAGTAATAGTAGGATATAGAAACTGTCCCACCAATTTGCCAATCGCTTTAATTGTTTTTCTAAGGCAGAGGACTATGCTTGCAAATAGTAAAAAATTGAACTTATTTGTAATGTGTAAGCTTTTATTGGCCGCTTGGGTGCAACATGGGCCTAATTTAAAGGCTTCATTCATGTGTCATGACTATTTAGTTTGGTTACTTTTGTAGGCCAGATTTGTTACATTAAAATTTAGTAATGTGTTCAAAAGGACAGCATCTATTGAACTACGTACTACTTCCCTGTAATTAACTTAGTCATCGCGGCTTCTTTTACGAGAATGGTTTTAGCATCATTCCAGGGAGATAGCATCTATTTGCACGTAAATATTAAAATTTTACAAACGCTGAGATGGCGTCTAACATAAGGCTAGAAATCCAAACCATGAAAATTACACTAAACAGGAGGTGTATATAAGGAGGCATTATTTGGAGACATTATTGGTAAAGTGATTGTTTTATAAATAATAAGGTTTTAGTTTGAATCCATATGTAAACTGATAGTAAGATGATTGTCTGATAAGTGGTGAGACTTTAATTTGAGCCCAGGAGCAAACAAGTCTCCGTTAAATTTGTTGATAAATTGGGCAAATGCAAGCGAAAAAAAAATCAGACCAAGAAAATGGGAATAAGCCCCTGTTAAAATTGGTGATAAATTGGCAAGATGAAAGATACAAAATTACGTCACATTGAACCAAAATATTCAGCCAACAGTATTTTATGTAAGTAAAACAGCATCAAGAATTACAGACTTTGCAATCTATACTATGAAGGAAAGATGTCCTTAAGCTTCGAATTGCGTGCCCCTGATGCCGGCAATACTCTCTTTAAACTCTTTCACTAAAAGAGAAGGTTGGATGCCAATCTAATTAACGACCAGAAATATCAGGATTGAAACCAAACAACGAAGTTTATGACTCTTGGAAAGGTCGTTGAATACTTTAGAATATCGTTGAAAATTATCACTAATCAGATAGGACTAACAAGATTATGATTTCAGCGTGAGCGTAGGTACACACAGAGGTACCTTTCAACACAAACAATTGCCTATCTGAAGTGTGCCGTACTCTCAAAGAAATTAGAAAAACACAAAAACAAAAACAAAAACCTTTACCGTAGGCAAAAGAAAATAAATCAGAACAAATTACTGCAGTGGTAATCTCTTTTAAGCTTCAAACACTAACACTAACCTTAGGAGCCCTGGCTCAAGGCTTGGTCACATGGTGTGGCTTTCGGTAAATATGGTTAACTATGACCAATTGACCGAGCTGTCTGTACCCTTAAAACCGCCACTTTAATCTTAGTTGTTATTTATGCCAACCATGACCATATATGTCTGTTATTTAAGTATGCTTTGCAGTTGGAGCCATGCTATTTAAATAATAATAATAATAATGCATGTGAACAATACTGAGCCCTTAGTAATAGCACAGTAATTGTTGATTCACTTGATTGGCATTAGCAGGCTGAAGAGACATCGCTGCCAAGTTTTAAGTGGAACGTCTCTTCAAAAATGCGAATACGTGTGCACAAAAGACAAACAAAATTTATGCGACCGATTGGACAACTCAGGTATCCATTACGAAGAATTACAAAAACTTTGTTCTTAGATAAGAAAAGAACGAAAATCATGTGATGAGTTTCATCAGATGGATAGGTACTTTGCACTCAATTACAGGTTAATGAAACTGAGAATTATATTATATGCGTGGACAAAAAATGATCTGAGAGTACATTTATTTCATGGAAAATAAAAATAAATTCAATAAAGTGGCTAACCGCCACTCGACTTAACAAAAATAAGTTATACAAACTTTTGCTATAGTGTTATATTTTTGGTAGAGATGGTTAGTTTAAGGATAAATAAGAAATACACAGTACTCATTTGCAAGAGTTGTTGATCCACAAAGCCAGCAGTGCATTCTTCTCTGGGAAGATTACTTCATCTCCCACTTTCTATCTTGAACTCAAACAAAGATGAACTCAAACGAAAAAGAAGCTCGTTGGTTAAGTTGTGATTGGAATTTTAGCTTCGAATCAAGGTGATTACCTTTCATGTGCTACAAGTAAAATTTTTGCTTTCCATCAACATTTGACCATATTTTGCTCAGCACTTGTTATATAACTAACTTATATATGTGTTTAGGATTAGGTTGCACTCCTCCAACGAAAGATTTCATGTTTTTAGCCATTGTATTCCTTGACAATACGTTCATTATTCTTTTGTATTTTCAAGAATTGTTTTGGAAAATTTGGCTTGCTCATTTTTTAGTAGTAAACTATAAATATAGGTGATGAATTGACAAAGAGCTTCAGCTTCTAATGAGAGTAAATCACATTCCAAAAGTAACATATGATAAGGTGTTTGTACCTTCACCTTCAATTCATCTAATAGAAACATTTTTTTGCACTAATGCCTAGGCCCCTATATACTACATCCATACAACACTATAGAATAAATAGCAACTTGAAATATTTGTTTTCTAACCTTCTAAGCCCATAATCCTAATGATTTGCATTTGTTTTTAATAGCATACAAAGCCTTAATTCCTCTTGTTATTCTCTCCTTGACATTGTTATACCATTTGCAATTGCTTACATGATGAAGACCCAAATCTCTAAAAGAGTTCACTATTTCTAGACTTGCAACTCCAAAATTAAAATTATAATTTCTATTTCTTGTATCCATAACATCATTTTTATTTTTTCTACATAGACTTGAAGGTCATAATAAAAAAAAAAAATTTCTAGAATTTGCAACATATTTTGTATATTTTATGTAACACCCTAGTGTTTTGAACCTAGGATCTTAGGTTTGTTAATTATTTTTTTTATACTAAGGTAAATTTGCATAAGGGTAAGACACTTGATTTGTAAGCTCTGGGTTATGTGTTCAATTGTGGTGGGCAATGTTGAGTTATATAACGTTTTAATTAGACTATATATCTTGGGGTGTACCTATGTTTCACTTATTTTTAAAATGATGTGTTAGCCTAGTGGTAAGACATTTGATTTGGAAGCTCTAGGTTATGGGTTCAATTCTAGTGGGCAATGTTATGTTATATAAAGTTCTAATTAGACTATATATCTTAGAGTGTACCTATGTTTTACTTATTTTAGGTTCCAACACCCCATAATATGATCTATATTATGTTACATCTTACTAGTGAACTATGCTAGTGTATTCCAAGATTTTTCTTATGCTTATTTTTATGATCATGCATCTTTAGGTTTGAACTCTTTGTTTATATGTAGTTTTCATATACAGTGGTATATTTGTTTATGAGCTTTGTGTATAATGTATCTTGGATCAACCCCTATTTATTGGTAAGGTTTGATTCTTAACCACTGATGAGCGGCTAGGTACCCCTACGCCCAACCATACGAATCACGGGCGTTCACGCACAACTCGGTCAAAATCCGCAGACTGTAAGCATTTAACATACACCAGACTCTAACCAGTGAAACCTTGGGTTAGAACAGTCGTTGTCATCCTAATCTCACTTGTGAGGTTCTATTTATGATGGTTAAGTGAGACTAGGGCTAATGATTTTTATAACTTTTTAATTATCTTTTCGGCGGCTAATTATCTTGGAAAGTAAGGCTAGAATATTAATTAATCTAAGATTATCTTAATCTAAATCTTAACTATTCCTAACATAAGTATC
>MNCI01007355.1:1009408-1249649 GCA_015680685.1 Gnetum montanum
GACCATGAGGGCTTGACATGCCCACAAATGGGGTTTTATAATAAAATGTACAACAAGAGAAATTTGACTGCCCAACGTCACCTGTAGTGTGACCTGTAATGTGACCTCCAAAACTTGCAATTTTGAGTTGAAATTTAGAATTTCTGAAGGCTGGGACCCATAGTTATCAATAGTGGACCCTGAGGACGACTTGCACCCTTAAAATCAAGTCATTTTGGCTCAGTTTTGGGGCTCTAAAATTTGGTGACGCTGATCCTTACGCTGTGCAATGTTTGAAAAAGTAACCCCAGTGTCACCAAGTCAAAATGGTACATTTGAGGCCCAAATCTTGATTTTCTGGAGGCTGGGAGCTGCTAGGGACCTTGGTGAAGGTCATAGAGGGTCCTTGTGCTCGATTTCGGCCTGTTTTGACTCAATTTCTGGGCTCCAAAAGTTGGTGACGCTGATCCTTACGCTGTGCAGCGTCTGAAAAAGTAACCAAAGTGTACTTAGCCAAAACCAAACATTTTGAACCTGAAACTTTTGGTTCTGGATGCTGAAAGTTGGTGCAGTTGCCTGTGGGCCCCGAGGGGACCTTTCCTATTAAATCATTAACCATCAGGGGCTATTTCGGAGGCCTCTAAGTTTGGTCACGTTGTACTCATGTTGGGCAGCAGCATGACTTAGCTTGATTCTTGTCTAAAAGTGCTAGGCCAAAATTAGTGGTGTTTCATTGACCCCTCTTTGTTGATGTCTGGAGGAATTCACCCGAGAGGCGTCGACAAAGAAGTGCAAAACACCTTGAACGACCAAGTACCAAACATTAACCGTCAACCCTTGGTTGGGTGTCATTGCACCATTTTCAAAAGTACATGGGATTGAGGGAATGTCGTTCAAGATGCAAGGGAATCAGTTGTAACCAGGGAAGCTAGGAGGTTAAGGGCGATGATTGCTGCTGGGATTTGTGGGAGAGGAATGCTCTCTTGTGCATAAGTTATGTCATTGGTCCTTGTCAACAGTCTGGTTTTTAATAGACTCGGAACTAAGACATAGGAGGTGCGTTCTTTGGAGAAACGGGACTCTTATAGAGTATTTGCGAGGCTCGTTGTAAACAACCAAAGCCATGAAATAATGTGCAACATGGTCTCTTTGAGACACGAGTGTAACTATTTTTTCAAGACAATTGCCTTCTTGCCTGGGGCTTGTATGAGAATCGCCAATAGTCTTTTGTTTATGATGTCAACGGGGTCTTGAAGACCTTTTCCGTGCATTTTTCTCTTTGACCTTTTTTTTGTTTTTTTACTTTTTTTTTTTTTTTTTTTTTTTAGTTTGTTTTTTTTTTTTTTTTTTTCTCTTTTTTCGATCTTTTTGAAAGAGCTTGCTTTTTGTGTCGTGCTTTTGTTTGAGCACTTGCATTTTGCATCATGTACTATGTATCATGTTTTGCGTCACAACTGCTTAGAGAGTTACAGTGTGCAACAGTGTATCAAGAGTTTTGAGGTGAGCAGAATGTATCAGGGGGGTGTGAAACACCACAAAATTCTAAGCTTAGTACTTTTCCAACAAGAATCAGGCTAAGTTATGACGTTCCCCAGCATGACTAAAGCTTGAGGACCTCACAGACAGCTTCAAGTAGAGTCGAACTCAACAAGGAGCAGTTCCCTGGGACCTGTTGACGACCACAGCGAAAGCTGCTATTGAACATGACAACTTTAGAGCTCAAAATACTTAGTTTTCACTAAGTACACATTCTCAGCGTATACGCCCAAGATTGCATCCACAGCGTATACGCCCAGCGTACACGCCTCACATGTATGCTCAGCATGTACGACTGGTGTATATGCCTGGCATGCAATCCCTGGAGACGACATGGAAACAACATTTCAAAGCAAGATTTGTACAAGGCATTAACTCACGCAAATAGAGCAATCATCAGGTGTTGACATCATGCATTCTAGAGTCCATATGCTGAGCATTCACATCCTGCACACCCAGCGTATACTGCACGCCAGCGTATACGCCCAGGGTCTACGCCCAGCAGATACAACGTATACGCCCAGCAGATGCAGCACGTTGTACACTTGTAATATTTCATTCTTTTGCACCTGGTCAACGCGCCACATGTCACCCAACCCGAGTCTAACGTCTAAACCTGTATAAAAACCCCAATTTTTCATTAGATCGGGGTTGGCAATTTGGAGCAAACTAGAGACAAAACAGAGAACCAGAGACGCTAAGAAAACCAAAGCAAAAAAAAAACTGTATGCTGGACCTTGAACTTGCACGCTGAGCACACAACTTTTACGCTGTGCCTGCAGTTGAACCTAGCACACAGTCATCCCTGCATCCACCGGGGCTATTCGTCAGCCTTGTGTCAGAACCACAATTGCGTTAGACCGGTGCATTGTAACTCTCATTTCGCAATAATATTGTTACATTTCTTTGCTGAAAATCTATTATAGTTTTTCATTCATTGTTGCATGTTTACTGTTTACGCTCCTGTACGTTTACGCTTCTGTACGTTTACGCTCCGTTTACATTCATTACACCGTTTACGTATAACCCAACGTACAACATATCAATGTACGTTTGGGGAAATCCTTGCGTAATCCATGTGCGAACCACTCAAGGTACTCTGCCTTCGTTAATTCCAGCTTACCCTCAAGCCAAGGTAGGGTCTTCTGTGCGCGTCCAGAGATCTTCAGGTTTCTGTTTCATTCCAGCCGAAGACTGACGATTTCAGACGGTACAGAAATTGACGCTAGAAGGAGGGCCGAAACTACTTAAAATTTACTGTGCTCTCATACCTAGATCTTCTCAAACAAACACTTCATCAACACTAAACCCAATTCTGAAATTCCCAGATTGACATCCCTATTTACAGAATTCCCAGCGTCTACGTTGCTGAGTATACGTCGACTCTGTTTGCGAAATTCCTAGCGTCTACGCTGCTAAGTATACGCCAACTCTGTCTACAGAATTCCTAGCATCTACGCTGCTGAGTATACGCCAATTCTGTCTGCAAAATTCCCAGTGTCTACGCTGCTGCGTTTACGCCGACTCTGTTTGCAAAATTCCCAACGTCTACGCTGCTACGATTACGCTGTATGCTGTACGCTAACTTTGTCTATGTCGTTCAGTGTACGCTGCACACTCTCTACGCTGTAGACTCTGTCTATGCTGCTGACGTATACGCTGCATGCTATATGCTGTAGACTCTATCTACGCTGCACGCTATACGCTGTAGACTCTATCTACGCTGCTGACCTATACGCTGCACGCTATATGCTGTAGACTCTGTCTACGCTGCTGACGTACTAAGTATACTAGTTTCATACCCCTTCATTTTATCGTATTCTCAACCATTCATCATGAACACTGCGAACTCCAACGCTACAACCAAGCCAGTTATAGACATCGTAGGCACCATGGCCGTTCAATAGCCCATGGCACAACCCATAGTGGGGCCTCGTTGGTCTCTTAGATTGCAAGGGAGGAACCCATCGTTTAACATCATAACTCAAGAGCAATACAATTTCATATGCGTGAAAATACAAGCCAGCCTCACCGTAGACCAAATCGAAATGGAAGTTAAGAGGCAATACGAACTCTTCTATAGGGGAGGACAAGAGTTCATTCCTTCCCCGTATGATATCATCTCTCTCCCAGAGCACTACTCTTAGTTGATCTCACAACTCCTCCTACAAAGGAGCCAGTCTTTAGACTAGTCTCTAGCAAATCCTCAATTGGAAGAGGAAGATGACTTCGCGGCTCAATCCGAGCATGAAGATTCATACCATACTCTTAGTCCCCAGACCTATGCAAACCCTTTGTTCCATCCAGCCATAGGGGAAATTACGTCCCTTCAACCATTTAAGTTCACCCAAGCACAAATACCTCAACAAGAATCATCCACACTTGTTCATATTTCTCCTACAACCGATCTGCAACTCAACACACTGCCCCTTGCTATTCCCCCTGTCATAACAATACCTCCATTCTTGCAAATACAACCACCTCAAAACGATGTAGGAACAACCTTCCCACCCTGAGTGATCGGGATGCCGCATGTAATACCGGCTTCTACATCCGCTCACTACATACCACGGATCCCAACTCAAGGAGCATCCTTTGCAACAGTAACCCAACAAGTTTAGGGGATTCCTATGCAAAGCGTGACTGGCCAATGGGCAGCGATTGGTGCTCAACCGCATCAATTCCCTCACTATAACATACCACCTCATACAATTCTACCAGCTAACATCCCTCAAGGACAACCACAACAACAACCCCTTGCCTACAATGTGCTGCCCCTAGTACCACCCACCGCAAATATGCCGCAAACACAGCCTCCAACTACACAACTTTCTGCCTTCCAACCCACTGTCCAACAATCTAATTTATACACCGTACAACATCCCCAACCTGCCATCTCACCTAGTGCCCAAGACTGGGCTGACACTAAAAAGCTAATGCAGGAGCTAACTGACGAGGTCAAACGCCTCAAGACAGCCGCCGACGGAGAGCTCAAGGTAGTGGACTTCTATCACGATGACCCCATCAGCTCTTCAGTCCAACATTACCCAAGGGTGTATCCTTACCCACGCTGACCAAATACAATGGGGAGACAGACCCCAACGCTCACCTCATAACGTTTAGACTAGAATGCGCGCTACCTCAGGCATGACCACATGCCATTCTATGGGTGTTTCCCATGTCCCTTGCAGGGAAAGCGCTTGATTGGTATCAGGCCTTGCCATGAAACTCAATATCTTTTTTGGAAGATTTGCTACACCAATTCGTCACCAGGTTCAAGTATAACTTGAAGCTTGAAGTAACACTTGACAGCCTCATACAGGTCAAGCAAGCACCCCTCGAACCTGTCCAAAAATTCATCCAACGGTGGAGTGCTACTCTCAATGAACTCCACAAGCCAATCCTAGAGACGTATCTCCTCACCATCCTAAAAGGGGCTGTCAATGATTTTGTCAAATCCAAACTATACTATCTCAATGCACGCAATCTGAGTCAAGCGTTGGTACAGATCAAGAACATAGAGGAGGTAGCACAAAATAGCCATGATCCTGCATATTCAGCTTTTAAGAATCAACATAGTAAGAAAGATAAAGAAAAGGTTAAAACAACTATAGCGGCAGTAGCAGAAACACAACAAGCAAATGCAGGACAACAAAGAAAATTTCCTGTTGCCCCTGCTAATTACGCTAAACCCGCTCCTGCAATGGCATCTGAAACATTCGCATCACAAAACCCAACACCGGGTCATACGAGAAACTTCGAGAGGAAAGACCCCTCTCAATATATGCCCTTGCCCATGAAACCATTGTAGTTGTTTGACCAACTCCTGAAGGCTGGATTGATGAAACATAAATAGTTGTCCCCTGCAGCGATCCAAAGGCATGATAAGTTCTGTCAACTGGTTCAGAACCCAAGCCTAGCAACACCAGATGAGTCCCCAGTGCCAAAAGGCTTTAGAATGGACTGTTTTTGCGATTATCACCAACGTAATTGGCATGGCACAGATTACTGTTTCACCCTAAAACAAGATATCCAACGAATGATCGACGGAGGTCAGATCACTTTTGATGAAGCCAACCCGGTCCAACCACAAAACCAGGCCATGGGTGTGTATAAAGACCCTCTAAATACCAAAGAGGCACCGTACATGATTAACACAATCTACCTTGATAACGAACCTGAAACACCTAGCATTAACATCGTCTATTCTGACCATGAGCAGCAAACGCCTAATAAACCATTTGTAGTGCGTATTTCGCCCACTGTACAAACATCCATGCCTCAACCGTTATGCCCTCCATAGAAACCTTATGTCATCCGAGTATCCCCTGCCATAGCAACTTCTAACACCCCGACACGCGAAAAACCATACGTGGTGCGCATACCTCCCGCCGCTACTACTGCAAACTCACAAACACCTCCTATTCGGCCTGTCCCCTACGTAGTCCGAGTGCCACCTGTGGTCACAACAGCGGAGGTACAACCTCCAGGTAGGTCAACGCCATATGTCGTTAGGACACCCAAACATCCTGGTGACCACCAATCCTCTACTTCGCAAACACAGAATAAGCCGAGTCCCTATGTCATCAAGGTGCCCAGCCAACCTGACACTCAACCACATGCAACCGTCCAACCACAATCCCACCCTTCTCCATACGTAGTACGGGTTCCAAAGCAACCTGAGGTCTCGAAACCAACTACACCTCCACGCCACACACGAGAACACCTAGCAGACAAACTTACACGCAAATGCCTGGAGAAGGAGCATCAATGGCTAGTCGTAGGACCTCCTAAACCTACCCCCCTAAACGCAGTACCCATGACACCACCTAATGATAAACCAAACATAGGCTATGAGGGTGAATCATCCAGAAAACATGATACGCCTAGATCAACGATTCCAGGTAAAAACGACAAACCAACTATGCATGAAATAAAATTGTTGGGCTCAATGGACCAAATCACTGCCGATAAACATGCACCCAACAGTAGAGATCTAGCGACGGCTCTAACACAGGTCACATAGGCGCTTAAACAAAAGAACACTTCATTGAGCTTATACGACCTAGTGTTAACATCTCAAACCCATCGCGAAGCCCTAGTGCGCATGCTAACTTCCATCCCAGTAAGCGAAGACTTGCCTCCAAATGAACCTTCAATTCATGCGGTAATGTACTCGCCTCAAGGGTCAACTTCCAAGCCATTAGGTTTCCATAATGACAACATCAAGGTGGATGAGAAAACGGAAGAGGTAACAACAGCACCTATGTTCATAACAATACGAATAAATCAATTCAAGATACATAGGGTCCATGTGGATGATGGAGCCGCTACAAATGTAGTGCCATATCCCATTGTCAAACAACTGGGGCTTACAGAGCTAATCAGACCAACCACCACCACGTGTTTGAAATCATTCAGCGGATCGCGTGTGATAGTCAAAGGCACCGTGACTTTAGACTTCATAGCAGGGGATCAATTCCCCACATCTGCCGACTTTGTGGTAATCGATGAAATGCCAGGGTTCAACTTAATATTGGGAAGGCCCTGGCTAGCCCAACTGAAAGCAGTCTCTTCCGCTATACACCAAGAGATTCACTTGCCTTACAAAGGCGGCGAAATCGTCATACACGGGGAAGCTGCTACACCCATCATCTCATCGTACATAGATACAGACCAAGGCTCAGAGGTTAAGCTCGAAGAGCCTAAACAAGACGATACAAATGAACAACAACCAGTAGGCGATAATATTTTAGACACAAAGGAAAATCCACCCAAAACAGAAATACCCGGGCCTAAAATCGTACATACGCAACCTCACTTAGAAACTACAACTGACACAGAAACCATAATACATGCTGAAGCACCGGAAAACACCAACGCGGGAACTATTCCATCAGATGTCCCTTGGGCTGAATTACCATTCAACGTGATCAGCGAAGGAGACGCTGAATATAGAATCATACCCGCTAACGCATCTCCTAATGTTAAAATAAGAAAAATCAAAAAATTACTAAACCAATAAACAACAAACTGTCCGAAATGACGTTAAACTACAAATAGTCCTGAATGACGTTAAACTATCATTCCCCGTCCGAAATGACATTAAACTATATTCCAAGTCCAGAATGACGTTAAACTATCATGTCCGCGACGACATAAAACTAGCCACGATCAGAAATGATCGGTCTACCAAGAGAAATCCACCCATGTCGCTCGAAACTCCTCTTGCTTACGCATTGCCCAAAATGGCCTTAAACTAGTGCGTATGGCCCGAAATGGCCTTAAACTAGTGCATGAAACTTCTCTTACTTACGCATGGCCCGAAATGGCCTTAAACTAGTGCATGAAACTTCTCTTGCTTACGCATGGCCCGAAATGACCTTAAACTAGTGCGTATGGTCCAAAATGGTCTTAAACTAGTGCATGAAACTTCTCTTGCTTACGCATGGCCCGAAATGGCCTTAAACTAGTGCGTATGGCCCGAAATGGCCTTAAACTAGTGCCAGTGGCCCGAAATGGCTTTAAACTAGATCATCTACCTACACTTTGTTTTTCTCCCAAATTCCAGTTTATTGTTCGAATTTACGCTTGCATTGTCGTGTTTTCAATAACAATTTTCGCAATTATCCTTCGCTTATAATTACATTCCTTATAATTACATTTGTGCACTGCACTTAAACTACAAAAACAAACCAAAACATTTTACATTGTCGTGTCGTGTTTACATTTAAACTCAAAATCCACAACAAAAAATTTATCTAGAAATATACATATACATGTAATGATGTACAATTACAAGAGTTAACTAATTTTATTCATCCGTTCAATACAACTCAAAATTTTCAATTTATGACTCACGTAAAAATGAGAGCCAGAATAATTTCAAAGCAAAAATTAAACATTAGGGACGGGAGGGTCGTCCCCTTTAGACCCACTGACATCATGGGCCCCCACTCCACTGGGGCCAGCTTCTTAAACATCATCGTCGTCTTGACCCTATAAATGCAAAAGAAACAACCAACATAAGAATAAAAAAAAACTTCCAAACATTACTCAACGAACAAATTTCATGGCAACAAAATGCTTACCGTAGGGGATCCCCCTAAACCGAATTCCAGTCGACGGAGAATTTCCTCCTCTGAGACGCTCGCCCAATCAGTCCCATCAAGGCCTAGATCGACGTTTGCCAAGGCCTTCCCCTTGTCAACCGCTAACCATGTAGGATGCTTCAAAGGGAATTCACCCACAGAAATCTCCCCAGAAGCAATTGTAATTACCCTAGTAGGCGATTCCATCTCAACAGTTGTATTCTGAGCAAAAGTATCAAACGCAGAACGTAGACCCAGGCCCTCTACAAACATTTCAAGCTGACGCTTTTCAATAGATGCTTCTTTCAACGATTTCTTGTAATGGTGCTTGTGGTTCTTCTCATCCTGACCCCACTTACTCACCTTGGAAGCGAAAGCCTTCCAGTCCTGGCACTTGAGGTTCAGTAGATCTACCTGAGCCTTACGCTCTGTGAGTTTTCGGGTCAGTGACACGTGGTGATTGAGAAGGTTCCAATATCTAGTATAAGTGACCTTGGAAGTTCGCTAAGAATGATCACCACTTAGTCTGGCCGAGGCAAACTCATATCAAACATTGAGATCATCACGCTCAACTGACAACTTGGAAACTTCTTTTTCCTTTGCTTGGATTTGCAACCATAACTGTTCGATGGAACGCCTACAAGTCCAAAGCGATTTGGCGTTATGTACACGACCTTCCGCCACCTCGTCATAGACCAGCCTTGGTATCTGTTTGACTTCTGGGGTAGTGTAGGCAAACTTTCAATGCTAAACAGCCTTAGATGGATCCCGCTTCAGCTTAGCTCCTACGCACACGAAAGAATGAGCATTAAACATTAGAAAACAAAAAGGGATGTGAAATTTGAAGGCTACAAAAGGCTCGAAACATTTGTACCTATCTCAGGGTGGGCTTCCTGAATGTGTTCGACGACCTCATCGACGATACCGGTCACGAAATCCATTTTACTTAGCATCTCTGTCCAAGAAAATGGCCTATGAGTACGAGGTGGGCTAACCTCAAGGGGCATGTCAGAGGGAGCCATTTTCATGGGCACTTCTAACCGCTTCGTGGGAATCATTCTGGTTTCACTACCTTCGTCTGGGAGGGATAAAAACATAAAAGTAAAACACCATAGAAATAATGACTCACAAAGCAACACAATAAAATAAAAGGAAATATACCGTGTTCTCTGTCCCCTTCCGGGTTTAGAGGGTCACCGAGGTCCATTCCTCCTTTAAGGAAGCTACTGAACATTTCATCAACACCACCCTAGTCATCGACCAGTTCAGTCTCCATGGTGTCTTCCGCTAGCTCCTCCGTCCCTTCCACCTGATCCTTGCCGACCTCTTCCTCCTTAATTATTAAGTCCGTTGTAGCTTCCTCCTCCTCAATGATGGTCTCTAACTCCTGTCTCCTCACTTCTAGAGTCAAGTATGAGGGCATTAGTCTCATATAAGCGGTCAAAACGAAAAATATGAATAAGAAGAAAAGGATAATGCAATAAGTGCGCCAAATTTACTTACCTCGTACAGGCATTTTGAACCATATTTGCTTCACCTTTGGCTCTTCCACGTTTGAGGCCACCTCCATTGAGCGTTCACACTTCGGGAGCTTCGACTTGGCTTTCCCAATGGTCTCTTTGATAACCCGTTTAGCCCTCTTTGTAGTATAAGGCACATTGTCTGGTTCCAACCCCACACTATCACGTGTGTGGATTGAAGTACCAGATGACCCTCCCGTCGTGATGGACACAGATTCATCAATCCCCTCAGGTGCATTTTGGGACTCAGTTGTCTCGAACAAATGGTTGATCCACGGACGAGATAACTGAGTACGATCCCGTAGGACATATTTATTGTCTACGCGAACCACTAGAAACTTAGCCAAGTGATGAAGATAGCCAGCAATGAATGCAAATGTAAAATGGGACTGCACCTCAACGTTTGAGCGCAATCGCACTATCTCCTTATGAAGGCCCGACAACAAAAATTAAGCCCAATTATAACGCATCCCAGTTTCTAAGATGGTTTGCATGATGCGCACAACTTCAACACCAAGACTCCTCACCTGGGATAGGGATTTAGGAAACACCCATGCCCGAAACAGGGGATACAATTCATTAACTTCCTCAACCTTTGACTTCCCCTGCATAGAGAATCCCTTGGAGCCCTTGGCAATGCCCAACCAGTCTTCTAGCTCACGCACCATATGAAGCTCCTTCTATGCCCTGTCCAAAACTACATTTACACCATCTGCCGGTACACCGAATAGGTCTGAAAAGAATTCAGCTGACAGATGGAAAACTATTTTGACACCCTTAATACGGGTGCTGTAGTAGGAGACGGACTTGTCGAATGAATCAATAATTCCGATCATTTCAGCTATGGACACATCAGGTCTCGGGGTTGTAAATAGCTCCATGAGGTCGACATCATCTAAACAATGGATAATAGACGGCGTGACATGGGTGCGCAACCATTTCTGTGCCTTGCTGATCTCCCCAAACTTCATTGACAGGGTACTCTCAATTCATCCTGTCGTAACAGGGTCTCCGCTGGGAGGGACATCAACTGTAAACACAATTTGAAACCATCACATCAGTATGACCACCAGCAGTCGGACAAACACACTAAGGCATCTAGAAAATATTGTCACTTACCTTCAGTTGTGGACTTCGAGGTACTGGAACCCAAGTCAACATCACGAGGGAAAACTGGCCCATGATGTGACCAATCTCCATGCAGCCATCCACGAGCCGTGCACTGTGCAAACGCTCTAGAAAATCGTTTATGGAAATAAACAATATCACCCTTGGTTTGAGATAATATAGCTCCGCGAAGGATGGGACCCACCATAAAGGTCTCTAGAGCAGTATGAGCCAGGGCAAGTCCATCATCATTAACGCATGTCTCATCTTGGTTAACTTGGGGCCTGCAAAAGAACGATCGTCAAAATAGAAGCAAGCACTAAACGACAAAAAATAGAAACGACAAACTAAACGATCTTACCTCTCTACCCGGTACATCGTGCCAGGAGGGTTCTGAAATAACGTGTGTGCGCGTGCAGCCAGGAACAAGGTGTTATTGAGATAGTCAGGTTTTCATGGCAATAGGTCCCACACGCACGCTAACGGGCGAGTAGATTTGGGCCCGCCAGAGGGACTGTCCTCGATCACAAGCGACCCCTCGTCAATGTCCTCCATGAAAATCGTGACACCATTCGAAGATCCCGGCAACATAACTTCAAGCATGCTCCGCGCCACTTGTTTGCTCAGGTGTGACCAGACCACCACCTTAAATCTATTTAGGATGAAGGCGAGGAAGTCATAGGCCCCTTCCCTGAACCATACCCCATTGTTGTCAATGGTCAGATCAGGGGTAGGTTCATCGGTCTCAAGGAGGCCAAACCATGCCAGTACTCCAACCAACTCAACTACCAAGAGGAAAGGCTCAGGATTCCTGCAAGTAACCAGAAAGCCACGATAAATCAGCCATACATGGAAATGAGAAGAAAAACAAAATTCCATGTTGTAGGCCAATACTTTGAAAAATTAAAAACTGTTTACAATTGACGTTGACGCTATCAACAAACTGAAAACACTCGGCGTATACGCTGCCTAAAAGGAAAAAATCATTTGCGCTCAGCGTATACGCTGTGAAAATCGTCAGCGTATACGCTGTGAAAAATCGTCTACGCTATACACCATGGAAATCGTTTATGCCATATACTGATAAAACCGTTTACGCCATGTACTGATAAAATCGTTTATGCTATGCACTGATAAAATCGTTTACGCTATATACTTTTAAAATAGTCTACGCTGTACGCTGTAGAGATCCTCTACATTGCGAATCTACGCTCAGCGTACAAGCCCTTTACGCTACAAAAACTGTCTACGCTGTCAAGACTGTCTATGCCAAATAACAAGTACAGATGAAAAACAGTTAACAGAGGCAGGATTAGAGCCTACCTGCGTGACGATCTAGGCCATGATGGAACCCTTGGTCTAGGCAAACACTGCAACATGGCCTCACTTTCCTCCGCGAAAGTCAGGTCAGGCCCCTTCCTTCCCTAGCCTTCTACCTCCTTGCCCTTGCCCATCTCGGTGTCCTGCACGCTGGAACTAATAGGTTTACACTAGGGTTCGAACGTGCACACCAAGCTGAATCCTTCATGCCGAAGTTTGAGCCTCTACGCTCTACGCTTAGGCTGGGGTTGGAGGTTGATGCTTACGCTGGGGTTGGAGGTTTACGTTTACGCTGGTGTTGGGGGTTTACGCTGACGCTGAGGTTTACATTCACGCTCGGTTCTGTTTCAAGTTCACGGTGCCTCCAACTGACAGCCTTACGCTATATATAGCGCCACGTTACCGCCGCTGCTGCCACCACCGCCTTGCATTTTGTTTCTTTTGTATTTCTTTTATTATTAATTTTAATTAAATTTGTTAAAAATACAAAATAAAAATATATATATATATATAAAAATGAACACTACCACATGCTCATTCCCTCGTAAACCAACTTCGGATGCCCGCACTGAACATTTTGGCGCAAACTCTCCTATGCAAATTATACGGCGAACATACGGCTCAGTAAGGCCTTAAATTGCCACAAACAGCGAAGATACGGCCCGGTAAGGCCTTAATCTTCCAGAAACTGCCCCAGACGGCCCGGTAAGGCCTTAAACTGCCACACACAGCCCGGTAAGGCCTTAAACTGCCACATTCGGCCCGGTAAGGCCTTAAACTACCACATTCGGTCCGGTAAGGCCTTAAACTGCCACACATGGCCTGGTAAGACCTTAAACTACCACACACGGCCCAGTAAGGCCTTAAACTGCCATGCGTCCCGGTGTGACGTTAAACCACCATCATGCATGTACACATGATTTATGTTGCCAAGGAACATGAAACAACACCTATTAGCTCATTTTGCCCTCTATTTATTGGCAGGAGCAAGCCCGATGGATTGTCAGCGTTTATCCACACCCTTGATCATCGATGGACCATATGGAAAGATCATAAGAGAAATCGACATAAATTCCATTAGCTTAGGTACATCAACGGATGATACAATCATAGCCTCAACACAACAAACGCTAGATAGCTACAAAGGTATGATAAAATCTCTCGACATAGAAGCTGATAGTATCACTGAAGGCCCGTTGACTGAAACCCCCATCGTTATGCCTGATGGTGAAACCAAAATATTAAAATTGAGTACACTATTGTAACCTCAACTGGCCAAAGACATAGAAGATGTGCTTCAAAACAACATGAAAGCATTCGCTTGGTCTTACACTGACATGCCCAGGTTAGATCCTCGAATCGTCCAGCACAATATTATCCTTGACTCAAAATTGAGGCCAGTAAAACAAAAGGCACGAAAGGTTAAACCTGAGGTAGCATTGGCAGTTCGCAATGAGATCACCAAACTTTATCAGGCAGGTTTCATTCGGGCTGTCGATTACGCCAATTAGGTATCCAACATGGTAATTGTCCTGAAAAAGCTTGGAAGCATTCGCTTATGCATTGACTTTTGGGATCTCAACGTTGCAACCATAAAATATGATTTTCCCCTACCTAGCATCGATCAACTTGTTGACTCAACCGCTGGGCACTCCCTATTATCTTTTATGGATGGCTTCTCAGGATACAACCAGATACGCATTAACCTAGAGCATTAGCTCCGAACTACCTTTATGACACCATGGGAAACATTTTGTTACACAATGATGCCCTTCAGTCTCAAGAATGCTGGGGCCACATATCAAAGGGCCATGACATTCATTTTCAGCGATTACATGTTGCACTCACTCAATGACTATGTGGATGATATCGTGGTTAAATCAAAAACATCGGAACAACACGTACAAGATCTTGACTTGATACTAAAGCATTGTTTAAAATATGAGCTGAGACTTAACCTAAAGAAATGTATATTCGGAGTCAAGATAGGCAAAATGCTTGGATTCATAGCCTCGGAAGCAGGGATACGAGTAGACCTCGATAAAGTTAAGGCCATAACAAACTTAAAACCACCTAGCAACCTTACTGAACTCCAAGGTCTACAAGGTAGATTATAGTTCATCAAATGGTTCATAGAAAAACTAACAGACAAGTTGAAACCTATGAACCACTTGTTACGCAAGAACGTCCATTTTGAATGGACTCCACAGTGCCAAGAAGCATTTGACAATATTAAAACAACACTTGTCCGACTACCCACGATTTATCCACCTCAAAATGATAAACCGTTTTACATCTACCTTGCCACTTCAGATTTGTCAATCGCGTTCATACTTTACCAGAAACAAGATGATGGAACTGAAGTCCCTGTCTACTACTTAAGCCATGCATTAGTAGCCCATGAGAAGAAGTATAATGAGGTGGAGAGGTTATGTTTAGCCCTGGTCTTTTCCTTAAAGAAATGGCGACATTACCTCTTCCATAACCAAGTCAATATAATCTGCAAGGATAATGTGCTCAGAGCCATCATAGGAAACATTTACGAGTCAAGTAGAATAGCCCATTGGAAAGCCATGATAACTGAGTTTTACCTACACTACATAGCACAATCATTAGTTAAGGGTCAAGCCATAGCAAATCAAATGATTGCATCACCAACGCATGATCAAGCAACAATAGAGCCAGAGTTCCCCGACGAAAATGTAAGTGCGATAGACATAGTACCCAATGACTACGATGCTATTTTGAACTTTGATGGAGCATCCACCTCTTGAGGGGGAAGTGCTGTTGCCATCATCACCTATCCCTCTGAGGAGATCCGACCCTATGCTTATCGTTTCGACTTTCATTATACCAACAACATAGCAGAGTACGAAGGTCTCCTTAGAGGTCTCATGGCAGCACTAGCTTCAGACATCACACAACTTGTGGTCAGGGGAGACTCACAACTGGTTTTGAACCAAGTCACAGATATTTATACATGCAAAGCGCAACATTTACAGCTATACTATGACTTAGCCAAACACTTAATGAAGTAATTCGAAAACACGGACGTACAACATGTCTCCAGAAATGACAATACCATCGCAGATGCACTAGCCATGCTAGCGCTAAACATATCACCTGATATGTTCCATATGTTGCCAAGATCCATAATCAGTTGTACTAAACCCGTAACCGATACTCTCGATACATTACCAATTGCATCTGTTAGTACAACACACGTGATAGAATGGTATGACGACATAAAAGAGTACCTTCTACGTGGTGAAACACCGCAACACTTAACGAATGCACAAAAAGACGCGGTATGAAAGCGTTCTCGGCAATATGCACTGGTAGGAGACACATTGTGTCATCGATCCTACAAAGGCATACTGCTAACAGGCGTTAGTAGCGCTGATGCCCAAACCATCGTTGAGCAAGTACATGATGGACTATGCAGAGGACATATAGCACCTAAAGCAATGGCAACGAAAATAAGACACTTAGGCTATTATTGGCCACATATGGAGTATGACTGTCTCTCCAAGGCTAAAACATGCAGTACCTATCAAAGACATAGTAATCTGATCCATGTCCCACCAAATGAGTTGCATACAGCACAAATCACATGGTCCTTTCAAATGTGGGAGTTGGACCTTATTAGACCAATAACACCCTCATCTTCTGTAGGGCATAGCTTCATCATAATCGCGACAGAGTATTTCACGAAGTGGGTAGAAGCTATTCCCCTTAGAAAAACCACATCTAGACACATATGCAACTTCATTCTTGAAAACATTGTGACCCGTTTTGGCATCCCCATGATAATCATCACTGATAATGGGCCACAATTCAGCAATGCCAAAACCAAAACTTTCTGTGAAAGTCTGGGGATCAAGAACTCATTTTCATCCCCTTACTATCCTCAGAGCAATGGGCAAGCTGAGGCCATAAATAAAACCATCATTACAGTACTTAAAAAGATGCTTACCCAAAGCAAGAAAAGATGGCATGAGCAACTGATATACGCACTATGGGCTTATCGTACTACGCATCAAACTTCAACAGGTAAAATGCCATATAGTCTTGTTTATGGTTCAGAAGCTGTTTTACCCTTGGAATTACAGGTATCATCTTTAAGGATCACACTTTCTGGACTCCTCGACAAAGGACAAAATAATGACCTACGCATCATTGACCTGGACTTAGTGGAGGAAGAACGCATACATGCACTCGATCAGATTAAATGGTACCAAAAATGACAACGACAATGCCATCGGCACGACACTCATAAGCGCCCTATTAAGGAAGGTGACCTTGTACTTAAGACCGTTCGAGAACACCTAGAAAAATTCTCAACCAACTAGGAAGGTCCCTACTTGGTCACCAAAGCATATGACAACGGAGCATTCAAGTTGGTTGATATGGAAGGGAAAGAACTTGCAAATCCGACCAATCACTTATTCTTGAAACCATTCCATGTTTGAACATAGATTCAGGTACATGCTCATCCTGCCATCATGATGGTAAACTGATACCACAGAATGTCCTGGCATCATGACGGTAAACTGATACCACAGAATGTCCTGGCATCATGACAGTAAACTGATACCATAGAATGTCCTGGAATCACGACGGTAAACTGATACCACAGCTCGTCCTGGAATCACGACGGTAAACTGATACCACAGTTCGTCCTAGCATCACGATGATAAACTGATACCATAGAGTGTCCGCAATGATAGTAAATTAGCACCCGTTCAGTACAACAGTAAACTGCCACAGTCCCACTCGCCAGAGTCCGCTAAGACTATAAACTGGTTTGCCTCTTCACGGTCCGCCAAGACTAGAAACTGGCAATGTACCATCCACCACGAAGCTAAACCAGAAATGTCCAATGGGTCATGACATAAAACTAACCCATGATAGTCAGCTACGACTATAAACTGGCAATTTTCTCTCTGGTACCTCGATCTGTGGCTGCATCCCAACTTCATCAAAGCTGCTGCCTTGCTCATCATTAGTTGATCTTGATAACATTGCCGCCATGCATATTCAGTGCCTGAAATCTCATCTAGTGCCTGAAATCTCATCCGGTTCCTTTGTTTTCTCAGTTTAAGCTTAATCACTCACTCATGATTTTCTTATCCTCCTGGAGTTGTGTTTGCAGGATGACACTCAGAAGCGTTCATACAAGAATGCACTTTGTCATAAGCAGCAAGGTGAGACGTTGTTCACAACACACGTGGCAAGACTAAACCAAGCCATTCACTAGTACATCTCCCATTTCATATTTCACCTATTCCTCAACATCTTATATTGGGTTACATCCTGGGCACACCTAGTACAGCCCAAAACATCAAACACACTATTGCATACTGCGCCACTTTTAAGCAATTGCAACACACAACATGGCACTTGAGCATTTGTACAAGATCAAAACAAAGCTCTTCATAAAAAAGAAAAAAAAAGACCCTTGGCACTTCCCATACAAGCCCCAGGCGGGAAGGCAGTTGTCTTGGAACCAAGTACTCATGTCTCAAATGCTGAAGTAACATTTGATTACGTGGCTTTGGCTCTACGCCAACAAGTTCCCTTTAAACACTAAACAAAGGCCCTGTTCCTCTAAAGAACGCAACTCATCATGACGTAGCTTTGGTTGTGCCAACAAGTCCTCTTAAACACTAAACAAGGATCTTGTTCTGCCAAAGAACGTACACCTCATGTCTTGGTTCCAAGTCTGCTAAACAATGGCTACTGACAAGGATCAACATGACCCACATACACACCAGAGCATCCCCTTCACCATGCACAATCCCTTGATCTATCCCCAATCCCCACAATCTCAATTTTCTTATCCAGCAACAAACATCATTTTCCACAATCCCATGTACTATTGAACATGGTACGATGATGTCTAGCCAGGTGGCAAAGGACAAAGTCTCTATCAAGTTGCTTGTGGTGTTTTGCACTTCTTTGTAGACGCTCCTCAGGTTGATTTCTCCAATTGTCAACAAAGAGAGGCCAATGAAACACCACAAAATTTTGAGCTTAGTACTTTTCCAACAAGAATCAGGCTAAGTCATGACGTTCCCCAGCATGACTAAAGCTTGAGGACTTCATAGACAGCTTTAAGTAGAGTCGAACTCAACAAAGAGTAGTTCCCTGGGACCTGCTGACGACCACGGCGAAAGCTTCTATCGAACATGGCAACTTGGGAGCTCAAAATACTTAGTTTTCACTAAGTACACATTCTTAGCGTATACGCCCAAGATTGCATCCACAACATATACGCCCAGCGTACACACCTCACATGTACGCTCAGCATGTACGACTGGTGTATACGCCTGGAATGCAATCCCCGGAGACGGTATGGAAATAGCATTTCAGAGCAAGATTTGTACAAGGCATCAACTCACGCGAATAGAGCAATCATCAGGTGTTGACATCATGCATTCTGGAGTCCATATGCTGAGCATTCACATCCTACAGACCTAGCATATACAGCGTATACGCCCAGCGTATACGTCCTGCACGCCAACGTATACGCCCAGGGTCTACACCTAGTAGATATAGCGTATATGCCCAGCAGATGCAGCACATTGTACACTTGTAACATTTCATTCTTTTGCACCCAGTCAATGCACCACATGTCACCCAACCCGAGTCTAACGTCTAAAGCTGTATAAAAATCCCAATTTTTCATTAGATCGGGGTTGGCAATTTGGAGCAAACCAGAGACAAAATAGAGAACCAGAGACGTTAAGAAAACCAGAGCAAAAAAAAAACCTGTACGCTGGACCTTAACCCTGCACGCTGAGCATACAGCCTTTACGCTATGCCTGCAGTTGAACCCAGCACACAGTCATCCCTGCATCCACTAGGGCTATTCATCTGCCTTGTGTCAGAACCACAACTGCATTAGACCGGTGCATTGTAACTCTCATTTCGCAATAATATTGCTACATTTCTTTGCTGAAATCTGTTACAGTTTTTCATTCATTGTTGCATGTTTACTGTTTACGCTCCTCTACGTTTACGCTCTTGTACATTTATGCTTCTGTACGTTTATGCTCCGTTTACATTCATTTTACGTATAACCCAACGTACAGCATATTAGTGTACGTTCGGGGAAATCCTTGCCTGATCCGTGTGCGGACCACTTTAGGTACTCTGCCTTCGTTAATTCCAACTTGCCCTCAAGCGAAGGTAGGGTCTTCTGTGCGCGTCCAGAGATCTCCAGGTTTCTATTTCATTCCAGCCAGAGACTGACGATTTCAGACGGTACAGGGTGTAATTGAATAAGCTAAGGGGAGCATGATGGGGAAATAGGGGATGCATCAGGAGTCGGGAATGTGCTTATGAACGGATTGATTAACCCAGTCGCGTGCGTCAGGAAAAATGTGATACCTTATCATCATGATAAAATGCATCTATGCACGAACGCCTCAGAAGTATCATCCTGCAAACACAACTCCAAGAAGACAAGAAAACCACAGATGAAATAGTCAGCTAAACACTTTAAACAAGGAGATGGAGTCACCATGTGCAAATTTCAAAGTAAACAGAATCATGAACAACATCAGTTTCATTAGGCCCCATAGGATGAATCATGTAACAAGTCTTTGTGGAACAGGAACAGCCAATTGCAACAACAGATCTTTTCAAGTTTTGCCTGGTCGTCGATGATGTCACCAATTTATAGTCTTAGCAGATTGTCGTGGATTAGTTTCACGTCATAACCCCTTGGACGGTGCCAGTTTAGTGTGGTAGTGGACGATGCATTGCTAGTTTATAGTCATAGCGGACTATGAAGAGGCAAACTAGTTTATAGTCTTAGTGGACTCTGGATGCTAGTTTCATGTCATGGTGGATTGATGTAGGAGTTTAGTGTCATACCGGATAGAACTCTGTGGTATCAGTTTTAAGTCATGATCTAGGACTATTTTGTGGTATCAATTTTAAGTCATGATGCCAGGACTTTTCTATGGTATCAGTTTTAAGTCATGATCCAGGACTTTTCTGTGGTATCAGTTTTAAGTCATGATCCAAGATTGTTTTGTGGTATCAGTTTTAAGTCATGATCCAGGACTGTCTGTGCTAGTTTATAGTCATAGCAGACTAATGCTTACCTTGCTTGTGTAAAGTGTGATGCTGCATGCATGGTCATGTTACGTGCCTGCAAGATCCTACAAAAAAATCAACTAGGAAGAAAACAACACAAAGCAACACCTGCCGTACATAGAGTTAGAATGTATGAATGAAAGAAAAGCAATGCAAAAAATGATAGGTTTAGGCCATTCCGGGCCATAAGCTAGTTTTAGGCCTTTTCGGGCCATGTATTTTTGTAGTTTTATGTTTATTTTTTATTTTTTTCTTTGTTTTCTAGAGTATATGTGTGCAACTAAATGTAACATAAATTTCTAAAGTGTAAAGCAAGATGTAAGGTAAATACTTAGAAAAGAAAGCAACGACCATGCAAGAATCTAAATTGTAAGTTGTAACTTGTAAGCGAAAATTCAATGTAAGATGACAGGAGTTTGTAAATCTATAATTTGTTGGCTCTAGTTTAAAGCCATGTTGGGCTTGGTACATCAGTTTAAAGTCTTGATGGACTGTTGCATCTATTGTTAAAGAATGGATTACCAGTTTTATGCCATGGTGGGCCAAAGGTAATAATGTTTTCAAGAAGTTTTAAATGGAACCAGCCATTTCTGACTGTGGCTAGTTTAATGTCATTGCTGACGTGTCGTAGTTTAATGTCATTTCGGACAGTTCGTAGTTTAATGTCATTTCAGATAGTTCGTAGTTTAACATCATTTCGGACATGTTCGTAGTTTAACATCATTTCCGATAGTTCGTAGTTTAATGTCATTTCGGACAGTTTGTAGTTTAACGTCATTTCGGACAGTTCGTAGTTTAACGTCATTTCGGACAGTTTGTAGTTTAACGTCATTTCGAACAGTTCGTAGTTTAACGTCATTTCGGACAGTTTGTAGTTTAACGTCATTTCGGACAGTTCGTAGTTTAACGTCATTTCGGACAGTTCGTAGTTTAACATCATTTCGGACAGTTCGTAGTTTAACGGCATTTCGGACAGTTCGTAGTTTAACGTCATTTTCGGACAGTTTGTAGTTTAACGTCATTTCGGAAAGTTCGTCATTTAACGTTATTTCGGACAGTTCATAGTTTAACGTCATTTCGAACAGTTCGTAGTTTAACGTCATTTCGGACAGTTTGTAGTTTAACGTCATTTCGGACAGTTCGTAGTTTAACGTCATTTCAGACAGTTCATCTCATTCGTTCTAGTTGTTGAGTTGCCTCTTGATCTTTTGTAACTTAACGTGTGGGGCTGGGTGTATGGGTATGATTTTATATTCACCTTCCCCTTCATCGATGATATTAAAGGGTAGTTCTGACCAAGAAACATCAGCAGGAATGGCTCCTATGTCTGTGTCTTCTTGTGTTTCTTTAGTGCTAGCTGGATTGTGAGTTAACGTTGGGTTCACGTTTTGATGCATGTTCATGGTTTCTTGTTTAGGCTTAACGAACTCAATTTCTGACCCTTGACCTACCTCAAGGTATGAGGAAGTGATCGATGGTGTTGTATCCCCATGTATGATGATCTCACCATCCTCGTAAGGTAGATGTATCTCCTGATGGATTGGTGAAGATACGGCTTTAAGTTGAGCTAGCCAAGGATGTCCTAGGATTAGATTAAACCATGGCATTTCATCAACCACTATAAATTCAGCTGATGTAGGGAATTGGTCTCTAGCTATGAAATCTAAGGTAACCATGCCTTTCACTCCCACACAGGAACCACTGAAAGATCTCAAGAAAGAGGTTGTTGTGGGTTGTACTTGTTCATTGAGTCCCAATTTTTCGATGACAGAAAAAGGTATTACATTTGTTGCCACACCATCATCGACATGCACCCTACGTATTTTGAAATGATCAACTTGCATTGTTATGAACATAGGGGCCGTGGTGATTTCCCCTGTTTTCTCATCTAGCTTAATGTCCTTAACGCGAAACTCTAAGGATGTGGTCATCGATTCCTGAAGTTGTGGAGATAATACTGCATAAATGGATGGTTCATCTGCAGGAAGATCCTTACTAACAGGAATTGAAGTTAGCATTCGTACGAGAGCCTCTCGATGTACTGGTGAAGTCATCACTAAGTCATACAAACTTAAAGAAGTATTCTTTTGTTTTAAGGCTTGTGTGACTTGGGTCAACGCATTTGCTAGGTCTTTTCCATTTGGGACATTCTTATTCGTAGAGATTTGGTCCATTTGATCTAGCATTCGTATTTCTCGTGGAGGGGTTTTTACATTAGTAGCTGAGAATGTTGGGTTTGGGATATGGCTTGTAACTTCATCTTGGTTTTGGTGACTTGTACTAGGCTCATTAATGGACAGACTCATGGGGATGGTGTTTAGCAGTGTAGGCTTTGGCAGTCCTAATTTGTGTCCATGGTTCTCTCTCTCTATGCGCTCTCTTTTTTCTCTTTCTAAGCATTCTCGTATTAGTCCATCGGCAAGACGTTCTCGCACAGGTCATCGAGAAGTGGAGGTGGGTTGTGTGCCAGGGTGTTTTGGCACCCAGACCACAAAGGGAATGGGTCGGTTTTCAAATGGTATGTTTGTTGCGGTGGCAACCGAAGGAGGCATGCGGATGATGAATGGTTTTGATGGTGTGGGGGACATGCATGTGGTAAAAGGGTTTTGAGGATATATTGAGGTAGGTGTGTTTTCTGAATGCCCGCGAATCACAAAAGGCTTTTGAGGAACGTCTTGTCTATCTTCCGCATGGACAGTATTAATCACATATGGAGCATCGTTGATTTTGGTATTGAGAAGATCTTTGTAGACCCCCATGGATTGGTTTTGAGGCCTTACTAGATTTGTCTAATCGAACACTACTTCACCTCCATCTATCATGCGTTATATGTCTTGTTTTAACGCAAAGCAATAATTAGTCCCATGACCACACCGTTGGTGATATTCACAAAACCTATCCAACCTAAAACCTTTTGGAATGGGAGGTTCGTTGGCTGTTGCTAAAGCTGGATTTTTGGCCAATTCACAAAAGCAATCATGTCTTTGTGAGGCCACAGGAGACATTTGTTTGTGTTGAATTAGCCTAGCCTTTAGAAGTTGATCAAGTAGTTGTGAAGGCTTCATGGGCAATGGTGTGTATTGAGTAGGGTCTTTCCTTTCGAAGGTACGGGCATGACCTGTGTTGTTGTTTCTTTTTGAGGAATTTTCAGGTGTATGAGTGAGTGAGTGTGGTTCTTTCATAGTTGTTTGGGATAGCAGGTTGTTTTCCCTTAGCCATTTCTGCTATTGTTGTTTTGGATTTATCTTTCCTCGTATGTTGGCTCCTAAAGGTTGAGTAGGCTAGGTCATTACTTGTTTGTGCCGCTTCTTCTATGTCTTTGATTTGTATGAATGCTTGACTCAATGTGAGGGCTTTCAGGTAGTAAAGTTTTGACTTAATAAAGTCATTCATGGCTGACTTAAGGATAGTGAGCAAATATGTTTCGGGGATAGGTTCGTGAAGTTCATTTAAGGCTGCACTCCACCTTTGGATAAATTTTTGCGTTGGCTCTAATGGTGCTTGTTTAACTTGAATCAAGCTATCTAATGTGGCCTTAGGTTTCAAATTGTACTTGAAATGGGTGACAAACTGATACAAAAAGTTCTCTAAAGAAGATATGGAGCTACGGGGTAAAGATCAGTACCAGTTTAAGGCTTTTCCAGTTAAGGACATTGCAAACACACGCAGAATTGCATGGGGCCATGCCTAAAGCAAAAGACTTTCGGTTCGGAATATCACTAGGTGGGCATTTGGGTCTCCCTCTCCATTGTACTTGGTCAACTGAGGTAACGAGACTTCCTTTGGCAAGGTTAAGGGAGGAATTGAGGGATCAATTGGGTCATCTTGATAGAAATCTAGTACTTTGACTTCCTCATTGTTCAAAGTTTTAAGGTGTTTTAATTCCTCTGCAAAGAAGTGCATCATTTTTTGTGTGTCTGCCCATTCTTGGGCTATAGGAAAACTAGTGGATTGAGCAAATTGTGGATGATAATGATTTAATTGTTGCATTGTTTGTGGAAAGAGAGGTTGTCGGGCTAACTTTTGTTGTGGTGGGATGGTATTCGGGACTGAGACTACTAGTGGAACCCATTGCCCAACCATAGGTTGTGAGGTAACACCCTGAACGTGTTGGGTTGGAGTAATTAATGGTGCTCTGTGGATATGCACCTGAGGTATGTAATGGGTGGATGTGGAAGCTGGTATGACTGATGGCATTCCAATCACTTGAGGTTGAAAAATTGTTCCTGCATTAATCTGAGGAGGAAGCTGTTGGGATTGTGTTTGCAATGGTATGACGGAAGTAGACGCATCAGAATGAAAATTATTGGGTATAGAGAAGATAGGAATGGAAGTAGGTACCTCTTGTCAGGAAATTGGTGCTCGAGTATTTGCGGATGAAGGAGGAAGCATAGTTTCTTCCAGGAAAGGATGGAATAATGGGTTTGTGTGGGCATGGGGGCTAACGGTATGGTATGATTCTCTATGTTTAGATTGGGCTGCAAAGTCATCTTCTTCATGTTGAGGCTCTATAGGAGGTAGTTGTAAGGCTTGACTTCTAGCGATAAGAAGTTGGGATATGAGTCTATGATGGTGTTCAGAGAGTGGGATTATATCAAATGCTGAAGGGATGAACTCACGACCTCCTTTGTAGACAAGTTCATAGTCTCGTTTCGCTTTCCTTTTAACATGATCGATAGGCAAGTTGGCTTGGATTTTTACACAAATGAAGTTATATTGTTTAGGGCTTAGTGTGGCTCACTTTGGTTGGATTGTGGTATCAAACGTGTTAGGCATTGATATAGAAGGTTGATCTAGATTCATATTCACAAATTGGGTTGTGAAAGTTTCTATTTGTAGAAAATGGCTAACTTTGAAAACGAAAAAAAAAATAAAAAAAAAATGACTAAATCTGCCGGTAGCAGGAAAATGGATAAGTGTAAAAATAAAAGAAAAAAAAAAGAAAAAAAATGCTAAGCATGAAAATGCAGGAAAAAAATGCTAAGTGTGAAAACTGCTAAAAATGGCCAACTCTAATGCTACACTTGCTACGCTGGAGCTTGCTATGCTCTGAGAACTTGTTATGCTCTCTAAAAAATCTAGAGTTTTGACTAAGTGCTAATAAAAAATGTAGACAGAAATGGTTCAGGCCCTCCTTCTAGCACTAAAAATTGTACTGTCCTAAATCGTCTCTGTAAGGCTGGAAGGGAAACAAACATTGAGAGATCGTCGGGCAGCCACAGCTGACCCTGCCTTCGCCCTAGGGCAAGCTGGAAAAATAAACGAAGGCAGAGTACCTTGGATGGTCTGAACGCAAATCAACCAAGGACTTCCCCAAGCGTAAGCTACGGCTAGTGCTGGGGTTATTGTAAACGGGATGTAAACGGAATGCAAACGACGATACAAAATGTAAACAGAGTGTACTGAATTATAAATAAAGCATAAATAGAGTTATATTGTAAACAAAGCATAAACCAAAGTAAATAATGTAAATAGGAGGCAATGATGAAACTGTATTGTATTGTTCAAACAGGAATATGCACCGGTCAAAGCGTAGTTGCACACGTGTGGATGGCAAGTCAAATGCCTAGCCCCGGAATGATATGACACAATGATGCGACGATGAAATGGGATAAACGTGAGAAAAACTTGGAAGCCAACAATCAGATGTGCTGAGCGCCCAAGGATTGCAAGTTTTGTCCTTTTTTAGAATTGCCAATCTTTCCAATTTTTCAGAATTGCCAATTTTTCAGAATTGCCAATTTTTCAGAATTGTCAATCTCTCCAATTTTTCAGAATTGCCAATCTCTCCAATTTCTCAGAATTGCCAATCTCTCCAATTTTTTCCTCTCTCCATCTTCTTCTTTTTGCCTCCTTCCATCTTCTTCTTTTTGCCTCCTCCAGTTTGTGTGAATTGATAGGGTATTTATAGGTTTGGGCTAGGCTTGGGCAGTTGCATTCCTTGACCAGGTTCAATGTATCTATGTTGGATAGTTGTGCACGAGTTGGATGTGTGTTGGTAATTGCATTCTTTGACCAGGTTCAATGTATTTTACAATTTGTGGGTTATTCAAGCCCATGAAAATATAAACAAATTAGAAAAAAAAGCCCTCAAGCGATAAAAATTTAAAGAAAATTTAGGAGGATTAGCTTCGACTCTGGCCCGCTTGAAAAATTATATTTTTTTTTGTGTTAGACCATCAGGGCTTGACATGCCCACAAATGGGGATTTATAATAAAATGTACAACAAGAGAAATTTGACTGCCCAGCGTGACCTGTAGTGTGACCTCCAAAACTTGTAATTTTGAGTTGAAATCTAGAATTTCTGAAGGCTGGGACCCATAGTTATCAATAGTGGACCTTGAGGATGACTTGCACCCTTGAAATCAAGTCATTTTGGCTCAGTTTTGGGGCTCTAAAAGTTGGTGACGTTGATCCTTACGCTGTGCAACGTTTTAAAAAGTAACCCTAGCGTCACCAAGTCAAAATGGCACATTTGAGGCCCAAATATTAATTTTCTAGAGGTTGGGAGCTGCTAGGGACCTTGGTGAAGGTCATGGAGGGTCCTTGTGCTCAATTTCAGCTTATTTTAACTCAATTTCTAGGCTCCAAAAGTTGGTGACGCTGATCCTTACGTTGTGCAGCGTTTGAAAAAGTAACCAAAGTGTACTTAGCCAAAACCAAACATTTTGAACCCAAAACTTTTTTTTGGATGCTGGAAGTTGGTGCAGTTGCCTGTGGGCCCCAAGGGGACCTTGCCTGTTGAATCATGGACCATTAGGGGCTGTTTCGGAGGCCTTCAAGTTTGGTCACATTGTACTCATGTTGGGCAGCAGCATGACTTAGCTTGATTCTTGTCTAAAAGTGCTAGGCCAAAATTAGTGGTGGTTCACATATTAAACTATTGAATGCATAAAATAGCTAAGTCCAAATGCTGCAAGGAATGCTTGAATAGTTCGTCTTTATTGTCGTCACGCCAATGGGCTTAGATACATCAATGCTCGAATAAAGAGCTGATCACTTTTCTTACACCTGCTGCGGGCACTTGGAAAATATTCTATTTCCTGCGGGAACAAACTGCAAGAGCTTCGCTACAACTAACTAAAAATTGCCTAAATGAGGCAGAAGACCCTCTTATTTATAGGCCGAGATAGGCGGCTTCGTAAACAGGGCCACGTCGATGCAGGAAGACTACGTCGATGGGCCCACGTCGACTGGGCCACATTGACTTGGTTCTTTAGAGGAGCCATAAGACGTGGGTCCAAAACTCCCATTTCTTTTCTTTCTTTCTTTTTTTTGTTTTTGTTTTGTTTTGTCTTTTGTTTTTATAAGCCATGGGTGGTAGTATAACTCGCACCCACACAGGTGCCTTATTGTTGTCATATCAAGAAGTGCAAATGCAAACAAGAATCACATCTACAATTTACCAAGTGTGAGATAACTTGCATTGAATGATTTTTTTGATAATATTTATCTTTTTAAGATATAGGTGGGAAAAAATCACTCTAAGTATGCTTTAATAGATATACCTAACATGATAATTTAGTAGAATTACAAAGAAGTATAATGGAAATGAAAATGCTTAATTACGTCCTTGTAAGACCAAAAAGGGTCTATAAGATAGAATTTTTATTACAAGGCTTTGGTATGGTCATGATGTATCTTGGATCTTGAACACCTTATTAAGAAAATGACTTAAAATTGACACCTCCAGCTCAAACAAATGTGGCAAAGTTGTTGCCTAAACATTACATTTAAGTCTAAGAGCAATAAAGAAAGGACAATTCAGAAAGATATGTTCTTCATTTTCCACTATGGCATGTATATAAAATTTGCAGATGTGTTGTTCTCTCTAAAGATTAATTCATCTCCCTATTTAAATCAATAGATAGTGAGATCCCACACAAACACACCTGAAAATAGTAGCATATAAATAAGTAGATATTTTTGTTAAGAATCCTCAAATTTTTTGCACATAAAATTGCTTTTTACCACATGGTTGTTCCCACATGTGCTTCAATGCCTTCTATATGGTCCTTGTTTTCAAATCCTTAATCTCAAATTTAACTTTTCATCTTCAATATCCCATTTTTGGAGTCATTTTTTCTTATCATTAAACCATCCTTTTTCCTAAGTGACCTGATAAACTTCTATGGATAGGTGGACACTAGGCCTAGCAAGCATTTTCTTATAGAATTGTAGAAATTTTTGAAGGGGTGCAATTTCTATAGGTAGCATGTCTACTTCTACTAATTAATATCATATGGAGTTTGAGCCTTTGCCTAAAGTTCCTACAATAAAAACTGGTTTTGGACATATTCCATATATTTCCATTGCAGTACAAGTAAACTGGGTCCCCACATTTTACAACTGTATAATGATACTTTTAATGTATATGCCTAAATTCTTTTTTACTTTTTTTTTGAATTATAGCTTAATGCTTTCTACTGAATTAGACTTGTAAGTTAGGGTTACAAAGCTCTACTAAGTTTATAAATTAATGCTCTTTGATAGTGGTATTGTTTTGGCAAATAAATCTAAAGAAGTCTAAACTACAAAAATGGATACTTAGAGAAACACTCTAGAATCAAAGGGGTTGAGGATTAGTAGAAGTAAAATGTAATACATTGAGTGCATTTTAAATAGAAAAGCAAGTAATGAAAATATGCAGATTCAAAATCAATTTTTTTTAGATAATTGGGGTTACATGTTCAAATGAACAAATGGAATTGAAGTAGTATGGATAACATGGTGAGAAGTTAGTGGTATGCTTTGTTGAAGGGAAAGGTGTACAAAAGTGCTATTAGATACTACAAAATGCTAGCTTATTAAAAAACATTAACTCCAATGCATACATGTGATAGAGATGCAAATACTAAAGTGAATGTTGAGTGTGACAAGGAAAGACCAAATTAAGAACTATCTTATCAAGGAAAGCTTAGAAGTAGCATCTAAAGATGTGAAGATTAAGACAAGTCATTTTAGATGGTTTGGTCATGTGCTAAGAAGACCAAAGAATGCATATATTGGATGAGGTTCCTTTATTAAAGTTGAACAAAAACAACAAAGAAACCTTTTTTAAAAAAAGAAAATATATACCCCTAAAACATATAGTCAAATTAACTTTATAACTCAACATTGCTTTTCAAAATTAAACTCATAACTTAGAGTTACCAAATTAAAAATCTTACCACTAGAACAATAAATAAATACATTGAGTATTAATATATATTCAAATTTTAATAGAAATAAATAACAGAAAAGAATTCATGTAACTTAATTAAGATAGGCCTAAGATAGTAGACGAAGAGTATGCCCATTTGAAAATAATGCGAATACCAAAGTTTATTTCCCGTCAATTAAAAATCCAAATGCTCAAGCGAAAATTCTGGAAGTGGAAATCGAGAACAAAACATTATATGGTAAAACGGGTAAAAGTAATCTGGAAAATTTTGTGTAGATGTCTAGAGACATGTATTTCCAATGGCAGCGTTTGTAGTCCAACGGTTAGGATAATTGCCTTCCAAGCAATAGACCCGGGTTCGACTCCCGGCAAACGCAAACGCAAACGCAACTGATGGATTAAAGTTACGCAATTGATAAAGTAAAGTTTCAAATTCCTTTGAATGAGAAATTCTTGTTTAACCTCTAACAATTTTACACTCCCACGTTAAGTTTCTAATTCCTTTCAATGAGAAATTCTTGTTTAACCTCTAACAATTTTACACTCCCACGTTAAGTTTCTAATTCCTTTCAATGAGAAATTCTTGTTTAACCTCTAACAATTTTACACTCCCACGTTAAGTTTCTAATTCCTTTCAATGAGAAATTCTTGTTTAACCTCTAACAATTTTACACTCCCACGTTAAGTTTCTAATTCCTTTCAATGAGAAATTCTTGTTTAACCTCTAACAATTTTACACTCCCACGTTAAGTTTCTAATTCCTTTCAATGAGAAATTCTTGTTTAACCTCTAACAATTTTACACTCCCACGTTAAGTTTCTAATTCCTTTCAATGAGAAATTCTTGTTTAACCTCTAACAATTTTACACTCCCACGTTAAGTTTCTAATTCCTTTCAATGAGAAATTCTTGTTTAACCTCTAACAATTTTACACTCCCACGTTAAGTTTCTAATTCCTTTCAATGAGAAATTCTTGTTTAACCTCTAACAATTTTACACTCCCACGTTAAGTTTCTAATTCCTTTCAATGAGAAATTCTTGTTTAACCTCTAACAATTTTACACTCCCACGTTAAGTTTCTAATTCCTTTCAATGAGTTACAAATTCCTGTTTAACCTATAACACTAGACTCCCACGTTAAGTTTCTAATTCCCTTCAATGAGTTACAAATTCCTGTTAAACCTATAACACTAGACTCCCACGTTAAGTTTCTAATTCCTTTCAATGAGTTACAAATTCCTGTTTAACCTATAACACTAGACTTCTTCCTGGTAAAAGTCATTCTTAAAAATGACTCGAACAATCCTTCCTACTACGTAAGAACAGAACACGTTAAGTAATGTTGACCTTTCAATGAGTTACAAATTCCTGTTTAACCTATAACACTAGACTTCTTCTTGGTAAAAGTCATTCTTAAAAATGACTCGAACAATCCTTCCTACTACGTAAGAACAGAACACGTTAAGTAATGTTGACCTTTCAATGAGTTACAAATTCCTGTTTAACCTATAACACTAGACTCCTTCCTGGTAAAAGTCATTCTTAAAAATGACTCAAACAATCCTTCCTACTACGTAAGAACAGAACACATTAAGTAATGTTGATTTTTTGGAGCTAATAAAAGTCTTACAATTTTACACTCCCACCAAATGCACTTTCAATGTGGCTAATTGTCAACCTAATTTTTCTAATTCCTCTCAATGAGTTAGAAATTCCTCCCATTGCAACACTAGACTTCTTGGTAAAAAGCTATTCTTCAACATGACTCGTAATTATATATTATTAATCTAAATCATGGGGTGCTTGGGGATAAAAAATGACAACTTGGGATTTGACTTGAAAAATAACAAGTTAAATAATGTTGATTTTTGGAGCTAATAAAAGTCTTACAATTTCACACTTCCACTAAACGCACTTTCAATGTGGCTAATTGTCAATGTAATTTTTCTAATTCCTCTTGATGAGTTACAAACATCTACAGGTTTAACTTGCAACACTAGACTTCTTCCCGGTAAAAAGCCATACTTCAAAATAACTCGAATAATGTTGATCCTTCTTACTATGTAATTATATATTATTAATCTAAATCATGAGGTATAATGCTTGCGATTAAAAAATGATAACTTGAGATTTTACTTGAAAAATAACAAGTTGAATAATGTTGATTTTTTAGAGCTTGATTGAGGAGATAACAGAATACATGGAGTTGGCCAACCTTCGATATGCAAACCTGGCTATGCTCACAGCTGGGAGACTGTGGTTAGAATTGGAAAAACAAGTGGCCGCCTCATATTCTCTATACGAGGGAGAGTTCTAGGCGCACAACGCAACAAAACAAAAGCTGGCAACAGCAAACGCAGAACTTGAGGTCCTCCGCACAAGCTTTGAAGGACAACATACAGTCGCAGAGGACTTGGGTTGTAGAATGAATGACTACTAGCAACTGCAGGCATCGATTAGAGCGTTTGACATCGAACGTAAGCAGTTCGCAGCCTGGTTTGTCAACCTAAAAGAACTCCTTCCAGCACTACCATGCCCTTGGGAGGTTCTAGTTCCAGCACACATTGGAGAAGCTGCCTGGACAATGAACGATCCCAAAAGCAAAGAAGAAAAAATGAGGGCTCTCTTGGAGGCTTTTCGACTATCTCCAGAAGTTGCAGTTGCTGCGGGGCAACTGTCATTCGTGTTGCCACCAATGCATGGGCCAGAGGCTAGAGAAGGTCCGTCAGAACCACCACCCCTAGGGATAGTGTGATCTTCTCCAACAATTTTGTGCATCATCCTACATAGCAGAGGCTCCAGGACCAGTGAGGTGTTCAATTTTGTCTCTGGACACAACCATTTTTGTAACTTGTCCTTCTCTGTAGGTCGGGCACTTGGTCAAATTCATGTTGTGTCATGTGTGTGTCATGTATGTGTTTAAGTATGTGTGTTGTAAATAAGAATCTATACCTTCCAAATTGTAAAGTAACTTGAGGACGAGTTTTTGCTCAATCGTGGGGGTATGATGAAGTGTCATTAAGTCAATGCGTCGACTGGGCCATGTATACGGGGCCGCATCGATGCGGGCCCGTCGACGTAGTCTTCCTGCGTCAACGTGGCCCCGTTTACGTAGCCGCCTATCTCAGCCTATAAATAAGAGGGCCTTCCGCCTCATTGAGGCAATTTTCAGTTAGTTGTAGCGAAGCTCTTGCAGTTTTTTCCTGCAGGAGATAGAATATTTTCCACGTGCCTACAGCAGGTGTAAGAAAAGTGATCAGCTCTTTATTCGAGCGTTGATGTATCTGAGCCCATTGGCGTGACGGCAATAAAGACGAACTATTCAAGCATTCCTTGTAGCATTTAGACTTAGCTATTTTATGCATTCAATAGTTTAATATGTTTATGCTTTATTAGTTACATGTTAATTACTTAAGTTTTTGTTATTATAATTTGCATCGCTATTGTTCATTTGTAGTTCTTAAAGGCCATAAGTAAGACCATCTTGAACATAACTCAAACACTTGGTAAACCCAGTGACACTTAACGTCTAGTAACCCAGAAGTGTTAGGAGATGCTTAGAACGTGCTCAGAAGATGGGACCGGATACTTATGTTAGGAATAGTTAAGATTTAGTTTAAGATAATGTTAGATTAATTAATATTCTAGCCTTACTTTCCAAGATAATTAGCCACCAAAAAGATAATTCAAAAGTTATAAAAATCATTAGCCTTAGTCTCAGTTAACCATCGTAAACAGAACCTCATAAGTGAGATTAAGATGACAACGACCGTTCTAACCTAAGGTTTCACTGGTTAGAGTCTAGTGTATGTTAAGTGCTTACAGTCTGTAGATTTTGACCGAGTCGCACGTGAACTCTCGTGATTCGTATGGTTGCGTGTAGGGGTACCTAGCCGCTCATTAGTGACACCGTTGCCAAGGACTGTTAGTCTTACATGCATCATCTAACCTTAGTGAAATTATCATTCAAGTCGTTCGAATGGACCCAGGATAGAAACATTTATGTATGCTAGGCGAATTTAAGTAAATAGTAAGGTACATAGATAACATGGACTATCTAACGTCCAACATGTCTTCTCATAGGAGAGAGGTATTCAAACCACCGATGCCACAAGAATGTCAGGTGGTGTACAAACATCCTGATGAATATGTCCCTGATTTCACATTCATCCTACATCAGGATGAGCATCTGTAATGTCGAGACATGGAGGATAGCATCGTGCTACTGCCCGACCGATCAGCTCCTGCGATGCTATATCACAATCTGGGCAGATTGGGCATCCAGGACTGGGTGGCAGAGTATGTCATGGAGGACCATGACTACTGGGACTATCATCCCACTTCAGCTCAACGAATAAGAGACTAGCAGCAGGGGGACAGACATGAACAATAGAAGGGGAAACAATTTAGTAACCCCTTATTTTTGCAAGGGCTGCAAGACGATGGGGATCCCATCTTTCATGATACCCATTCGACTGAACTTCCCCTAGGGTAGCAGATCCTCAAGTCAATCATTCAGAACAATCTCTAAGTGACCACGATCCTCAAGGGGATGGAGGGTCATGTAGCAAGGTTGGGCAGGATGATCGAGGCCACCATCAGGGTAGAGGGGGAGATCGACACCAGAGCGGTGGCGATGCCTCTCCTTCTTCTCGATCCTCTCACTCTCCCGCACCTTCATCCAGCTCAGGCTCTGAGCATAATGGGGGAAGGAAGGAGCGAAAGAATAGTGGTAAACAGGTTTAGAAGGGGAAACGTGAGGAAGTGTGCGACCAATTGCGCGACGGTCACCGGCATGAAAGGAGGGGTAGCCGGAATCGTCACAGACATCATAGTCCCCAATAGGACTATGATTTGGACGAGTCATTGTTAGCTACTCGGAGCATGCTCCAGATCGCAGAGGTAGTTCAGATTCCTAGTAGGCACATGAAGGATAGCCAGATCAAGTGCGTTAATATGAACAACATTCCCAGATTTGAAGGGGGATACAATTGTGATCCGTAGACCTACCTACAGGCGTTCCATGATGCCTACACCCTGCAAAACATTGACAATGATTGGCAACGGCTAAAGCTATTCCCTCGCACACTCATCAAAGAAGCTGAAAGTTGGTACTAGTCCTTGGAGCTGGAATCAATCAGATGATGGAGTACGATGCTTGAAATCTTCAATGACAAGTATCAAACGTACTCTAGAGTGGCAAATCTGAGACAGAAGATTGAAGGTTGGAAACAAGGGAATCATGAACCCTTGGATGCTGCCATGAGCAGGTACTACTCATTGTTGCATCGGTGCCTTGGTCATGGTTACTCTCAGTGGGCATAGCTTCGCCACATCATTGATGGGCTTTGTTTTGAAATGCGAAAGACCCTTGGCGTGTACGCCAGGGGATGACTGTCGGAACTAAGGGCCCATCAATTGCAGCGCCTCATTGAACAGGTGGCCAAGAAGGAAGGAGAACTTAGGAAAAAGGAGAGTGCAGAAGAATTCAGCTAGGACCCTTCCCTCAGAAAAAGGGAGGTTCGATTTTGTGATGAGGAGGATGAATCACCACTGGAAGCAACGGTGAATCGAAAGACTTTGTCATTACAAAAGTTTACATCTAAAATATCGGCAAAGGTGGAAAAAATGTGGGATTCTTTGGATGAGAAATTCTAAAGTGTACTAAAAATTGTAGAAGAGTTCAGAGAACAAGGTAACGATCGTGATTGGCACAGGAAGAAGGGAGCTGAACATGCCCAACATAAGGGTAAGGGAAAAGTTGCTGTAGTAGAGCAAGTTGCAAACTTTGACACCGAGGAGGATGATGAATGTGGCATATGCCAATATGAACATCCTAAGGGATGTTGTCCTATGGTGTCGCATCTTCAAGAGTCTGGGGTGTACGCCTTGAACCCTCGTTTGACACAACGGCAGACACCCCAAAGGTTGCCTTATCCACAAGGTAATTCCAGGTAGTTCCACCACCAACAGCAAGGATATTATCCAAGTGGAACGCCCTCACAACCGTATGAATACTTCCAATAGTGGTAGCAACCACAAGCATGGGGGATGCCACCTCCAAGGCAGTAGTACCCTTATAAATAGCTAGATCCTTATGGGTACTATGTTTAGCAACCGGTCTCTCCAAGAGACTCTTCCAATCATGCAGCCTTTCCCAGTTATTACCACCCCCTGAATATTTTTGACATCCATCTCCATCACCTAGGGGGACAAACCCACATCTCTTCTATCCTCCATCACCTTCTCCTGCCACTCCTCCACAACATCCCACTCAGTTGCCACCTGCTCTATCAATGCAGAGAGACATACTGCCACAGCCACAACAATGAAACGCTATGAGGTTTGTTAACTTACAACCAGCACCTTGTCCGAGTGGATCGGAACCCAAGCCATGAAAACATGCTTTTTTCTAGCCCAGTAATCTGAACACACCCTCACCTACGCCTGTGGTTAGTGCCTCCGAATCTACCAACGCCTCCACCATCATACCGCCTAAGCAACCCTCTGGCCAATCGCACTCCAACATCCAGACGATCATGCTCACACATGTTGTGACCGACTGGATCAAAGTAGGTCATCTTCCCCAGAAATTGACAAATCTGGGAAGCCCCCTCATCTATCTTCAGGTGGCAGGGAGCGAGCCGTACAAAGCTCTTCTGGACTCAGGTCAGGGATCAATTTGATCTTTCATGATATGTACAAGAACTGGAACTTGCCCCTGCTAAAGAAGAGAAACATCCAGCTCGAGTTAGAAGACTAGTCCATCACCGTTCCCTTGGGTTTGGTGGAGGACATCGTAATCACTGTTTGTGGGTGGTCCTATCCTGCTAATTTCTTGGTCATCCGTGTAGAGAACTACAAGGGGAACTTTCCAATCATCATGGGAAGAGCCTGGCTAAGCATGGTAGACACACGACTAGGACTCCGAGATCTGTCCTTAAAAATTTCAAAGGAAAATCATTTCAGGAAGATCAAGAAGAAGTGCATTCCATGCATTGCATACAGTGACTCAGGGTGCAATTGTGTGCAGCAGTTATAGTTTGCTAAGTGGATATCTATTTAAGCATGTAGTCGGTGTACCGAGGAATCACTTGTTCAACAGTGCCTATATGCAGCAGCCACTAACCAAGAGGGCACCAAGTGGCTGACAGCTGACCCTACTAGCAGCACATTGTGCATGGAATCGTTTAAGGGGCTAGTGCAAGCCTATGTTGAAAGCACGGATGAGATGGAAGTGGTTCATCAACAGGTCTCCACGGTTGATGACCAAGATAACTAGGGGGAGCTACGAATCCATGAGAGCTTCAAACAAGAGCCCCTGGAGCTAAAGTCTTTACCGGCTCACTTGGAATATGCATTCTTGCAAAATGGAAAGCCGGTAATTATCAATGTCACCCTTGCTCTTGAACAAAAAAAGAGATTGCTGGAGATGGTAAAAAAATGGGTTGCTGCGTTCGCATGGTCATATCCTGAGTTGACTAGAATTGATCCCAGGGTTTGCCAACATTAGATTTATTTTGACCCTTCCATGAAGCCATGAGGACAACCACAAAGATGGTTGAATCCCAAACTGAAGTAGATCGTAAAAGATGAAATCGAAGAATTGTTCAAGGCGTGATTCATCTATTCTATCGCCGATAGCAAATGGGTTAGCCCACTCGTTATTGTGCCCAAGCAAGGTGGCAAGTGGAGGGTCTGCATTGATTTCCAGTTGCTCAATATGGTGACCTTCAAGGACCACTTCCCGCTCCCATTTGTGGACCAGGTGTTGGACACCATTGCAGGGCACCGTTACTATAGCTTTTTGATGGTTATAGTGGTTATAACTAAATCCAAATAACACTAAAGGACCAGGCCAAAACAATGTTCACAAGTCCATGGGGGACTTTCACATATAAAAAGATGCCCTTTGGCCTATGCAATGCGCCTGGTACATTCCAATGCCTTGTCCTAAGCATCTTTTAGCAAAAAATCGAAAATGGTGTAGAAGTCTTCATGGATGACTTCTCCACCTATGGGGCCACATTCGAGCAAGCCTTGGATCATCTAGAGTAGGTTCTAAAGAGGTGTGTGGACATCAATCTACGGCTCAATTGGCAAAAGAGCCATTTGATTGTCCAAGAGGGCATTGTGCTGGGGCATTGCATCTCACAAACAGGGATCAGCGTAGACCCTGAAAAGATCAGGGTATATCCAAGGAATCACCCGCCAATCAAGTACCATCAAAGATGTTTGATCATTCCTTGGACACACTAGTTACTACCAACGTTTCATTGAACACTTCTCGAAGATTACCAGGCTGTTGGTAGAACTTACAAAGAAGGATGCTCTGTTCATCTGGACCAAGGAATGCGAGTTGGCATTCCAAGCGCTAAAATAGAAACTCGTAGAAGCTCCAGTTCTGCGGGCACCTGATTGGTCTAGACCCTTTCACATTATGACGGAAACCTCCAACTACATCTTGGGAGCCATGCTTACACAGTGTGACTATCAGAAACGTCCATATTATATCCATTGTGCAAGTCGTAGCATTGTGGGTGCTCAGCTGAACTACACCACCACCTAGAAGGAGTTGATGGCGGTGGTGTTCGCCTTGGATAAATTTCGGCACTATGTGCTCAGATACAAGGTGTTTGTGCACACGGACCACAATGCTATCCGGTTCCTGATGAACAAACCAACGGTGAGCCCTTGCATAATCCGGTGGCTGGTGATTCTTCAGGAGTTTGATCTTACCATGGTAGATCGGAAGGGGACCAAGAATTTGGTTGCTGACCACTTGTCTCGATTGCGATGGGATGACGCAAAAGAGGAGGAGCTCTTATCTGACCAATTTCCAGATGAACTCCTCTTCATAGGCGCAGTTGATCCTCAAGTACCCAAGGAATCCCCTTGGTTCAACCGCATCCTCACCTACCTCACAACCCAGGAGCTACCAAAAGAGGGGAACCATCGGCAAAAATAACAGTTTTTCTATAAGGCCAAGTATTTCATGGAAATCAACGACCACCTTTACAAGGTGTGTGCAGATGGCTTGGTTCGATAGTGTGTCCTTGATGACGATACACTGTGCATCCTTCAAGATGCTCACGAGGGCCCTTGTGGGGGCCACTATGCTGGACGCCACATGTCCATTAAAATACTGCTTGTAGGGTATTATTGGCCTACAATCTTCAAGGACACATAATGGTTTGCCCACTCCTGTGAACGATGCCAGAGGGACGGTTGGATGACGACACAATTGGAGGGACCTCAACAGTGATCTAGCCACTGGAACCCTTCGACATCTGGGGTATTGACTTCATGGGGCCCATCACCCCCTTGTCAAATGAAAAGACATACATCATTGTAGCTATGGACTACTGTACAAAGTGGGCAGAAGCGGCAGCCGTCGTCGACTGTTCTTCCAACACCATCGCACGATTTTTCTAGCAACAAATCGTTACCAGGTTTGGAGTGCCACGTGCACTCATTTCTGATAATGGGACTCACTTCGTGGGTGTCACTTTTTGGAAGCTCATGAAACTCTTAGGGGTAACACATAAATTTACAACACCTTATCATCCCCAAGCCAATGGGCAAGCTGAAGTCACCAATAGGGAGATCACCAAGATCCTTACCTGAACCATCAGCAAATACAGGAGGGATTGGAGTACCAAACTTAACGATGCCCTATGGGCCTATCACTCCACTTGGAAACTTCCTATAGGGTACTCTCCCTATGAGTTAGTGTATAGAAAATTTCCAACGCTTCCAATCCAAGCAAAACTCTAGACACTATCCACAGCCAGTGACCTCAGCCTCGACCTACCGCTAGCGCAACATGAACAACTAATCAATTTAAGTGTGCTAGATGAGAACCAATGAGTGGCCCTATTTTCAAATGAAATCCACAAGGCCTATAACAAGAAACGACATGATCTTAGGATTCGGAAGGTCACATTTAGATGTGGAGACAAGGTTTTGTATTGGAACCCCTCACATGTATCCCAATCGACCAAGTTTCAAACACTATGGGAGGGATCTTATATTGTCTCCGAAACCTTCCCATCCGGGGGCTTGCTCATTCATAAACCTGAGGACCCCACCTGAACACAGTTAGTGAACCGCCAACAACTAAAACTGTTTCGTGAACTCCACACAACCAGTACCACTGCTTCGCCATCACCTGGTCGACCACGTTCCATTTTTCGCATCTCCTCTTTTCCACCCAGTCATGGGGGAGACCGTCATCCCTGCTGATACATTTCACTACACCCCTTACCATTTTGTCATTTTTTGTTTTACACCTTTTTGTTTTACACTTTTTTTTACACTTTTTTGTTTTTTACCATTGTTCCTATGTTTGCACATTCTTTGAACATTTTTTCCCTTTTCTTTACTTATTTCTCGTTTCTTTGTACCTATCCATTTTTTTGCGTAATTGCTAATACGTCGTTGTATTGTCTTAAGGTATTTGGCGCGGTCAATTTTTGTTACGATGGGTACTGTAATAGTCTTCCTCGTTATCTGGCTCCCGCCATTGCATGGTTGTCCTTGGATTTTATGTTTTTTTTTCACTTCATATACTCAACAATGAGTCCCCATCATTCACCCATTCACCATTCCATGGTTTTCCTTCTATTGTAAACATGCAGCCCCTTCACTTCACAACATTATACTTAATGTGTAACTTGTGTAGTTCCTAGATTGGGGGATGACCCATTGGTTGAATCAGGTGTGACTTCAAGGGGAATGCTTTATTCGTCGTTCTGTTCTATTCCCTAGGTTGCTGGTGTGCCCTTATAGATTTCCTACCACTCCAAGTCTCTCTCCACCGAAGCTTTTGGGTAGTTCGACCTTTCATGGTGTGGTCCTCTTATATTCTTACAAAAAAAAAACACAAATAAGATGAGGATTCAAAGCACACCCCTTGAATGCATGCAAACACACATGGGTCTTCACATGGTGTGGTTCCCCTAAACAAAAGAAAAGAAAAACGAATCACTGTGGGAATTCAAAGCACACCCCTTAGACCACCTCTCACGGGCCATACACATTAGTTATGGGACTTCTTTGGTCCCCTCTAACTTCATCTCATTTTACTTCCTTCCTCTCACGTTTTTTGGAGTGGTGGTTCTCTGTGGGTGCATTCTTGCTTCCTTGGGGAATGGTCGGGACTTCGTCTATTGTTGCGATGCCACTGACTGCCAGATAGTTTTGGGTCTGACCTCAGGAAAGGTTCTACCGAGTCACTTAACCACAAGCACACATGGGGTTTCATGTGATCGACAATCGGACTTTCCATTCTTTCCTCTCTCTATTCCCACTTCTCTCCATACTCACCTCACTACCCCTTTTTATCTTTTGTGAGTTCATCATGATTTCTGTAGGCTTCTCAGATGTTGGTGGGATCTCTTGGTTTAGAGTCTTAACTGGCCGACACCAATTCTTGGCACCCGAGCCCACGGACCTTGGTGTTGAGGGTATGTAGGGGCTACAAAGGCTATTGCTTGCTATGGGGAGGATCCACCTACATATTCCTGGTTCCGCTTGTTACGTCTCCCATCCTTTGGATTTCTTGGTTGATTCTTTTCCGTGTCCCATCATTCAATTTCTTCTTCGCAGAGTTCTTTTTCTGTATCGTTCTCCATTTTTTTGTCTCTTTTTCGCACCCCCTTACCCTCCTCATGTCCTCATCCATGAGCAGGCCTCTCACATGCTTCAACCACCCCAATTTGGCTTTTTCAATTCATTGTTTCAGGTTTTTTGAGGGTTGGTCAACACTGATCAATGGGTGTACAACATTGCATATACGTGGCCCTGTCGACGCAACATCCAACCCCTATATATACACCTGTTGCGCTTTGCATTTTTCATCATTTGGAGTCCAAATTAAGGGGATTTTTCCCCTTTTTTTTCCTAACACTTCCTAACGCACCTACATTCCATCACATGTCTGCATCAACCTATGCTTGCCCTTTTACGCAACCAAAGGTATGCTCTCAGTTGTGGGGGGTGAGGTCTATTAAAGTTACAATTATTAAAGACTTAACACCTCTTAGGAGACAAAAAAACAAAAACAACAATTTANTAATTAATGCTCTGGAAGACTTAATGGTGTGCTTGTGCCAATAACATAGCTTGGTCAAACTGAGAAAGTATATACGGACCATCTTAAGCTACTTATGAACAGTCTAATGGGTGATTATGTTTGAGTGCAAATGGCACCCAAACTGAGGCACCCAAGGGACGAAGGACCGTCACAACCAAGGGACAAGCACCCATGCACGGGAATGGGATGAGGTGTGTAACTACTAGAGCATGCAGAGGGCTCTCATGCAAGTGGGCCCTTCCGTGAAAGACCTGATGTGGAATCTATTCATCAGATTCCCGAAGAGGAGATTCCTGGCGAGCAATCACTCAGAGATGAGACTCCTGGGATAGCACCGTGGCTTGAGGTCACCCTGACCCAAGCCTGCCTTGATGCTATCACGTCATGTGAAATGCAACGAATGGTCCTTTAAGAGCTAAATTTTGGACCATTCCTCGAGAACACGCTAGAAGAAGTGAGGTTCCAACTGCAGAACTCTCTGATGTGGCCAGTCATCACAACCAGTGGTGAATGGTACTTAGGAGAAACTTATCTCTTCTGGATGAATTGGAAACCAGGGTCTAGACTAAGAATCAAAGAAATTTATGTCTCTTACTCTTCGGAGGCAATAGCGTAGGCTCTGGGGTTGCCTAAAACTAGGGCAAATGTGGTAGAAATTCCAAAGCAGGCCAATCTAGAGGTAAAGACGCAATGGACCAAACAGTGCTACGGGGTAGAGCATAAGGAATTCAGCTCCTTGACCACGGTAGAGAGAGTGTACTCCAAGATAGCATCTTACCACTTAAACCCAACAGTAAGACCCAGCAAAATCACAACCTTTTTCGCTCGTGCGTGTGCCGCCTTGAGTGGGAAATTCCCAATGAATCTTCCATAGCTGCTATTTTTGGAGATTGAAAAGAGGTTCGTTGAGAAAAAATGTGGAAGACGAGCTCTCTCGTTTCCTTGCCTAATCTGAAGGCTATGCAAACGAGAAGGGATAGCATGATATTCCAATGACGTAATTCAACATGCCCCAATTGCCTCATGGCGAGAGATGATGAAAGATAAAACTCCTGCCGCCACATAGATAGAGGAGGAGCAGAAACCACCCCCACCACTTGCACAAAAAACACAACCAAGCTTGCAAACCATGGTAGAATACATCCACAAGATCCAAGAAATGCTCTTGAGCCAGCAAGAGCAATCCAGCAGGACTGGTGGAGGAGAAGACCCTTTAATCTATCGTCCTGCCATGAGCCACCTAGAGCAAGTGAATCAATCAGTTAGCTTACTTGAAAGGGTAGGGCCAATATTCTCCATTGCCCAAGCACAAGTTCCAACCAGAATAGATCCAAGCATTCGAGATGTATCAACCTCAACCCAACAGTTATTCCCCGAAATCTCAGGGAATGCTTCTACCTTCTCGGTACGCTTGGAAGATGGTGAAGAGGTGATGGTCCTAGTGATGCAGCACCAGGGATAGGAAGTTGCGACCAAAGTGATTGCTGACATAATTGCTATGGTTCTCAATGCACCGGTAGCACCTATACCAAACATTCATGGACTACAAGATGTATAGATGTCTTCCGAAACTTTGCGTAGCAAGATTGATGCAACCCAACATGAAGAGTTGTTGGACCGACTGGTGGGAACTGGGCAGCCGCTTCTGGATGTCTTCGACCTTCTAGACAACATTACTGCAACCCAATTGGAGCTGCTCTCGTCAAAGGGAAAGAGCCATATTTTGGAAGGGCAACTTGAAGCTGCTCAAGTCACTTGTCAGCGCTTGGCAACTGAGGTAGCCAAATTAAGAGCCTAGCTTGTCGATCCAGCCATTCTCAACAGTGAAATCACTAGAGATGAAGCTTTTCAACAACTTCAACTTAAACTTTAGGTCATTGAGGATGTATGAGAGATGGCGATCTTCGACAAGTCCATGGTAGATGCTTGAGCACATCGCTTAGACAAGGACTTGGCAGAGGTTTGCCAGGAGAACATGTGACTGACTACGGAGGTTCATCGCCTGTGCAATGTTGGTGCAGAGAACGAACACATGAAAAATTTCATCCACCAACAACAGGAGGAGCTAGCCAGGGTGAACGTTGACATAAGAAGGTTGGCTATTGAAAATCAAAATCTGTCAATGGAGGAGGTTCAGGCATTACGACAGAAGTCTGCAATTGAAATTGTCGCTTGGAAGAATGAGGCCCTAAAATTCGAAAAAGTCAAAAATTATTATAAGGACTAAGTGAAATTGCAGAAGGAGATAAATGAGAAGCACATTCAAGTCACCAAAGCTAAGATGAACCAAGTGCTCCAGTAGCTCCGAGAGGAAGGTGAGGTATGGCAATCTATCTTCGATGGGTTGAATGCCTACAATAAAGCAAAAATTTGCCTGAAGGAGCTGCAGATTAAGGAGATGATAGAATACATGGAGTTGGCCAACCTTTGATATGAAAACCTGGCTATGCTCACACTCGAGAGACCATGGTCAGAATTGGAAAAAAAAGTGGCCGCCTCGTATTCCCTATACGAGGGAGAGTTCCAGGAGCACAAGGCAACAAAAAAAAAGCTGGAAACAGTAAACGCAGAACTTGAGGTCCTCCGTACAAGCTTTGAAGGACAACGTAAAGTCGCAAAGGACCTGGGCCGTAGAATGAATGACTACTAGTAGCTGAAGGCATCGATCCGAGCTTTCGACATCAAATGTAAGCAGTTCGCAGCCTGGTTTGTTAACCTAAAAGAACTCCTTCTGGCACTGCCATGTCCTTGGGAGGTTCCAGTTCTAGCACACATTGGAGAAGCTGCCTGGATGGTGAACGATCTGAGAAGCAAAGAAGAAAAAATGAGGGCTCTCTTGGAGGCTTTTTGGCTACCTCCAGAAGTTGTAGTTCCCGCGGGGCAATCATCATCCATGCCGCCACCAACGCATGGGCTAGAGGCTGGAGAAGGTCCATCAGAACCACCGCCCCCAGGGACAGTGTGATCTTCTCCAGCAATTTTGTGCATCATCCTACATAGCAGAGGCTCCAAGACTAGGGAGGTGTTCAATTTTGTCTCTAAACACTGCCATTTTTGTAACTTGTCCTCCTCTATAACTCGGGCACTTGGTCAAATTCATGTTGTGTCATGTGTGTGTCATGTATGTGTGTTGTAAATAAGAATCCATACCTTCCAAATTGTAAAGTAACTTAAGGATGAGTTTTTGCTTAGTCGTGGGGGTATGATGAAGTGTCATTAAGTCAATGCATCGACTGGGCCATGTATACGGGGCCGCATCGACGCGGTCTCATCGACGTAGTCTTCCTGCATCAATGTGGCCCCGTTTACGTAGCTGCCTATCTCGGCCTATAAATAAGAGAGCCTTTCGCCTCATTTAGGAAATTTTCAGTTAGTTGTAGCGAAGCTCTTGCAGTTTGTTCCCGCAGGAAATAGAATATTTTCCAAGTGCCTGTAGTAGGTGTAAGAAAAGTGATCGGCTCTTTATTCGAGTGTTGATGTATCTAAGCCCATTGGCGTGACAGCAATAAAGACGAACTATTCAAGCATTCCTTGCAACATTTGGACTTAGCTATTTAATGCATTCAATAGTTTAATATGTTTATGCTTTATTAGTTACATGTTCATTACTTAAGTTTTTGTTATTATAATTTCCATCGCTATTGTCCATTCGTAGTTCTTAAAGGCCATAAGTACGACCATCTCGAATGTAACTCAAACACTTGGTAAACCTAGTGACGCTTAACGTCTGGTAACCCATAAGTGTTAGGAGATGCTTAGAATGTGCTTGGAAGATGGGACTGGATACTTATGTTAGGAATAGTTAAGATTTAGATTAAGATAATGTTAGATTAATTAATATTCTAGCCTTACTTTCCAAGATAATTAGCCACTGAAAAGATAATTAAAAAGTTATAAAAATCATTAGCCTTAGTCTCAGTTAGCCATCATAAACAGAACCTCATAAGTGAGATTAGGATGACAATGACCATTCTAACCTAAGGTTTCACTGGTTAGAGTTTGGTGTATGTTAAGTGCTTACAGTCTACGGATTTCGACCGAGTCGCGCATGAACGCTCGTGATTCGTATGGTTGGGCATAGGGGTACCTAGACACTCATCAACCACTCGGCAAGTATACATGTTTTATTATTTTCTTCTTAAGGTTTTGATATTGGAATTTACTTTATAACTAATTTGGAAATGCAATTATTTTGAATTTCTTTTCTTAATTTTGAAAAAAATTAAATGAAGCTTTATTACGTCTAAAGACCCATATAATCTATTGGATAGATATTACATTTTCATGAAAAATATAGATAGAATTTACAAATTAACCAAACGTTAATGAGGGCATCAAAAACAAGTCATGCAAGCTTTTTGCCATAACATTATAGTGTTGTGTTAAATGGGTAGTTATAGCATAAGAAAGAAACATATGTAACTCATCTTTAAGGACTCCTAATGTGCACAACCTACAAATGTGCTCTTCTAGAGGGAGTTGAGTCCATCTTCTACTTTTAATTCTAAGATGATAAAAACTTAAGTGACGCTTGTTTATAGCATTTCGATACTTGATGGGAATAACAGCTGAGAGATAGTGAGCTTCTACATCTAGTTTATTAGATCTAATGTGGTGTAAATAAAATTACCTCTTACCTTCCACATTAACCCACTTTTGTATTAAAATATTTTTTTAACTACTTGGCAAATGTGCTTAGGATTTCACTGCACATCCTCCCAAGAGATATTCCATTTTTTCAACCATTGCATCTCTTGAAAATACCAATCATGGTCTTGCGAATCCTTAAGAGCTACATTAGAGAATTTTTCTTGCCTTGAGATTTGCAAGCTATGACTTTCTGTAAGGAATTGGCCTAAGGCTTCTGCTTCTAAAGGTAACAAATCACATTTACATAATAACATTGAGTAAGGTGTTTACATCTTTACCTTTAAATCATCATGAAAAAAACTTTTCACACTCTTTCAATATCTTTTCAAAGGTTAGCACTAAGTCTAGGTCCCCAACCAACACTTCCATAAAATATAGTAGGATAGATGATGGTATGAAAAATTTGTTTTCTAACCTTCCAAGTCCAAACACCTAAATCCTTACAACTATTTTTGAAAGCATATAGAGCCTTGAAACTTCATACTATTTTTTCTTTGCTGCACTTCCCTCACATGTAATTATTCATATAAATGAGACCTAGATATTTTAAAGAATATACTATTTGTACATTAGTACCTCCAAAATGGAAGTTATAATAGTTATTTCTTGTACCCTAGATCGTCAATGTGGTTTTATCTACATTCACTTGAAGCTTAGATGAACCACAATAATTTTCTAAAGTTTGCAACCTTTTTTGCATATCTTTTGCAGTAATGGAGATTAAGGTAACATCATCTACATATAAAAAAAGGTTCATTTCTTAGGATTCAATTTTAATAGCATGCTTATTTTTTCCATTACATAACCTTTTCTACATTTCATAAATTAAGATGGTAAAGAGAGTTGAAGAAAGTGAACAACCTTGCTAAACTTCAATTTATCTTTAAAATTAAAATTTTTTTCTTTGAATTGATGTTTGTAATTTCAATAACCACTTTCTTATACAATCTTTGAGTTACTATAATTATTATTCCTTAGTATTTGCTAATGCTTGATGCCTTTAGTAAAGGGATGATGATAAATCATGGTTTTCAATGGCTACAATATCAGGCATCTAATAGTGGAGTTGCAATATTAGATCCTTAATACTGGGGCACAAGCTTTGATGTTGGATATCCAATATTGCTCCACATGTGCCTACCTATAAATAAGACACTTAGGTGCATGGTCGAATAACTTTTCATTCCATCCTTATGTAAACTCTTGCAGTTTGTTTTTGTAGCTTAGTAATAGAGAGAATGCTTGCATGTGATGTTGAGTAGTTATCTGGAGTCTTTATTAAAGTGAAGTGTACTTGGGCACAGTTCATGACAGAAATAAAGATTGAGATTGCTTTCCATTATTGTAGCATCCACTTAGCTTTACTATTTTACTTAGCATAATTCTTATTGTTTTCCTAGTCTAATCAGTTACATTTCCAAGTACTTTTCTTTCCTTGTTCATAGAAAAGAAAAATGAGTACAACTAGTTTCGAGCACTTAAGTGTGATAATTTGGTAGCCCATTAGTGGTTTCACTTGATTCGCTCAGTAGTGAACTCACTTGGTAATCCCAATAACAATTACATGAGCCTAAGGCATGCATGGCAAGTCAGTAACAAATACTCATCGCTCTAGGCAAGATTAGATTATTTTACTATTTTTCCTTAGACTCAGCACTATTTTCACACTTTACCATTGTAGTTAGGAGAAATGGCCAATACAACATCACTTATCATACACCTCACTGAGAGATAAACCATATGCATAGATTATACTAACTCCCTTTGGGAAGATAATGATTTTGACCTTAAACCAATTACTAGCATATTCACATTGCCTTATCCACGGATTATGATTGGGCTATGCATGCACATTCATATCTTATATGGTTGGATGTTGGATTATTCCACCACTCATCATTGGCGCCATTGCTAGGGACAAGTCAATGTATGCTAAGTAATTGATTTCATAAAGTTTAGTGTACTTGGAACACCAAGTCAAAATTTATAATTCTAAGAAAAAGCACACTTAAAATAAACATCTAAAAATATAGTATGGCTTCAAACAAAAATACAACATCACCTACCAAGGAACTATGGAGAAGTAGTGATATAAATGAAGAAGAAGAAGAAGACTGGAGTATGCTGATGTAGACAAGGATATCATATGCTCATTGTGATTCTTACTATCTTGATTTCACATTCATCTTTCATTAGGATGACTATTTAAGATGGAGGGATCTTCAAGGAAACATTGTTCTACCACCAAAACATTTAGAACCCCTTATGCTCCAAAATGCTCTTAAGGGAATGAAACTAAGTGAAGCACTAGAGGATATTATGAAACCAAATACATGACACAACCATATGAACATACTGATGAACAGTTAAGGAAGGACCATGCCATGGAAGCAAGACATGAACAAGAAAAAGGAAAGATAGTCGATTCTATTGTTATCTTAGAGGAGCTTGATGGAGATGCGTTCATTGCTAAATAACTCCATCACAACTATGAGTTCTAGTCATAGATGCCTATCATTCAATTAGGAGAACTTGTCAAGAATAAATCACACTTCGAATTAGTAGAGATGCTTATGTGGAAGGCAAAAGACTCAAGGCATAGGTGCGAATCAAGGCCAAGAGTTCCTACTAGATTCCACAGAGAAGAATATCAAAGTCATTATAGGAGGACAAGCTGGCATTGTTCTCCCACTGTCTCACTTGCTTCCTCATGATTATCAAAAGACTCTAACAAAAGGAGGAAAAAGTACAAGGACTATGATAAGGAAGAGAGGAGAACTCATGATCACGATGACCATCATGACTATTATGCAAGATGTTTTAATTTGGAAGATGAAGAGTATGAATAGTGTAGAGGAAGGAATCACAAAAATTATTAAAGGAATGAACATAGAAGGGGGTACTACTACAACAGAGCGTACAAGCTTGATTGAGATGATGAACTCCTGATGGCAACTCGCAACATGATCAACATCTAGGAAGTTGTTCACATACCAACCAAGCATGTGAGGGATAGCTGAATTAAATAGCTTGACATGAATAACATGCCAACATTTGAAGGTGGTTATAATGTTGATCTACAAAATTAGCTTCAAGCTTTCCACAATGCTTATGGCCTACAAAATATCGAAAGTAATTGGCAAAAGTTAAAGTCGTTTCCTAAAATACTTGTGAAGGAGGTAGAGAGCTGGTATAGGTCACTAGAACTTGAATCAATCATACGTTGGAGTACCATGCTTGAACTCTTCAACAATAAATATCAAACTTATTCATGAGTGTCCAACTTAAGAAAATAGATCTAGGGATGGAAGAAAGGGACTCATGAGACCCTTGATGCAATAATGGGCAGATACTATACACTGTTGCACAAATTCCTAGGCCATGGATTTTCACCAAGGAAATAGCTCATGCATATTTTAGATGGGTTCCGGAGCAAAACTAGAGAAGCTCTTGGGGTTTATGCCCAAGGTAGATTATCATAACTAACTACCCATCACATCTAGAGATCAATTGAACAAGTTGCAAAGGAGGAAGAAGAACTTAAGAAGAGAGAGATAGCTAAAGAATATAATAGAAACCCATCAATTAGGGAGAAAGATGTGCGGCTATGTGATAAATAAGAGGATGAAACCTTGGAAGATGTCATCCAAAAAAAGACTTTACCTATTCAAAGATTAGTTAATGATATAGTGGTTAAGGTAGAGAAAGTCTGGAATTCAGTGGATGAAATGCTTGCTATAGTCCTAAAGATTGTGAAAGAAAAGGCTGAACAAGCACTTAATAGGGGTAAGGAAAAGAAGAAGAAAAGAGTTAATGGACAAGAAAGTTATAAGAACAAAGGAAAAGTTGCTACCATTGAAGGGTACACTAACTCTAGTTCAGAGGAAGAGGAAGGATGTAATATGTGCTAGTATGAACATCCTAAGGGATTTTGTCTTGTTATGGTCCACTTGAAAGAATATAAAGTATATGGACTCAATCCAAGCTTTGTCAAAAAGAAAATTCTTAGAAGACTACCTTATCCTCAAGGTAATATTAGGCAAACATTTTAGTTGACATATTACCAAAGCGGAGCCTACCCTCAACCACAAGAGCAATATCAATAGTAGTGACAGCAACCACAGACATGGGCAATGCCACTACCAAGGCAACAATATCCATATAGGCAACTAAACCCTTATGGATATTATGTTCAATGTCTTATATCTCTAGGAAACACATCAGTTCACACTTCTTCTCCTTGTTATCCGTCAAAATACTACAAAACTACTACACCAAGGATGGATCATAGTTCTTATGTACATTCACCAATTACTAGCCCATCAAATATCCTTTCTAATCCTTTGCCACTAGGGCTAGCCCCTTCTATGTAAGGGGAATTACCGTCACAACCATAGCAAAGAAAAGTTGCAAGGGCAATGAACATACAAGTCGAGGATCTTACCAGCAACACTAAGGACAAGACAAAGAAACATCCTTTCTTTAGGAAAAGTTCAAAAAATGTTGGTAGAGTTAGAACTTCATCAAGAACAACTTCTCCTACATCAAATCCATCTACCAACAACAAGCTTCTAACATCATTTAACAAAAACATGCAAATTGTCATGCTTATAGAAATAGTCATAGACTAGATTAAGGCAAGACCACTCCCTAAGAAGAGAATTGATCCAGGAGTTCCTTTGATTTATCTACAAATGGCAGGAAATCTACCATGCAAAGCTTTATTAGACTCAAGTTCTAGGGTAAATTTGATCTCTTATGAAACATATCAAGCATGGAATCTCCCACCATTGAAGGAATGTAATATTAGGATGGAGCTTGCAGATTATTTTGTTGGCATTCCCTTAGGACAGATTGAGGATGTGGTGACCACTATCAATGAGTGGTCTTATCCAACAAACTTTCCAGTAATCAATGTAAAATATGCTGATAAGGAATTTCCAATTATCATGGGGAGAGCATGGCTTAAGCACAATTGATGCTAAGCTAAGTATGAGAGATCTAGCTATTGAGATCTCTAAGGAGGATAAGCATGGAGCCATACATACATAGCAAATCCCATGCTTTACTATTGAAAGGAAAGGGTGTAGTCATGGACTGATCATTCAGAACATCAACATAGTTACCATGCTAGTCCACAAAAATAGTGAAAAATAAGTATGTGAAAATGAAAGAGTAGGGGCCACCAAATCAAAAGACATCCTATGGACAACAACTAAGAACCTTTAACCATCCAAAATATGCATGGAATACTCTAACTTATTTATTAATTTTCATTCTAAGAAAATGATTCCAGTTGAAAACCAAAAAATTAAAATACTAACTCATAATCATATACCAAAAAGAAAAGAAAACAAGGGTTTAAATGATCAAAACTCAACTACCATCAAGATCATATGGGATAGTAATCAAAAAGTTAAATCACTAAAGATGGTAAGTGAACCACCTAGAGTGTATGATCCAAGAGACCTATGGAGAATTTTTTGAATACTCGACCATGAGTTCAGTTATGGGGAAGACACTTTACCTTGATTCTGGAATTAATAAGTGCCTTTCCATTTTTTTACAATTATTTTTACTTTTCCTATTGCTTGATATAGTTTTTCCTATTCTTTTATATCTTTCACATTCTTTGACATCTTCTTATTCTTTCACATTTTTTATTTCTTAAGTTTTTGATATTCTTTAACATTTTTCATTATTTACTTCTTTTTCATACTTTGTTTCTATTTCCTTTGTACATATTTTTTGATTGTTAATGAGACACATTATGAATAAAGGTAAGATGTAGTCCAATAATGTGAAGATTTCTCTATGTTATCAAGTCATAAGGGACTAGTTATTCAAATAGTGAGCCCACACCATCCACACTAATGAGTTGCGATATCAGGTCCATGATATTGGAGCCTGCTAAGCGATATCAGACATATGATATTGGAACCTGTCTTGTTGCCTATAAATAAGAGGTGGGCACACTTGGTTTTGACATTATTTTTCTAAGTCCCTTACCCAAACTCTTGCAGTTTTCCTTTTCCAGAGTTAGAATTATTTCTAAGTGCCCACAGTAGGAGTCATAAAGTGAATGGATCTTTATTTGAGCATTGTGTACCTAAGCACACCTTATGTCTAGAAATAAAGACAAACTTTGTGGTAAACCTTGCAACATTTAGAATAGCTTATTTATTGCATTTAATGTTATTTACAGTTATTTGATGCTTTTGTTAGTTAATTGATGTTGCTTTTATTGATTTGTTAATTTTCACAAGTAAGCACACTCAATACGACCACTTCGAGCATATGTGAAACACTTGGTAACCCAGTAACAACTAGCATTTGGTAATTCCAATAGTGTTACACTGGTTCAGGATGTGTACGGAGAGTGGGAATGGATGCTGGTGTTAGGACTAGTTAGAACCTAGTGAATTAGTTAAATTAAATTAGTTAATTATTTCACTTTTCCCTTTTAGCACCAGGACATAAATATAAAAAACATAAAAATCATATACCTCAAGTTTACTTAACCATACAATCGTGCCATACGAGTAAGCTTGGGAAGATAATGATCACCTAAACCATCCTTGTTCTGTGAAGGTTCATAAGCACTTAGTCCTTAGAGTTCGATCGAATCATGTGTAATGCTTGTATTCGTATGGTTGAGTGTAGGGGTACCTCACCACTCATTATTGGTGCTGTTGCCAGGGACTTTGTTGTTTGTGTGCTAATTAGAACTTAGGAATCTTCCCATCGTTGGAACGAACCCTTAGGGTTAGTTATGAAAAAAATAATAATATAATAATACATTGCACACTGAATAATTAATCATGTCTCCTTCTTCCTATGAAAGTTCTTCACCGCCTAGGTCTGACACAATGAATAGTTGGAGGCGTCGTACACATGATGATCCACCAGTGCCCCAACGGTTTTGCTTGGTATACGCTCATCTTGATGAGTATGTACTAGACTTTACCTTTATCCTCCACTAGGATGAATAGTTGTGATGGCGTGATTTAGAGGGTAGCATAGTGTTACCATCCAATTGCTCAATCCCAAGCATGCTTCTTCATTCTCTCACACGAGTTGGTATGTAGCACCTACAATCGGAATACGTTGTGCATGAACAAGATTCAAGGGATTATCAACCTATGGAGGCACAACGTCAAAGGGACCTACAACAGAAGAGACATTATATATCTATGAAGGGGAAGTGGTCTTAGGATGTTCCATATGTCATAAGTGAAAATGAGGGTGGTGAACCTAGCTCAGGAGTTTTTCCACAAAATGATGTTTCTCCTGTTGACTTCGGTCAAGGGGTTGTGTATCAAAACCTTCACTCAACCATCCAAAACCTAGGTTCTAATACCAACAGACATAAAGGGTCCAAAAAAGGAACACAAATGCATGATAAACATGGACATTCTGATTGTAATCGCGGTCGAGGCCATGACCATTGAGGAGAGGGTAGCAAGCACTATTATGGTGATGACCCTCCTTCCTCTTCACCTTCATCATCTCCTTCCTCCTCTCCTTTGAGATCTGGATGCAGTCACAAAGAGAAAGATTATGGGGACAATGGTAAGAGAAATAGAGATCATAGGCGAAATAGTTGAGAAAGGGGATGAGGGCATTCTAGAGAAATGCATCATGAAAGGAGGGAGAGTAGGGAATAGCATAGGCATCATAGATTCCATAGAGAATACGATCACGATGAATCCCTACTCAATACTCGAAGTATGCTAGATATAATTGAGGTTGATAGGATTCCAACAAGGCACCAAAAGATCAAAAGATTAGACATGAACAATATCCCACGATTTGAAGGGGGATATAATGCTGATCCTCAAAATCATCTACAAGTGTTCTATGATGCATGTGCCTTGCAAAATATAGAAAATGAGTGTAAAAAGCTAATGTTTTTTCCATGGACACTGATCAAAGAAGCAGAAAGCTGGTACCAGTCCTTAGAACTGGAATCCATTTGTCGATGGAGTACCATGTTAAAGTTATTCAACGATAAGTATCAAACGTACTCTTGAGTATCCAACCTATGAAAGAAAATCCAATGATGGAAACAAGGAGGACACGAACCCTTGGATGCTACCATGGGCCGATATTATGCATTATTACATCGTTGCCTTGGCTATGGTTACTTGTAGAGGGAACAACTACGCCATCTCGTAGATTGGCTTAGGTATGAAACTTAAAGAACCCTTGGGGCTTATGCCCAAGGAAGGCTATCTGAGCTTAGAGCCCATCAAATACAAAGATTGTTGGAGCAAGTTGCCAAGAAGAAAGGTGAGTTAAGGAAAAGAGAAAGAGCAGAGAAATACAACAAAGACCCTTCTCTCTGAAAGAAGGAAGTTAGATTTTGTGAGGATGAAGAAGAGTCACCACTTAACGAGATGGTGAATAGGAAGACTTTGCCCATTCAAAAGTTTACATAAGATATATCAACAAAGGTAGATCAAATGTGGGACTCCCTAGATAATAGATTTCAAACCATTCTCAAAATAGTAGAGGAGTCTAGAGAGCAAGGTAGTGACCGAGAAAGGAGAAAAAAGAAAGAAAATGAATATGCATGTAACAAAGGTAAGGGAAAAGTTTTCATCATTGAAGAAGTTGTGGATTCATATACAAAAAATGATGGCAGATGTGAGATATGCCAATATGACCACCTTAAAAGATGTTACCCAATAATCTTACATATGCAAGAGTTTGGGGTGTACACACTAAATCCCTAATTAAATAGATGGAAAACACCATGAAGGTTACCTTATCCTCAAGGTAACCTAAGGCAGTTCCACCAACCCTTGATGTATTATCCAAGTGGAACTCCACCACAACCAAATGAATAGAATCAATAATGGAAACACCCACAATCATGGGAAATGCCACCACCATGTCAATAGTACCCTTACTGTCAACCTAACCCATATGGGTACTACGTGCAGTAACCAATCTCTCCACGTGACTCTACTAGTCACGTCACTCCTCAGCCACACTACCAAGTCCATGAGTACTATAGAACTCCTTCTCCTAGGAGAGATTTTCCACAAATGTACTATCCTTCTCATTTGATCGCACCTCTTCCACACTAAGCTCTATTACCACCTACTCCAGCTATGCAAGGTGAGCTCCCTGCCCAGCCATAGCAACATAATGCTACAAGGGTTGTCAACCCTCAACCTACTGTTGGTTCAAACAACCACACAAAGAAGAGACCTTTCTTTAGAAGCAACAGTCCAACTAAGTCCTTACAACCATAAGCGATTAATCCTCCAAACACCTCGCCATCATTCAAATCTTCAAAGCTTCCTTCAAGCCAAAGATCACACTTAATGCACATGGTCATGTTTACTCATGCCATTACCGACTGGATTAAAGCTAGTTGTCTCCCTAGGAAATTCTCTGATTCTGGGAGTCCTCTTCTATATTTACAAATCACTAGGAATGAATCGTGCAAAGCTCTTTTGGATTCAAGTTTTGGTGTCAACTTAATCTCTCAAGAAATGTACAAAGCTTGGAACCTACCTCCACTAAAAAAGATTAACATTCATTTAGAGCTGGTGGACCAATCCATCATTGTCCTATTAGGACTCATGAAGGACATTGTTACTGCTATTTGTGGGTGGTCGTATCCAGTTGATTTCCTAGTGATTCATGTAAACAACTGTAAGGGGGACTTCCCAATCATTATGGGAAGAGCATGGCTAAGAAAAATTGATTCATGCCTAGGAATTCGTGATCTTTCCCTAGAAATATCAAAGGAAAATACGTTTGGAAAGATCGAGAAGAATAAAGTTCCATGCATTGCATACAGTGACACAGGGTGCAACTGCGTGTAGAAGGCCTAGTTTGTACAATGTTTAACATTACCTGCATACAATCAGTGTGCACAAATAACTAACATACAAAGATGCCTATATGTAGTAGCCACAAGATAGGAAGGCACACAATGGCTAACAGCTAACCAAGAGAGCAACTCAACTAGATGGATGGAACCAACTGAGAGATTGACTTGTGCCTACATTGATAACATAGACACATTAGAGCAAGTCCATCGCCAACTTCCAATTCCTGACATTGAAAATATCAACTAGGGGAAGTTGAAAATCTGTAATGAGTTCAAGTAAGAGCCCCTTGAGTTAAAACCATTGCCCAATGATATGAAGTATATATTTCTCAAGAATGGAAAATCGGTAATCATTAACACTAAGCTTGTTCCTCAACAAAAAGAAAGACTACTGAAAATGGTAAAAAACCTTTGCTTGGTCATATCCCAAACTAATTGGAATAGATCCTAGGATATGCCAACATAGAATTTACACTAACCCCTCCATGAAGCCTCGATGACAACTACAGAGGTGGTTGAACCCAAAGCTTAAGCAAGTGGTTAAAGAAGAAATTGAACAACTTCTAAAAGCTAGGTTCATCTACCCCATTGTTGACAATGAATGGGTTAGTCCCTTAGTCATTGTACCTAAAAAGGAAGGTAAATAGAGGGTGTGTATAGACTTTAGGCTACTGAACATGGCAACATTCAAAGACCGCTTCCCATTGCCATTCGTTGACCAAGTCTTAAATACCATTACAGGGCATTGCTACTATAGTTTTTTGGATGGTTATAGTAGATATAATCAAATTCAAATAACATTCAAATACCAAGCCAAGACCATGTTCACAAGTCCTTGGGGGACTTTTGCATATAGGCAAATGTCGTTTGGCTTATGCAATGCCCCAACAACATTTCAACATTTGGTTCTAAGTATCTTTCAGCAGCAAATAGGAATGATGTGGAGGTTTTCATGGATGATTTTTCTAGCTATGGAGTAGACTTTGAGTAAGCATTGGACTGATTAGAGCAAGTACTAAAATGATGTGTTGAAACCAACTTAAGGCTCAATTGGAAAACAAGCCATTTAATGGTCCAAGAAAGTGTTGTATTAGGGCACAAGATTTCACAAAAAGGGATAGAGGTAGATCCTGAAAAGATTAAAGTCATCCAAGGAATCATTTGTCAACTTGAAACTATAAAAGATATCTGATCATTCCTTGGACATACTAGCTATTATAGACACTTCATTGAGAACTTTTCAAGGATTACAAAACCTTTGGTAGAACTAATGAAGAAGGACGTACCTTTTGAATAGGCCAAGGAATGTGAGCTAGTCTTCCAAACCTTAAAATAGAAGCTCATAGAAACACCCATTCCATAAGCTCTTGACTAGTTCAGACCATTCCACATAATGACTGACGCACTTAACTTTGCTTTAGGAGCTGTACTTACATAGGTAGATGATAAAAAATGATCCTATTACATTCACAATGCAAATCAAAGTATTGCTAGTGCACAACTCAATTAGACTACAACAGAAAAAGAATTAATAGCTGTGGTGTTTGCACTAGAAAAATTTAGGCACTATGTATTGGGCTATAAGATATTTGTACATACGGATCATAGTGCAATATGGTTCCTAATTAATAAACCAATGGTGAGCCCTCACATCATACGATGGCTTGTGATCTTACAAGAATTTGATCTTACGATGATTGATCATAAAGACACCGAGAATGTTGTTGCTAATCATTTATCTTGGTTGTAATGGAACAACAAAGAGGATGAATATCCAATTTCTGATTGTTTCCTTGATGAACTCCTCTTTGTAGGAGTGATAAACAATCACTTATCCACTGATAAAAATTGGTATAGTAGCTTATCTACTACACAAGAAACACTAGAAGGATTAGATGTTAAAAAGGAACAACAGTTTCTTCATCGAGCCAAATATTTCATGGAAATCAATGGACAACTTTATAAAGTATGTTCCAATGGCTTGGTTCGATGGTGTGTTCCTGATGTAGATCAATTATGAGTTCTCCATGATGCTCATGAGGGTCCTTGTAGGGATCATTATACTAGGGGATAAATAGCCATTAAAATCTTGCTTGCAGGATATTATTGGCCTACATTGTTCTGGAACGCTCATCATTTCGTTCAATCTTGTGAGCACTACCAATGTGATGGGGGAATGACTGTTAGAATGGAGGGTCCACAACAATGGATTCAACCCTTAGAACCCTTCAACATATGGGGAACTGATTTTATGGGGCCTATTACACCAATGTCTAATGGAAAAGCCTACATTGTTGTTGTTGTTGACTATTTTACAAAGTGGACAGAAGCAGCTACTATTACAAATTGTACATCATCTATCGTTGCACAATTTGTGCAACAACAAATTGTAAACAAGTTTGGCATGCCTCGTGCACTTATTTTTGACAATGGTACACATTTTATAGGTGCGAATTTCTAGAAGTTGATGCAACACTTAGAAGTTGAGCACAAACTGACTACACCATATCATCCTCAAGTGAATGGTCAAGCCAAAGTCACCAATATGGACATCAGAAAAATACTGACATAGACCATTAGCAAATATAGGCAAGACTGGAGCATCAAATTGAATGATGCTCTTTGGGCATACCACTCCACATGGAAACTTTCTATAGGCTACTCTCTCTACGAGTTAGTGTACGGTAAACTTTCAACACTTCCTATCCAAGCTGAGCTCCGTATACTATCTATAACATGTGACCTCAACTTTGACCTCAGTCTAGCATAGAAAGAATGGTTGATGAACCTTAACTTGCTAGATGAAAATCAAATAGCCACCCTGTCATCCAATGAATTGCACAAGGCCTTTAATAAACAACGTCATGACTTAAGGATTAGGAAAGTCAAATACCAACTAGGAGATAAGGTTCTTTATTGGAATTCCAAAAATGTGCTACAACGAACTAAATTTCAAAAGCTATGGAAAGGACCTTATATCATTTATGAAACTTTTCCTTCAAGGGCCATGATGATGAAACTTTTACACATTTTTCATCTTTACTTGTTTTTTTTTTACACCATTGTTAACATTTTTACTATTTCTTTGTTTGATTTATTCTTACTCGTTACATAATAAGTTCTCATGATGGTGGATTGTACTATAATGGTGTTGATTGCTAGTGTTTGGCTTTTACCTTTAACTTTTAATGTTAATACTAAGATATGGTTTCTTTTGATAAAATAGGCAATGAGTCTATGTTATCCACTCATCCATGCAACTCTATGGTCTTCCTTGTTTTGGAAATGTACTGTCCCTTTTTCTTAGAAAACCTATTAATGAATTGGTGGCTTAGTACTCTTCAAACCAAGAAAAGATTCAATTAGATAGAAAAAGGTGTGACCTTAAGGGGATTCGATGCATTTGTGATGGCTACTCTCTTGGGTACTTGGATGTTTTTCATAAGTTTTCTGCCATTCCACTATTGACCAATATCAGGAAGTTGACTAAATCAAATAAGTCTTTACCTGATGTGGTTCTCACAAAAAAAAGAAAAAAAGAAAAAAGAGAAAAAAAATTGGTGAGAATTCAAAGCACACCCCTTAGACATAATAAGAAACATGGGCCACAAGCACTAGTTATGGCATTGGAAAGACAAGTTACCCATGCCTGAAGGTTCCCTCTAACTAAGGCCCTTTCTCACTTTTTGCTTCTCTATCTTTCTCTTGTTGGAATGGCGGTGGCTCTGTGGATGCATTATTGTTACTTCAGGAGGCTAGGTTGGTCAAGTGTGTTGATGCAGGGTCATTGGATGTGGTTAGTTGTGATCTAGATTTGGAATGAATTCTATTAAGTCACCTTAACCACATAATACAAAAGGGACTTTACACAACCTTGATCTTGGGATTCCATTCCATTCTCTCTTCTCTTCCAAATTTCTTTCCATATTTCGCCTCATTGCTGATTTTATGATTAGTCTATATCTTGGTTGGCACATTATTATTCTTTGGTAAACTCTTGTGGGTAAGTCCTTAACCATTGTTTCCATATGACATTCCTAAAGCCTACGGAATTTTTGGTTTGTGAGTATGTCAAGGCATAAAGGGCATTAGCCTACTTTGGGGAGGACCCACTGGCATTCCTTTTTGGTGCAATTGTTAAGTTCTTTTCCTTAAACATTTCTTGCAATCAACCATTTCCCATTTCAACCCATCCATGGCATCCAATTTTGTTTTATTGGCTTCACCATTGTTATTTCTCTATTCTTCCTTATTCTTTCATTTTTCATCTTATCACTATTGGAGGTTCACTATTAGTTGTGGGGGCACTGTCACAAAATTTTCCATTCCATTACTTATCTCACCCCTACACCTTGGGTAGTCACTAATGATAAGCCTCTAACCTAGTATCTACCATACCTACAACCTAGCCAATGTGCTTCATAGCAAGGCAAGGTATCAATCACATTATATCTTATCTATCATTGCTAATTCGGGACTGTGTTGTGTGTGCAAATGGCAATCACATGAACAATGGATTGGGATAGGAGGGAGCACTCAAGATGGACTAGAGGTAAAGAAGTTATGCAAGGAACACGTATCATATGGCCATGGATGAACAACAGTGTACACATCGGTAGCAATGCACCTCATTTTCTTTTTTTTCTCTCTCTCTCCAAGCTGTCAAACGAGGGTTTGGATGTCATCTATGTATGATGTTCACCACAATGGGTATGAACACCAATGTTGTAATATGTTTGTCGATCCATTCATCGGGCACTTTGAGTCTATCATTTCATGTTATCGTCAGTCGTCGTTTAGTCAATAATCGCATACCTTTCCAATATTTCATAAAGAACTCAAGGATGAGTTTTCATTTAGTTGTGGGGGTATGATGAGTCATGATATTAGGGCCATGATATTGGGTTTGTGTTATCGGAGCCTGCCAAGCGATATCTGACATTTGATATTGGAACCTATCTTGTTGCCTATAAATAAGAGGCAAGCACACTTGGTTTTGGCATTAGTTTTCTTAGTCCCTTACCCAAACTCTTGCAGTTTTCCTTTTCCAGAGTTAGAATTATTTCTAAGTGCTCATAGTAGAAGTCATAAAGTGAACGGATCTTTATTCAAGCATTGTGTACTTGAGCACACCTTATGTTCGGAAATAAATACAAACTTTGTGATAAACCTTGCAACATTTAGAATAGCTTATTTATTGCATTTAATGTTATTTAATGCTTTCATTAGTTAATTGATGTTGCTTTTATTGATTCATTAATTTTTGACAAGTAAGCACACTCAATATGACCACTTCAAGCATATGTGGAACACTTGGTAACCTAGTAACGACTAGTGTTTGGTAATCCCAGTAGTGTTACACTAGTTTAGGATGTGTACAGAGAGTGGGAATGGATACTAGTGTTAGGACTAGTTAGAACCTAGCAGATTAGTTAAATTAAATTAGTTAATTATTTCACTTCTCCCTTTTAGCACTAGTACATAAACATAAAAAGCATAAAAATCATATACCTTAAGTTTACTTAACCATATACTTGTGCCATACGAGTAAGCTTGGAAAGACAATGATCACCTAACCCATCCTTGTCCTTGGAGTTTGACCAGATTGCATGTAACACTCGTATTCATATGGTTGAACATAGGGGTACCTCACTGCTCATCACACACCATTCAGTCCAATAACAAGAGGTTTTTACCATGTCCATAATAATATTCTTTTCATAATAAAACTAAAAATAAACTTGTGATCATCATGCCTAAATAAAAGAGTGAAGAACCAAGTGGGAATGCAAAAGGTGTGACATCAAGGGGATTTGTGGACTCTCTTGGATTACTTTTGTGACTTCTATCATGTTGCTAAGGTTGTATTATATTCTTGTAGACCTAACAAAAAATGGAAGTAAGAGTAAAGTAAGTGCTTCCTTGAAAGGTTGATGTAGACAAAAAATAAAAGAGCATAAAATAAATTTTTGGGGGTCCCATTGGAAAGAAATGTTAACCATGCCTAAAGGTAGGTAGCTTCTCAAAAATATAAAAAAAAATAATAAAAAAATATGTCATGAATAAACACTTCCCTTGGATAATACGCCAAGTGACAATCCTCCTCGCAACATTGATAGTCTTATAGTTATAATTCCAAGAGATGAAATGATGTGATGTTATTGCAATGTAGACTGAACTTGGTTTGAATCTTGGATGAAAATACTAATGATTACTTTAACCACTAATAAAACATAAGAATTCATTTTTCCTATGGTTAGATACCTTACATCATGATTTTTGTAATCCCTTCTAAGTCCATCTCATCTCACTGTAAGAATTGTCATAACTTATGGTTTTGTGTAACATAGAGTTATTTTCCCAATTTGGTGGTACTAACATGTGTGTGTTGCTAAATAGGTTACATTAAACTCATTAAGTACTTAAGGATAATTTTAGGCATGGTTATACAAGGGCATTAAGGGCTGGAGCCTACTTTGGGGAGGACCCACTTGTATAATTGTTGTATCTTATACCTACCAAGCCATTCCACATCATCTTGAGCCTTCCAACTATTGATGCCAACATCGCCCATGCTAGGCATGAGGCCACGATTTACTAGTCTAATCCCCTAGGCATGGTTTCATGATATGAATAAGGGTGCTTTTAATGAGATATATCATGCAACCTTTAAATTATTGTCATCCATCAACACATACATGATATTTTTATAAGTAGGTCTACATTGATTTTGTCATAACTTTCAAGAACAATGCATCATATAATTTGTGGCAATCTTACTTGCAGTAAAATTAAGATTGTATGAATGACAAGGATTTTGAGATACTATCCCATTATTATGGTTTAACCTAAAACACCTCTCAAACTAGTACTATGTTAATTATGATGAATACTAATTTTGAAACTAATCTAATTTCATGAACTTAGTATAAGAGATGAAATTGGAAAAGTAGCTATAAGACACTTGTGATTTGATAATTCTCCAACCATATGTTGTTTAATGTTTTATTTACTTATGTAGCACCAAGCACAAAGAAAGTTAATTTGTACAAGCATGTCTTGGAGCCCAATTCATAATGGCGAGCTTGTGACAATGGTTACATTGCCACACCATGGTAGTAGTGGACGTAATGACCCAGGTGATGGATGTCATGGCCCAAGTGGTGGATGATGTGGTAACGACTGTAGGTGTGGATGTGGACATTTAATGCCATCGACTATAGTAGCTATAAAAAGAGGAGTACCAACTAGGAACAAAGGGGGCCTTGCAGGGACGAATGTTAGAAGAGGTAGCCTCTCTTAGCAAACATCCGACAACCTCCCCTCTCTCTAGTAGGGCAGTGGCAATTAGTAGTCATAGCCAGAAGTACAGAAGGTGTGTTGCTGGTGATGTGAATAATGTAGGATCATTGTGCCTCCCCTTCTCTCAGTAAGCACCAACTATGACAAGTAAGAAGCAGCCAATACAATAGTTGTAGGCGATGGGAGATGAATTGATGGAGGATAGTAGTTGTAGGTAGACAATGCGATCTCCGAAGTCTCCCTCTTTGCTAGTCAGCTATCATGTAGAAACATTGTAGGTGATCGATGGCATCAATGGCAGTGTGTGGCTCTCCATGATGGGAAAGGTGAATGGTGGGCTGCACGAGAATGATGATGATGTTATGTAGGCTCTCCTTTCCATCGTTACTGTTATGCATTAAAGACTCATCAATAGCAACATGTGGTAGATAGCACACATGTGTGATGTTGGAAAGTAGATGAGACACATGCAAATGGTGGCACGAGTGCATGATGACGGTAGTGCCAATAGCATGGTGCATGCATCAAAGGCTCTAACGATAGTAGTAGCAAAGAGGTAGCATGTTTCCATAGCAAGCTTGACCTCTTTCTCCCTCTCCTAGGTGGCACGTGCTAGACACATGAACAACATGTGACAACCATGAATGATGGAACAAATCTCTCTTTCTCCCTCTCCCAGCAACTATGAGCAATGTTGGCTATGGCAGTGTCTGCAACAATGAGACAACATAGATCAGCAACAGTAGTGGGGAATCAAGGAAAAGTTTAAATTTACTAGTTACTTAATGTATTTTCATTAAGTTTTGAAATTCAAGATAATTATTCAATTTAAATTCTCCTAAATTTCAAATTTAATTTACTTTTTGGAACATCACATAGCCCTCTCCAGCTAAGACTATTCTTGGGTTTTTTTATGCATACAGGAGGTAGCTTAGATGATAGTCTCCTCAAACAAGTTTTTTTTCTAGGTGTTGGTGCATCCAAAATTTACACATCAACACCTTTTTGGCATTAGAAGGAGGGTCATTTTTCAACCTTTTTTTTCATTTTCTGAAATATCAATTTTCCTTATCATTTTTCCTATTTCCCATCTTGTTTTGTTTCTATTTTAAAACTATTATTTCCCTAAATTTTATTTTTTTGCACTCCCTATTGAAAGCCTTTGTCTCCAAACCCTTTATTTTTTTCATTTTTTGAAAAATTAGTGTTTCTCGTTTCTTGAAAATTTTCATTTTTATTGCCCAAATCTTAAACCTTCTTTTCCTAGTTCTGATTTTGGTAGTATTTACCTTAGTCTTAACTTTGGTGAGGTGGTTTTTATTAATTTATTTGAAATTTTACATTTTAGTATTTTTTCTTTTAAATTTTACATATATTAGAATTTCTTGCATTTATTTTATTATAGTAGATTTGAGTTTTTTGTTTAAAAAAATATTATTTCAATATTCTTCTTTTTACCTAGTTTTATAGTTTTATTTTAGCATTTATATTTTATAATTTCCATTTTATGAGCGAACCCTCCCAACAAGAATCATTTACCCTTACCCCTAACTGACAAAGTACACATCACTTTACTTTAAGAAAGCAATAAGCTTCACGATTTCTGAGTTCTATTCCTAGAAGAACTCAAACTATGATGGTAGCTAATCAAAATTGATCTCCCTTGGTGAGCAAACCCTTTAACTTCACCAACTACCATGATATTCTAAAATCCCTCTAGAACATAAATTTTTTCTTCGATCCCACAAACCCTACTAGCGATGCCCACCAACATATACAATGTTTCAAAACCTTACTAGGGATCCATAACATTGTATAAAACAACATAGCATGTAGGGTATTTGTGACAAATTTTAGGAGCAAAGCCACCCAATGTTTTTTGATGCTCCCTAATGCCTCCATCAACTCATGGCAAACTAGCCCAGACATAGCATCAAGTAATTTCTTAAGCTTAAGGAAAATACCTAGGAAAAATGTTTGTGACTACAACCTAAGATTCCTTCATCAACTTGCTTCTATGCCAAGTGAAACAGCATAAAATTTCAGGACCCTCATGCTTTAGCAGAGTCTTGGAATTTGGGCAAGGACTTCCACAAGTGTAGCGTCATGATGGTTCGGCAGGAAAGTGTAGGCATTGAGGATAGACTGTCCAATCTGGCAAGTTTTCTATCTCTAGGGCTGACATGCTCACTAGACTCTTGCAGCCTGCCCAATTGGAAATTTGACCCAGCTAACAGTCTATCCAGAGACCATGCTAGGAGTTGTCAAAAGTGTTCGGGATGAGCAAAATAGTTCAGAAAGTTTTCTAGTGAAGAAGTTTGCTATGCTACGCTACGCTGTGCAGCATAGCAAGCCTTGAAAGATAACCACTCAAGCATCCAAATGCGAATTAACAAAATGATTGCAAGACAAGTTAGGATTCAACCAACACAAGATGCTATGTTATGCTATGCTATGCAGTGTAGCAAAGGCAGAGCAGAAAGGCCCATCTTGCCATGTGATTCTAACAAGAAGATTGCACTTTAGCAAGACTTCAGCATCCAAAACTGGTTGCCCCACTTAGTCCTTAGGTCTCGAGCAAAGTTTCTTGCTAGAAAATGGTAGATTGAACAAGGAATCATGATATACTAGCTACTACACTGTGCTACACTACATAGCATAGCAACAATGCAAAAATAACAAAAGTGTTCCAAACATGAATTCAGCAAGTCTGAAAGCTTCCTAGCATGAAGGAAGAAAGTTGTAGTTGTTTACCTGACTAAGCCTCAAACAGATGCTCTTTGGCTTCTATGCAAATGTCTATCAAGACCATTGGCTATGCTATGCTATGCTACGTAGCGTAGAACAACGTAGTAAGCAACTACTTACGCTACACCAATATGCTCAACAGTGTGAGTAGTGCAATGCTGGTAAAGAAGCATCAAGAGGTCTTCGGGTAGCTCTAGAGCTTATTGGCAATAATCTTTCTCACTCTGGCATCTCCTTGGCAAAATTAGCAGTTTTACTTCATTTTCCATACCCCTGGTCAACTCCCAAAAAATTGTTCCTACACTTGACCCTGCTTGTAAGAGCAGGGAAGACATAGTCCTAGAGCATAGGCTCCATTTTTCTTACATTATTAGCACACTGGATTCCAGCACATGTAGTTTTAGTGATATGATCACAACGTAACAAAGTCCACATCCAACATTGCACACCTACACAGTAAGAACATGTTAGCACCTTATGGGGCCCAGGACACGTGGCATCCAAACCACGTTTTTCTCCTACTCTTGGCCCTATAAATACCCTGGCAAACAACACTCAGGGGGTGGGCTTTTTGGTGTAGTTGGCTTTCGAAGAACATAGTTGACATTTTTGAGCATTCTAGTTACCTTTGAGTTCTCTAGTTGGCTCCAAACATCCCTTTGTGAGTCGAGCATTTTGGCATCTTAGCAAACGGAGTAGCAAGTAGAAGACCTGTGACTATACTGTTCGGTGTAAGCAGTGTCTCTCTAGTGTTACATAACCTGTTGTACACCTTTCAACAAGGCAAAGTATCAAATCCATGACCTTTGGGGCAATGCACTCTCTCACCCAAATCTATTTTGCTATTCACTCACTATCATTGTGTTTTGTACTATTTTCATTGCCTTGCGTTTATTGATCATTGATTTATTTTGCATGCATCATTTTCGAAACAAACATTTATGAAAGGTTAAGATACACTTATTAAGTCATTGTCTGATCAACTAGACCGTTTAGGGCGTCCCGTTTCTATTTCTCTCTAGCACGACCCTTGCATAGATCCGGGGTTAAATTGTTCGCATGGCAACCTCTCAGTGTTCTAGCCATCGATGTTTTCGATCGCTATAGTTTTTTACGTTAGAAGGAGGGCCTTTTTGGTGCCTTTTATGCATCTTAGGAGTAGTCTTGCACACTCTCTATACCCCGTTATCCACTAGCGTAAATGTGACACCCTTTTGTGGTTCTTTACGCATTGTGTGGTGCATACTGGTCGCGACGACGATTCCTTTGGAACCCGGCAGGACGAAAAGCCTTCGATTACCTATTAATTTCCATGTTTCTCATTTGTGACTTTCCCTTTTATCATGCAAAATGATTTCTCCAACAATCATTGTTTCCACCTCGAGCCTTGAGGCTCCTTTCTTGGCTCAAAGTACCATAGGTGCCGAGCGGCCACCTAGCCCAGTGCTGGCACCATGCCAGTCTCTTAGGATTCGACATCTATCACTTGAGTTCTTGGCACAAGACGCAGAATGTTACGACTTCCTCTATGCAAAGATCCAAGAAAATATTCCCTTAGATTGCCAAGAACTCGAGGAAAAATGCAATTTTGAGTTCCTTCATTAGAACGAGAGGGAATTTATCCCTACCCCTAATGTTACCATCCCCCTGACGAAAATGTATTAGTGGATATTAGACCAGCTGATGCGAGTCAGTAAGTCTAGGGAACGAGATATGGCATCTCATTGTGATGAGGCATTCTAGGATGGATAGGAAGACCTAGACTCCTAATCCAAGGGTGGTGGCCAGACTTACCCTACAACCATCCCTCCCACTACGGTCTTCAGGTCAAACCTGCTTTTTGCGTCAACCCCCTTTGTGATTACCACGACTCTGCTGCAATCTACATTTTCATCAGCCATGGGCAGCCATTCTGGACCCTTAGCATACCAACATGCTTCTCCCAGGGTTTCATTCCTAGGCACTCTCCCTCCTCATATTGTCCCTTCCTCATACCAAGCGTTGGTCACAGCTACATTTCCCTACGTGCACACCGCATCTACTTCACAGCTACATGGAGTCTCTACTCCTATTCCATCATCTACACCTATTCTACCATCAGTGGCAAGCCCAACCCCAACCGTGTGGTGGACCCCAGCCACTTCGCTTACTATTTTGCAACCCTCCCAGATGCCACATTACCCTTACCGCCAAGCATACCAAGTCTTGTAGGTGTCACAACCAAGCGCGGAACTATGGCCCATCCCATGAGTCATGCAAATGACTAACCCTACAGCACCACCAGTGGCTGCCACTCCAACAACACCACCCACTAGGTGGTCGGCCTCATAGGTAACACCCTTTGCAGGGGTAGCCCCAACGACACCCCGTATAAGCCAGGCTGTTGTCCTTATTACATCACCAATGATGGTTGCCCTTGCAACCCCACAACTGTCTATGTCGTCTCTGGGTCTGGACCAGGTGTTCCAACTTATTGAGACCCTAACTGAAGAGATTAAATATCTCAAAGTTGCCAGTTCCGACACAGTGCAGGTCATGGATTTCTACCATGATGACCCCATCAACCCAGCCATTCCCATGCTCACGTTACCCCCTAGGATGCCACTCCCCCAGTTCAAAAAATACAATGGGGAGGGTGATCCTAACGCATATTTAGTCATGTTTAGATCTAAATATTTGTTGTAGTAGTAGTGGCCACACACTATTATTCACGTCTTTGCTATGTCTCTGATAGGCAAAACTTTAGATAGGTACCGCACACTCCCACATGCCTCCATCTCAACACTGGAGGAGCTGTTGACCTAGTTCGTGATCCACTTCAAGTATAACTTGAAGCCTGAAGTCATGCTGGATTAGTTGATGGGCATTAAGCAAGACCCATTGGAGTTGGTGCAAAAGTTTATACAACAGTCAATTGTTACCTTGAATGAGATTCGTGAGCCTATCACGGAGACGCATTTGCTAGCTATCTTCAAGGGGTCGATAAATGATTTCATCAAATCCAAGTTGTACTACCTAGCCCCACACTCTCTCAATCAAGCTTTTTCCCAGATGAAGAGCATCGAAGATGCAACCAAAGCCTGTAAAGACCTAGCCTATGTTGCATACAGAAATGAATATACCAAAAAAGACAAAGAGAAGGGCAAAGCCATAATGGCCACAGTGGCAGCCTTGGAAAATGAGGCAAAGCCCAACAGCAACAATAACAAAAAGGTAACCACAACGTCAACTAACCCCACGCCTAGCTCAAGTAACACTGCCCAACCCTCCACATTGACACCAGAGATATCAACCTAGCCTAAACCCAACTTCGAGCGGAAAGATCGCTCTAAATACACTCCTCTACCTATCAAGCCTTCAAAACATCTAAAGCAATTGCTAGGGGCTAGGTATATTCAACATAAGCGGATGTTAGAGGAGGTGACCAAATGACATCAATGGTACTATGAACTTCTTAGGAATCCCTCCTTGGCTATGTGCAACAAGCCACCAGTTCCTAAAAACTTTTGGTTAGAACGATTCCGTGACTACCATCAACTTTGTGGTCATGACACGAATTACTGTCTAGCATTAAAAGATGACATCCAATGGATGATTAATTAGGGGAAGTTGGTTCTTGACGAAAGCAACCCTGTCCACCCTAAAAGTCAGTCCATGCATGTCTACAAGGACCCCCTCAATGCGAACAACATGGGGTACATTATCAACACGATTGGCATAGACAGTAATCCAAAACTGCCACAGCAACTGTTTATGGTTCATGTGCCTCAACGTAGCGTAGCAACATCAACAAAGACAAAAAAGACACTGCAACAACCATTAGTCCTAAAGGTTCCCCCTCATACATCCACCCCTACACCCTTCATATTCAAAACCACATTGCTGCTCACGCTAACGCCACAAACAGTATTTGTCATTAGGGGGCCAAAACACTCAACTACACTCATCACATAGAGCCAATCTAAGATGGCATCACAGCCTTCCTGTTCAAAGAAACGAGAAGAGTGTTTGACGAACGAAACAGCCAAGGAACATACCGCCCCAGGTGGCCCCAAGCCTACCCCCTCATCCTCTGTGTCTACGCCCCCCTCATCATCAACAATTGATGCCACTACATGCACACAATCATCACCATCCCATCCAAAAGGGTCTAGCCCCTAACCTGAAACTGCTCCTCCTTGAGAAATTCGTCTTTTAGTACAAATGGAGGAAGAGAAGGATGGCAAACAACAAGAAATTGAATGGGACGTTCTAAACACCCTTACTTAAGTCAAACATGCTCTTAAACAAAAGAATACAACCTTGAGCTTGTACGACCTAGTAATGATCTCCATTGTACACCGTGAGGCCTTGGTTTGCATGTTAACATCCATACTGGTTGACAAAAACATGCCAACAGAGGAGAAAGAAATCCATGCGGTCATGCTTCCTTGTATGCCTGAAGAACCATGGCCAACTCAATTGACATTCCATGATGAGTCCATCAAGGATGACCCTGAGAAAGGCCAAGGCACAATAGCATCCCTGTTCATCACAATTCGAGTCAGTCAGCACAAGATCCAAAGAGTACATGTTGATGATAGGGCCGCTACAAATTTCATCCTGTTCCCCATAGTGGACAAATAGGATTTGGTGGATCAAATCAAACCCACAACAACCTCATGTCTGAAGTCATTTAACGGAGTGCGGGTGGTGGTAAAGGGGATTGTCCACATTAACTTTGTGGTAGGGGACCAGTTCCCCATAAGTGCAACATTCATCATGGTAGAAGAGATGCTTAGGTTTAACTTGATCTTAGGGAGGTCGTGGTTAGCCCAACTCAGGGCTGTCTTTTCATCCATACATCAAGAAATCCACCTACCTTATGTAGGCAGGGAGGTGGTGATCTACGGTGATGAAGTGACCACCCAAGCAATAAAAAATGTCAACATGGAGCAAGGTTTAGAAGTAATAACCTCTAAGAATGAAGCGCCTATCTCCACCAAAGCTACTTGTTTGGAAAATGAGTTGGCCCAAAATGTCAGCTCAAAAAATGAAACTACGTGGGCCGAATTTCCTTTTCAAGTGGTAGATAACGATATAGAAGAATATCGCAAAAAAGTCCCTTGGCCTTACGTATCACCGAGCGCATGATGGGTTAGAAAGCAGCTGCGAGAATGATCGTTACTTGCATAGCGTAACTACTCCACGACTTCCGACATGATTAACGCTTATCATATGTTTATTCTTTGTTTGCTTCATATTCGTTCACTTACGCTAAGTGTCTGCCTCATTCTTTAAACTGTTCACATCACGTCCACTGTTTACATCACACCACGACCCGCTAAGGCCTAAAACTAGCAAAAAATTTCTTTACCATCATGTAATGGCCCAAAATGGCCTAAAACTAGTGACGACCCGAAATGACCTAAAACTAAAATGAGATGCCACCAAGGAGTTTAATTAATAAAAAAGAAGAAGATAAGGAATAAAGTAAAAATAAATACAACACATAAGCCAAAATAAAATAAATCTCTTTATATTCCATTTTTTTTCATTCAAAATATTAATCAATAATGTTTACAACATTCTTTGCAAGAATCCAAATAAAATTCTCGACTACTACGCTATGACCCTTCACCTGCTCCATTGTCCCCTACCTCATTAGGTCCTATGCTTTCATTTGGATTCTGTACCAGAGGGAAAATGAAATAGCCAGTTAAAGTTACAATAAGGACTTGAATAAAATAAATTATCACAATACCAAAAAAATGACTGACCCGAGAAGGCCCCACGTTTATTTTGGGGGGTATCTGATCCATGCTTACCGTGAGATGTTGCAAGATCTCCTCCTCCATAATATTGGCCCAATTCCTATCTCCTAGGTTAGTGCTTGCTGTAAGTTTCTCCTTTTCTATGGCTATCCATATCGGTGGTCCTGGAGAAAAGGTGGCAGTGGTGGTCTCACCTGTGGGAAATGTCATTTCTCTTTCAGGGGATTCACTAACTGTCACTTGTTGCATAAACCTTTCGTAAGCCCTAGAAGTGCCAATAATGTTAAGGAATACCTCGTAAGTATGTAACTTGACAAAGGAATCCCGATATTATTTATGGTAGGTGGCATGTTCTAGTTTATACATGTGTTTGTGGTTTTTCTGTGCCTACCCCCACTCGTAAACTTTTGCACTGTAGTCCTTCCAGTCTTGGTTCTTCTTGGCTAGCAGATCTATTTGCATGTGCTATTCTATTATTTCATGAGTGGCCTCATTGTTGCATCACACGATCGTCCAATACCTTGCGTAGTTGATGATGGCCATGTGCCAACTGCCATTGTTAGTGTCTCAGGCCAATAGGAATTCGTTCCTAGATTGGAGATCTCCCACCTTAGTAGTAAGATTAGCCTTCTCCTTCTCAAGCCTCTGTACCTGTTTCCAGAGGTCTTCATTCACACGCCTACATTCCGACAAGGAGCATGCCGAGTATAGTGCACATTGACTTGCTTCGTCATATATGCGACGAGGTACCTCAGTCACCTCCGATGGAAATTCAGGCATGACATCGACCTCAACTACTTACTTAGGATCCCACTTAAGGCGAGAGGCTGCCAACTACACATAGAAAGACATTAGTCACAGTGGCATAGTGAAGCAACAACAATTTAGAGAGTCCAGCGTAGCAACTTTAACTTATCCACTTCTAGGTCGATATGCTTTAGACGGTCGATCATGTCATCGACCACACCCTCCATGAAAGTAAATTTGTTAGGGGTCTTAGTCCATGGTTGCAAGCGGATCAAGGAAGGGCCAGAGGTATCAATAGTGGTGTTTTCTGGATAGTGAAACATGTTAGCCAAGTGAAGAGGAACCATGATAAAGCTGATGAACAACATAAATGACAGTGTAAAGCTCTTACCCAACAAACCCTTAGGGGTGATAGCGAGGAGGGGGGGGGGTGTCACCCATCAGCACATTGTCAAATATGTGGTTAAACTCACCAACGTCAAAATGAAGCCCCTCTCCTTGCAGTAGAACCGAAAATGTAGCAGCATCCTTAATACAAATGTGCCCCTCTGGTACTAAACTACTCTCTGCAAAAGGGTCATTAGCAGGGACCTCTTTCTGATTTCCAGGAGCCTCTTCCTCATTGGCTGGGCCCCTTTCTTCATCAGCAGGGGCCTCCTCTTCATTGGTAAGGACCTCTTCCTCACCATTCGAGGCCCTTTCCTCTATAGCAGGGGCCCCTTCTTCATCAGCTAGGGTCCTTTCCTCTATGGTTGTAGCCTCTTCATTTTCTCCAGTCACCTTTGTTGTAGGGGCCATCACCTCTTCTTCCCCTTCTTCCTCTCCTTCCTCTACTAATAAAACATAGTTACAGTAGGCAAGATATACTAACTTGGAAGAAAAGCTACTCTATGTAACACTATCTAGCGTAGCACAACATAGTAAGCGTTAGCAAAAAAAAAAACATTTACCAATCGAAGGCTGCACTCTGCGAAGGTTGAGCCGCAACTTCTTCCTTCTTTTCTCAGTTGTGCGGGAAATTTCCTTAGCTGGAAGAGATCTCTTACGTTGCAACTTAGTTGTCATCATCTTTACAATGAGGCATTATCCCCTTGTTACATTGCTAGTGGTAATGGGGGGTGCCTCTCCCATGCTATCCTTGGCACAAAAGTCATGTGCCACCCGATCCTTGGTAGTCATTGAAAATGATTCCCAAATGGCTTTTGGGGGATCTTGGGATCATGTGGTACGGAAGACTTGGCAGATCCACGGTTTGGAAATCTGAATGCAGTCTTGTAGAACCTAGATACTATTCTCGTGGACTACCAAGAATTCTGCAAAATGCTGAAGGAAAGCTATAAAGAAGGCATGGTTCACATTGAAGCGGGACTCAAGTTTCTCGCGGAGCTTGACCATTTTAGCTTGCAAGCCTTTGTAACAGAATTTTTCCCAATTATAACAAGTCCCCTTTTCCATGACATCCCTCATTATCCAAGCCTACTCAATTCCAAGGATTTTTCCTTGGAAAAGTAGCTTGGGGAAGGCATGGACACGGAAGATAGGGTAAATCGTTTTGGCCACCCATAGCCTGACCTTCTCAATGTAGATTCCCTTTCGGTCCTTTACCACCCCTAGCCACTCCTCAATGTCCCCCTGATGGTTTACATCTTTCTTAGATTTTTGTCCTACGGGAAGACCATTATAAGGGACACCGAAAGATTCGCAAATAGTTAGTCGTTGATTTCAAACACCACTCGCACAGTGTGAACATGTGTGTGGAAGTGGTTTGCTTTCTTAGAGGAGTCGGCTAGGGAAAGCATTTTGGTAGGCAGGACGTTTAGGTTGACAGCCAAAAATAAGTCCATGAGCCCAGCCTTCTAAAGGTTGTGGAAAAGTGTGGTTGGGATCCCATTACAGAGCCAACACTAGGTCTCCTCCACCTCCTCATAGTTGAAAAATAGGTTGGTTTCGTTGTGCCCAAAGGTGATCATAATCACCTCTTGGGATTTCCTCGCCACTAAAATGGTTTGCAAAATAAAAGAAAAAAGTTAGCAAAATAAATGAACATCGCTCGAACATGTAACAGTGAATTCACAGTTTAGCGTACCAGGTTTAAATGGCGTGGAAAATGGTGGAAGATCCACCAACACATCTTCAACGGTGAGCAGCCTGAGGAATGCCCGCTCCCTATCTAGCCAACTAGCTTCTTTACACTTTGCATAAAATTGGGAATACTGGGTCAGATAGGTTTTGAACTCACCCCCAAATTGGCCTATTACGGAGGTGCACACATTCCTAGTAGAGGAAAACTCCCACAGAGCCATCTGTGCCAATGCCAAAGCATCTGTATCACCATGGAGACCACTCCTATCAATAAAAAACTTGGAAACACAAAATATATATATATATACACTATTAATACATGTGTCTAGCATAGCATGGATTACACAACGCGATAAAATACCTTCATAGAACTCACCCGCTGGCATAATAAACGGTTTCAAGTGGCTTTTGAAAGCAATGAATAACGTGTTGTATAAGTGATAGCACTTATACTTAGGTATCTCCCAAATCTAACTTAAGCATCTCAAGCCTTTTGGGTGCTAGTTGAAACCTTTTGCCCGATCACCCCCAATTGACTTATCAGTTAAAAATTTTAGAATGCCTCGGTTCGCCCCAGGCAATAAGGTTTCTATGATTGTGGCTGTTGTCTCTGTTGATAAGTGTGACCAAACAATCACACTAAAATGGTGGAGGAGGAACTGTAGGAAGTCCTATGCACCCTCTTGGAACTAGACCACCTGTCACCCCACACGTGCATGGGGAGGAGGAACATTGGCCACCGGTTCACTAAGGTAGCACAGGACTCCCACAATCTTTAGGACAATCAGAATGGGCTTCAACATGATCCTACACAATGAAACATCAAACGTTAGCACTGTGTACGAGTGAAGTTTACATGTAGCATTGCATAACCCTCTGATTACATATAGCGTAGCATGAAACTTTCTTTGCATGTAACGTAGCATGATATCCTAGTCGCAAATCTCTCTCTAATAAAAATCATAAGCAACGTAACAACATGATACTCGCAACGTAGCATAGTCATCAAGCCTCACACAATGCAACAACACTTAGATGTAAATGCATGACATGTGACATAGCAAATGAACAAAAACAGATAGACGTGCAACAATATAACAATGTAATCAACATATTACTATGAAGGGCATGGCAACATAGCAAACTTAACAGAAACAAAGTTAGCAATGTAGCGGTGTTGCAGATTCAACAACGTAGTAATGCGACAAACCTAAAGACCTTACAACATACCAGCATAGCGTAATAAAAACATTACAAAGTTCAAGCAAAAAAGAATTCACTGTCCTGCAGCCATCTCAACCATACTTCTGCTATACAAAATAACTCAAGCTGCACTACGATAAACATGTGTCATGCTGTCAAATCTCACAGATGGCCAAACCCTCCTAAGGGTGGTACACTATGCTAACCATGCGCTAAGCTATCCAGAGTCACCCAAACCCTCATGACAAGGTAGTCGCAACAATGGCGATCGAGGCAATGCCGCATGCAGCTGTAGCATAACATCCATACAGCCGTTGTGGCCAACCAGTAATAGCAGCGGCGTAGTAGCCAAAACGGTAATCAAAATAGTGGCAAAAGACATGGATTTCATCATAATAATGATTACTGTAGTTTAAAAAATGAGGGCGGCATAGCAACTTACTGAATAGATGGAGCCTCCTCTCGTACTTCAACATGTGCCTTGGATAGGCACCCCAAAGTGTCCTTTACCTTGTCCACCTTAACAAGTCCTTGGTGCTTGCATTTGCCTTTGGGTGCCATTGTCTCACTCGCAAATTCTGTATCAACTACTATGCTACACTGCTTTGCTTTCTCTTGGCATGACCACGCTACGCTCTGGATGTGGGCTCTATGCTCTAACAATGAAAATGACAAGTTTACTAGGGGTAAACCCCTATTTATAGCTAACATGGTGAAAAGAACTTACCATTTTTGCATCCCGAGTAATGTGGGATGCCCCGTATAGCATAGCACTATTGTGTCATAATCCCGCTATAGCGTAGCATCATTGTTTGTAGCATAATAGGTGGGCCCAACCGAAAATTTCATCCCACCTTGAATTAGTAGCCTACCTTTACAAAGCCTACCCGCCACGGTCCATAAAGACCTTAAACTAGTGACCTTAGTTCTTAAACTCCACCTGTTAACGATCTGCTAAGACCTTAAACTAGTAACCTCGATTTACATTTTGATATACACTATAGCATGAGTATGGTTTGCCATGACCTTAAATTGGCAGACTTAGTATCCATTTCATATTTTAAACTATAGATTTCACAATGTTATGGTCCACCATAGCCTTAAACTAGCAAAGTTAATGTCCCTTGCATGTTCAAGCTTGTTCATAGTTCACCAAGACCTTAAACTGGTAACTTGCGAACTTGGCCAAATAGTCGATAATTATTTCATGTTTCATTGTTTCTTTGCAAATGCTTATTACGTGCTATTGCTACAAACAGGTATCACTTGACTTGGATTTTTGTTATTGTGGAAGGTTGAATAAAATGGCCATGCTTCGTGATCTACACTCACTTTTAACCTTAACAGGTTCTCATGGAAAGCTTGCAAGAAATCTAAACTTAGAGTCAATAGATTGGGAATCATCCACTGATAACATTGTAGCGTCCCTGGAAACATCCCTAGATTGGCTCGAACATCTGGTCCAAGCATTAGACTTAGAGGCTAGGGACGTGACTGAGGACCCTCTCATCAAAATTCCTGTAACTACATCCAGGGGGAAATAAAGATATTAAAAGTTATCCCCCTCCTAGATCCACAAATGCAAAATGATGTATCTAAAGTCCTCCAAGACAACATCAAAGTGCTCGTGTGGTCCTACAATGACATGCCAGGCTTAGACCTGCAACTCATACAACATAACATTGTCTTAGACCCGTGTATTAAGGCAGTCAAACAAAAGGCTCAAAAAATTAAACCGGAAATCACACTAGCCGTTCATGATGAAATTACCAAATTGTATCAAGAAGGCTTCATATGTGTGGTCGATTACTCAGAGTGGGTATCAAACATCGTTGTAGTCTCTAAGAAAATGGGAGGAATACGAATTTGTATAAACTTTCGAGATCTAAACAAAGAAACGATTAAAGATGACTTTCCACTACCAAGTATTGATCAACTTATTGATACTATGGCTAGTCATGCTTTATTATCTTTTATGGATGGGTTCTCAAGTTACAATCAAATTCGCATCAATCTAGGGCATCAGTTGACAACTACTTTCATGACCCATTGGGGAACCTTTTGTTACACTATGATGCCCTTTGGTCTCAAAATGCCAGAGCAACCTATCAACGAGCCATGACATACATATTCAGCGACTACCTCCTAGATAGACTAAACAATTACGTGGATGACATAGCAATCAAGTCTAAGAGAGCTATTGATCATCCCAATGATCTAGATGTAGTCCTCAAGCATTGTCATAGGCATGACTTGTGTCTTAATCCAAAGAAATGTGTTTTCGAAGTTAAAATCGAACGCATGCTAGGGTTTGTAGTATCGAAGGCTAGAATAAGAGTGGACCCTAACAAAGTTAAAGCCATCGTTAACCTAGTACCCCTTACCAACCTTAAAGAATTACGCAGGTTGCAAGGTAAAATACATTTTATTAGAAGGTTTATAGCAAAGTTGATTGACAAGTTACACCCCATGCAATACTTACTAAAGAAGGGGGTTAACTTCGAGTGGACAACATAGTGTCAACAAGCCTTCGATGACTTAAAGAAAGAGCTTTTACACCTCCCAAATGTTTACCCACCAAAGAGGGATAAGCCTTTCTACATCTACCTTGCCACCTCAGACATGTCTATCGCAACACTGTTATGCCAGAAAAGATAGGATAGCTCTGAAATCCCAATTTATTACTTGAGCCATGCATTGATAGCGTATGAAGTGAAATACAACGAAGTAGAAAGGAATTATCTCGCCCTAGTATTTATGCTAGAAAAGTGAAGGAACTACCTATTTTGTAGCTAGGTTAACATCATATGTAAGAGCAACGTACTCTAGGCTATCATGAACAACTTATATGAAAGCAACAGGATAGCCCGATGGAAAGTTATAACAACGGAATTCGATTTACACTATGTAGCCCAATCATCAACGAAAGGACAAGCGATAGCTACGCAGCTCACAACCTCACCCGTTGATGATCAAGCAACCATAGAGTCGAAATTCCCTAATGAACATGTTAACAACATCAACCTTGTGCCATTGCACTTCGAGGCCACTTTGCATTTTAATGGCGCCTCAACCATGTGAGGTGGTAGTGCTGCCATTGTCATTACATTCTGCTCAAGGGACATTCAAACTTTTGCTTACCATTTTATGTTCCTTTGTACAAATAATGTAGTTGAGTACGAAGGACTCCTTAGGGGCCTTTTAGCAACCTAGCAATTAAAGATCCAACATTTGGCAGTCTGAGGCAATTCCCAACTTGTTATTAACTAGATCACTGAAATCTATGCCTGTAAAGCTTCACACTTATAGCCTTATTATGATTTGGCCAAAAATTTTTTGAAATAGTTCACAATGATAGATATCCAACATGTGCCACGCAACAAGAACACTATAGTAGATGCCTTAGCCATGCTAGCGTTAAATGTGCTAGCACACCTATTTGCAACTTTACTTGCTTCAATAACAGAATGCACAGATCCTATCACTCAAGCAGTACACATCACCTTCGTAAGCGCTACTGATGCCCAAGAGAGGTACACTAACGTTAAAGCCTACCTTCAACATGGTGAACCCCCACATAGCTTGACATCCACCTAAAAGTATGCAATCTGAAAGCAAGCACAGTAGTATGTCGTTATAGGAGATAATACCTTATGTAAATGCTCCTTTGATGGGATATTGCTAACTTGCATTGGTGGAGAAGAGGCACAGAAAATCGTTAATGAAGTCCATGAAGGAGTATGTGGAGGACACATAGCTCCTAGGGCCATGGCAACTAAAATCAGATGCCTAGGCTATTATTGGCCTTGCATGGAATGAGATTGCCTTACTAAAGTTAGGACATGTGATACATGCCAACGTCATGCAAATCTTATACACGTTTCACCTACTAAGTTACATCCTACACAAATCATGTGACCATTCCAATGATGGGGACTAGATATCATAGGACCCACAACACCTAAGTCTTCCATAGGACATAGCTTCATCATCACTACCATCAAGTACTTTACAAAGTGGGCAGAGGCTATCCCCCTTAGGAAAACTACATCTCAATAGGTTTGCCACTTTATCTTAGAAAACATAGTAACAAGGTTTGGTCTTCCCATGACTATTGTGATAGACAATGGGCCACAGTTTAGTAACGTGGAAACCAAAACCTTTTGTAGCAACCTTGGCATCAAGCAACCCTTTTTGTCATCATACTACCCGCAGGCAAATGTTTAGGTGAAGGCAACAAACAAGGCCATCATCAACTTTCTTAAAAGGATGCTTAGCAATAGCAAGAGGTGATGGCATGAGCAAATCCTCTATGTGTTGTGGGCCTACCGTACGACGTGTAGAACAGCTATAGGTAAGACTTCGTATAACCTAGTTTATGGATTTGAAGTAGTGTTACCTCTTGAATTGCAAGTACCGTTACTTCGGATGATCCTTTCAAGCATCGTGAATGAAGCCCAGAATAATGAGTCAAGGACCATTGACCTCGACTTCCTAGAGGAAGAGTGTGCACAAACACTGGGTCGTATCGGATGGTACCAAGACAAGAAGCAGCAAAAGCATCATTCCAACCTACATCAATGACCAATTAAAAAGGGGGACCTAGTTCTCAAAGCTATTCATGATCATGTCAACAAGTTTTCAACAAATTGGGAAGGTCCATTCATAGTCACGAAAGCCTACGAAAACAGAGCCTTCAAACTAGTAGACATGGATGGTAAATATTTTGCAAATCCTGTGAATCACTTGTACCTTAGGCCATACTACATCTAATGTAAAGGCAAGGTAAGCACAAATAGTCTGCCATGACTATAAACTGGCACAAATAGTCCACTATGACTATAAACTAGCACAGATAGTCCGCTATGACTATAAACTGGCACAAATCGTCCGCTATGACGTAAAACTGGCACAGAAGGTCCACTACGACCTTAAAATGGTCCATCCATCATCTGCTACGATAATAAACTAGCACAGTGGTCTGCTAGGACCTTAAACTAGCACAATATTCTGCTAGGACCTTAAATTAGCACACAACAGTCTGCTAGGATCTTAAACTAGCACAGTGGTATGCTAGGACCTTAAACTAGCATATTGCAGTCTGCTGGGACCTTAAACCAGTACATCTGATGGTCTACTAAGACCCTAAACTAGATTCGAGGCACAATATTCCTAGCTTGCATCTATGACCCTATAAATAAGCGAGTGTGCACAGTGTTGACATGGGGTGGGGCATTGCAGTTCCAGAATGTGGTTCACAATGATAAGAAAACACCGTCTAGAACATATGCAATGCAACTACCCTTGGCATCTTGCTGATCCTCTAAAGATGTCATCTGACATCTTACTAACCTTCTAGAGCTATGGCTACCATAGCTTGTCACCCTGGTAGTAGCTTCTGTTGTCAATGCCTGTTGCTAGAGTCCCAAAACTATTGTGGCCCAACCACAAAGTTGCTTCCCTCCAGCCCCCGCCATCATCTGAGCTCGAAAGACATTTAGCTATTACACTTCTCACCTTACAGCTAAACTACATGATGTTTACCTTGGGCGGGAACTCCTAAGCACTTGCATCACCACAACTCCTAGCCCCCTCGGTGCCGACCCTTTCAGTCTGCCGTTGCCAGAACCATTGCTGGCCTTTCTAGTTTGGATGTCGCATGCCTCAGCAACAATGCCTACCACTTCAACAGTTTCTAAAGCAAGTAAGACCTTTGCCTAACTTCATTCCATGGTTACATTTTTCTAGTCTATTTTCTATTGCGCTTGTAGGATACGAGATGAGATGGTGTCAGTTAGGGATGCATTTCGCTAGGAGGATAGGACACTACATCTTTCCGAGGTGATTGCTTTGACTAGGTTAGCTACTTGGGAGTGCACATCCTGACCTTCCTCTTAACCTTCATTATCTTGTTTCTTACACCTACAGTTTCCCTTTTCACATCTCTTTTACAAGCTTTCTCAATGCATGTAGAGCCCTCACATATGCTCAACCACAAAGTCCATTACACGCATAATGTAGCTCACCGCATAGGAAGCATCTATAGGTAGGTCAAAGCCCCACATAGGTGTAACACAACTCATCTTGGAAAGGAAACATTTGTCTTGAAAAAATAAGGTTTTTTGCAAGTGAACATGGCTAAACAACAGAAGAAAAGTGCAAAAGCGTAAAACAGTAAAAGAGCTCAAGAAAAAAAAAGAGCGTGTGCCCAAACCAAATGGCACACCAGTTGTTTCACAATGATCATCTCTAAGCATTTCGATGAGAGGTTAGAAGCCAGCAAAAGAAAGATGTCCACGTGTGTCGATTCCCTTACAAGAACTTCGACGAGGGATTGCACTATGTTTCATCTTTCCTTTTTCTGAACCTGTCCTCTCAAGTCCAACCTTTCCCCCCTTTTTCTGCACGACTATCCTAATACTCCCAAGCACAGCAAAGCAACATCAAAGCCACCACCGGAGAGTGATATTGGTGTCTTTTCCTTCATGGTGTTTCATATTCTTTGTTGACATCTATCGGGAAGATCCTCAAAACCTTGACAAAGAGGGGCCAGTGAAACACCATAAAATTTTAGGATCCTCATGCTTCAACAGAGTCTTGAAATTTGGGCAAGGAATTCCACAAGTGCAGCGTCATGATGGTTCCACAGGAAAGTGTAGGCACTAAGGATAGACTATCCAATCTAGCAAGTTTTCTATCTCTAGGGCTGATAGGCCCGTTGGACTCTCTAGCCTACCCAACTGGACAATTGACTTGGCTGATAGTCTACCCAAAGATCATGCTAGGAGTTGTCGAAAGTGTTTAGGATGAGCAAAACATTTCGGAAAGTTTTCTAATGAAGAAGTCTGCTACGCTATGCAACATAGCAAGCCTTGAAAGATAATTGTTGAAGTGTCCAAATGCGAATTGAAAAAATGATTGCAAGACAAGTCAGGATTCAGCCAACATAAGGTGCTACGCTATGCAGCGTAGCATAGCGTAGCAAAGGAAAAGTAAAAAGGCCTATCTTGCCAAGTGATTCCAACAAGAATACTGCACTTTCGAAAGACTTCGGCCTTCAAAACTAGTTGCCTCACTTAGTCCTCAAGCCTCAAGCAAAGTTTCTTGCTAGAAAATGGCAGATTGAACAAGGAACCATGATACATTAGTTACTGTACTATGCTACGCTACATAGCATAGCAACAATGTAAAAACAATAGAAGTGTTCCAAACATGAATTTAGCAAGTCCAAAGGCTTTCTGGCATGAAGGAAAAAAGTTGCAGTTGTTTGCCTGACCAAGCCTCAAATAAATGCTCTTCGGCTCCTACGCAAATTTCTATCAAGACCAATGGCTACGCTATGCTACGCTATGTAGTTTAGCACAGTGTAGCAAGTAGGTACTTATGCTACACCGATGTGCTCAATAGTGTGAGTAGTGCAACACTAGCATGGAAGCATCAAGATGTCTTCAGGTAGCTCTAGAACTTGTAGGCAACAATATTTCTCACTCTGGCATCTCCTTGGCAGAATTAGCATTTTTACTTCATTTTGCATACCCTTGGTCAACTCCTAAAATTTTTTTCCTACGCTTGACCCTGCTTGTAAGAGTAGGGAAGACATAGTCCTGGAGCATAGGCTCTATTTTTCTTACATTATTATCACACTGGATTCTGGCACATGCAGTTTTGGTGGTATGGTCACAGCGTAACAAAGTCCACATCCAACATTCCACACCTACATGGTATGGACATGTTAGCACCTTGTTGGGTCCAAGACACGTGGCATCCAGGCCATGTTTCTCTCCTACTCCTGGCCCTATAAATACCTCGGCAAACAACACTCAGGGGGTGGGCTTTTTGGTGTAGTTGGCTTTTAAGTTGGCTTTCGGAGAATATAGTTGGCATTTTTGAGCATTATGGTTACCTTTGAGTTCTCTGGTTGGCTCCAAACATCCCTTTGTAAGTTGAGCATTTTGGCATCTTAGCGAATAGAGTAGCAAGCAGAAGACCTATGACTATACTGTTCGGTGTAAGCAATGTCTCTCCAGTGTTGCATAACTTGTTGTACACCTTTCAGCAAGGCAAAGGATTAAATTTGTGACCTTTGGGGTGGTGCACTCTCTCGCCCAAATCTATTTTGCTATTCACTCACTATCATTGTGTTTTGCACTATTTTCATTGCCTTGCATTTATTAATCATAGATTTATTTTACATGCATCATTTCTAAAACAAACATTTATGAAAGGTTAAGATACACCTATTAAGTCCCTGTCTGATCGACTAGACCATTCAAGGTGCCTCATTTATATTTCTCTCCAGCATGATCCTTGCACGGATCTAGGGTTAAACTATTCACTCAGCAACCTCTCAGTGTTCTAGCCACCAACGTTTTTAATCGCTACACCAAGTGAGATACATCCATAACTTGGTGGCATCCTTAATTTTTACCTATCCACCATTGACCTATTTTTTGCCTATGCCATTAAATCTGATCCCAACATAATAGAAATACAAGGAGTGGTGGCTAAAGCTATTGAGTTAGAAGAAATTACCCTCATGAATAGTATTTAAACCTAATTTGGAATGATGAGTGTTAGTAACCTTATGCAATCTAGTCTTCTATCTTTACCAACTTTCCCAATGACCAATACTATGTTTCAAACTCCCATTCCCCTTCAAATGACTCAATCTACAAATAGCTATTTTCAAGGTCCCACATCTTCTTCATTTCTACCATCCAACATGGGTTTGAATGATGAAAAATTGAAAGCCTTAATCCAATCCATTGTAAACCCAAGTGGGATATCCAATCCTGTTGGATCTATAACTTAAAATCAAATGACCTAGATATTAACTTCAGTTCAAAAGCTTTCTAATGAAGTAGTTGAATTGAAGCAGAACAACAACAAGGTGCCTATACAATTTGAAAAACCAAGTACATCAATCAATGATGATTATTGACATCTCCATAACACTAGGTAACATTTTGAGAAAACTTGCATTATATGGTGACGATGCCCAAAGTCAACAAAATGGAAAAACCCCAATTATGGTCTTAAACATATCCCATGAAATAGAAAATGAAGAAGTTCCCTTATTGGAATAAGTTACGGTGAGCGATCCCAACCCACATAACACTTACTACCATAGACTTGGTGACATTATGAATAACACACAACAACAAACTAGGAATGATCCTTATACTCCAAACAAAAGATCTTTGAGTCAAAACAACACAAATACTCAAATCTAGTCATCCCAAAAAAATTCCCCCCAACGACTAAACCCTCCTTTTATACTTAGAAGAACTCCACCTCAATTAGAAGTCAAAGATGAACACAAGACATATGATCTAGTTGAGGATTTAAAGACAATTAAAGCCAAAATTTCAATGTATGCCCTTTTATATTTTAATGAAATGAAAGATGTGATCCAAAATACAATTCATAGACCTAAAACCAATAAAGAAAAGTCTCCAACAACCGACAATCAAGTTCATTTTGCGAAAAGTCCTAATGCGTTATTAATACAAAATGTAAGCAATTCCATGATGAGCAAGAAAGAACAACCTTCTTTCCTAACAACTCTGATTATTTTAGAAAAGAACGTTCATAATTGTTTGATGGATTCTGGAGTAATTGTTAATGTCATGCCACTTGAGGAATGTAAAACCTTAGGAGCATGTATGATGCCACAAGCAAGGAGTGTGATACAACTTGATGGATCTAATGTAACTATAGTAGAGACATCAAAAGGAGTGAAAGTACAACTGAAACAATGCCCTACATGTACATGTTATACAAATATCTTAGTAGTTGATATGTCACCCACTTATGGTGTGCTCTTGTCTAGAACTTTTGGAGCCAAGTTTGGGGGCTTCTTTAGGGAAGATTTCTTAGAACTATTAATCCCTATCAAACTAAAATCTCAATATATGGTCATACTAAGAGAACCTCTCTATAAACAAGTAGTTACAACCTTGGATTAGTAAATACAATCTTTGGAAAATCAAAATATTGATATTTATATTAGAGTTATTGAAGTTAGGCTTGGTGAACATGTTATAAATGACCATGAGAGTGAAATTTAGAAATAAATCCTCTTGCTTCTAGTAAATGTGAAGAAATATATGATGATACCTTACCTTGTCATCAACTTGATATAAAAACATTCCTTTGAGTGACCTACCACCTCTAGGGGAGGACAAAGATATAAATGAGATCCCAACCATTAAAACATTAGAATGTGTGCCAAATTTTATGACATGTCCATTGAACATATCCCTAGAGAAGCTGTATTCAATGACTTACAAAAACTTAAACTTGTTAGACCTAAGGTTGAAACTTGGATGAAAGAAGAACTTGATTAACTTTTAGAATATGAAATTATTCATCTTATGAAACATCCAAGTTGGACATCAAATTTAGTGCCTGATAGAAAATGAACAAGTGAATTACGATTATGTCTTAATTTTCATAATCTTAATCATCGACAAATTGTTAAAAGATGGTTTGACAAGAAATATGTAGGTAAATTCTTTAAAATACGAGATCTAGTCCTAAAAAGAGTTGGAGCATTTGGTCAGACAAGTCCTCAAGGTAGGTTTTCTCCTATGTTGTTAGGTCCATTCAAAGTTATAGATGTCATTGGCCCTAATGTTTACAAAACTACTAATTTGCAAGGATATAAGTTAACTAGAAATTTTAATGCATTCATCCAAAGAATTTCTACTCATGTGCCCCATGTGGACACCAAGTAGATCCTTAGTCACATGTTTTCTCTCCTTTCATCATGTATTTTATTTTTATATAGTCACATTTGCATGTTTTCTTTGCATCTTCATCATCTCTTTCTTAGCATATTGGTTTTGGTTTGATTTGTGCTTTTCATATGATTTTAACAATCATTATGATCATTTGAGTTACTAGGCATTGGGTCATCATAACACCATTGGAAAATAATGTAAGTATAATGCTTTATATGATATATCCTATTACATAAAATCTCCTTCATATTATATATTTCAATAATGCTATGATTCTTCCTAGTCTATTTCAAGGTTTTAGTTATATTAGTTATGTTGGATTATGGAGGATGGGATTTATGCTAACTTATCATGTAATCATCATGATCATGTGAGTGTAGGATATGTGAAGTTGGATAATGGTTAGCCATAATCACTAAGTGACCTTGAAAAATTCCATTTTCCCTCTCATAAGCTATAGCCCTCAAGTGTGATGATCCATGGCTATCTCATGAACAATAGGGTGAAATGTGTTCATCACCACTTGAGAACCCTTAGCCACCTAGGAGACCTAATATGATGCCATTAAAAGGCACATACATGAGGTTTGGATTACACCATGGGAAAAGTTTTGAAAGGACCATGTTCTTTGGTAGTGTAGCTAATCGGCTAGACTTGTGTTGGAATTCCTACCTTAAGAATGAAGTACACCATGAGTAAAGTTTCCTCAAAAAAAAATACAAAAGAAAAGGAGTGAGGACCATGTTCGTTGGTAGTGTAATAAATTCTTGAGTATGATGGGATTTGATAGTAATCCTCACATTAGCCTCCATCCCCATTTAAAACTTATTTCCCCAAATTTGGAAAAAAAGTACAGAAAAGCAAATAATCCTTTTAACCCATTTTCTTTCTAAATGTAAAAAAAAAAAAAGGAATTCAAAGGAAAAATCCAAAATTTGTGGCTACCTATGATCTAAGATGAGCTTGTTCTCTTCATTAAGTTTAGTATAGGTCTTGTGCTCAAAGTAGTCCACTTACTTTTTACTTTTACCTTATGAGAAGATTGGGAGTGTGATATTAGTTATATATTTTAATTATATATATACATCTATGTAGTTAAGATTATGATTTATAAAGATTATATATTTATATTTTGATTAAACAAGGTGGTGTGATTAGGGATGACTCATGTTTAGTGCTCTTTTGATTGTGTGATTATTTTAGTAATTTTTTAGAAACATCATAGTTTACTCCCAATTTCATTTTTTCCTTATTTTATGATCCTTTTTTATTCTTTATATTTTACATATTCTTCCATCATTTGAAAATTTTGATGGTTTTTGTTATCCTTGCACTTGCATGCAATTTTTAAGTTGGGGGCTAATTGTTGATGCCAACATCACCCATGTTAAGCATGAGGTCACGATTTACTAGTCTAATCCCCTAGGTGGGGTTTCATGATTTGAATAAGGGTTCTTTTAATGAGATATATCATGTAACCTTTAAATTATTTTCATCCATCAACACATACATGATACTTTTATAAGTAGGTTTGCATTGATTTTGTCATAACTTTCGAGAGCAATGCATAATATAATTTGTAGTAAACTTAAGATTGTATGAATGACAAGGATTTTAAGATACTGTACCATTATTATGATTTAACCTAAAATACCTCTTGAATTAGTGCTATGTTAATTTTGATGAACACTAATTTTGAAACTGATTTGATTCCATGAGCTTAGTATAAGAGATGAAATTAGAAAAGTAGTTGTAAGACACTTGTGATTTGATAATTTTGCAACCATGCATTGTTCAATGTTTTATTTATTTATGTAGCACCAAGCACAAAGAAAGTTAATTTGTACAAGCATGTCTTAGAGCCCGATTCATAATGGTGAGCTTGTGGCAGTGGTTACATTTCCATGCCATGGTAGTAGTGGATGTAACAACCTAAGTGGTGGATGTAATGGACCAGGTGGTTGATGTTGTGGTAATGACAGCAGATGTGGATGTGGGCATCCAATGTCACTAGCTACAGTGGATATAAAAAGAGTATGGATCGGCAACAAAGGAGGGCCTAGAGGAACAAATGTTAGTAGAGGTGGCCTCTCTTAGCCAACATCCAACAACCTCCCCTCTATTTGGTAGGGTAGTGGTAGTTAGTAATCATAGGAAAAAGGATGGAAGGTGCATTGTTAGCAGTGTGAACAGTGTGGGATCATTGTGCCTCTCCTTCTCTCAGTAGGTGCCAACTACATCTTGGAAGAAGTAGTCAACAGAGCAGTTGCAAGCAATGGGAGACAAATCAGTGAAGGATAGAAATTATAGGTAGATGGTGTGATCTCCAAAGTCTCCTTCTCTCCTAGTCAACTATCACATAACGTTGTCACAGGTAACTAGCGGCATCAATGGTAGCACATGGCTCTCCATAGTGGTAGAGGCAAATGATGGGTTGCACTCAAATGGTGGTGACGTTCTACAAGCTCCCCCCCCCAATGGCCATTATTGTTGCACGTCAAAGACACATTAGCAATAATGTGTGGTAGATAGTGTGCATGCATGGCAGGTGCAACATTGGAAAGTAGACAAAACAATTGTGACATGTCAACAGTGTGATAGCGCACGTTAGAGGCTCTGATAGCGGCAACAACAAAGAGGCAACACATTCTCGTAGTAGGCTTGACCTCTCTCTCCCTCTCCTAGGAGGCATGTCGTAGGCACATGAACAACATGCAAGAACCATGAACAGTGATGGCAAATGATAGAACAAATCTTTCTCTCTCCCTCTCCCAGTGGCTATGAGTAATGTCGGATATGGTAGTGTCCATGACAATGAGACAACATGGATTGGTGATAACAGCGGGAAACTAGGGAAAAGTTTAAATTTACTAGTTACTTACTGTATTTTCATTAAGTCTTGAAATTCAGTATAGTTATTCAATTTAAATTCTCCTAATTTCTAGTTTGATTTATTATTTCTGGGAATGTTGCATAGCCCTCTCCAATTGAGACTATTCCTAGGTTTCCATATCCATATGAGAGGCACCCTAGGTAACTGTCTTCTTAAACAAGTTTTTCTAGGTGTTGATACATCCAAAATTTATGCATCAACACTAGAATCAATAAATGTCAATAAAAACTTCTCATATCATTCAAACTATTTGTTCTAACAACATGGATTCATTACCCTTCTTATCCATCTTATGAACTTTCGTAGCCAAGATTCCTTGTTCACATACTATTTGTGCCAAAGTTTTAATGAAATATGCATAATCTATCATCCAAGATCCTCTAAATATACTTCACACCTTCTAAACATTCACCAAAGCTTCATTTTTCATCATCCAAATGCAAGCAAAGCTTAAACGTTTTGCTCCTAATATCGGATCCCTGATATTGGAGCTGCCTTGATATTAGATCTCCTATATTAAAGCCATCCTTATATTGGATCCTCGATGTCAGATCCCAGATATCGGGTCCTTAAAAACTATATATAACATGGAGACTTAGCCATAGTTTTCATTTTCACTTCTTACACCAAAGGATCTTTTTGCATTATTCTTTGCTAATGTAAGCTCTAACCTCCTAGCTTTCCTAAGTCATAACTCACAAGTTACCACTTCAATTTTTGTGATTTTTGAACCTATCTAATCTCGAAGTGCTCATCTTAGTCATGGGGAGTGCTAGTGAGGAAAATATAAATCATGTTTTCAAAAATTGCTAATACCTGGAAGGTATTTTAAGGGTAAGTATGAAGAGAAAATTTAAATTTTTTAATAAAAATCATCATATTAATGCCAAAAGCATTTGAATAATGCTCTTTAGGAATCATAACCATCATTATGAGCCATAAATATGAACATAATAGATAATTCTAAAGGGTTATAAGAAAATCAACACTTATGGGGAAACTTTTTTTTGAAATTTTTCGAACTTAATGAACTAAGAACTTAATGTAACTAAGGGTATGAGTAAGATATGGAACTGTTAGGAATATATGAAAATACCTTAGTAATTCCAAACCCTTGAATGATTTCAGATTGTCCTAAAGAGAGGAGCACAAGGAGAACTCTCACAAGGTGTAATAAAATGACCAAGAGGCCATGGTAAAAGCCAAACTAGAGGATAAGAACCAAAACACAAGTAGGAAGCCCAATCATTTAGTATCCATTAAGAAACTCTTTTTATGGGACATTAAAGCCAAGGAGAGGTAGAGGAATTTCAAGTGCAAGGATAATGCCTCACATTATCACAAGATTGCCTTTGAGCTATTCAAGAGAGGTCAATTTTGACCACAGTCATTGTGGAGATAAACTTGGCTCGTTCATGGAATTTACTCCAGAAGTAGTAAAGATACAACTTAAGGCATCACCACTGTGGCCTATCCTATCTAATAGTGGCGAATGGTACCTTGAGAAAACCTATCAGTTCTAGCACAATAAAGAAGAGGGTACTAGAGTCAACATTGGAGGAGTCTCAGTCTCATATTTAGTTAAGGTGATATCAGAAGCTCTAAACATACCAAATGAAGGGGAAAAAATAGCACATTTGTCTACAAGATTAGATGCTAAAACCAGGAAATTATGGCTAAAATGGGCAAATGGTAAGGAAGATAAGGGATATAGTGAGCTAACTTTGGAGGAACGAATCTATTTCAAAATTGGCACCTATCACTTGTTCCTAACTGATGAATCATTAGTTTCCTGGGATATCATTGATGCTACATTGCATCTGCAATATCATTGATGCTATATCACATCTATTTGACAAAAAAGTTAATTTTTGATCGACTACGATATTTTAGCTCCGATATTTGAGCCACGATATAGCATATTCAATATTAGAGCACATGCTACATTATTGGATATTCAATATCATGGGATTCATGCTTGCCTATAAATATAGCATTGGAGGACACAATCTAAGAACTTTCATTCCACCCTTAGGTAGATTCTTCCTATTTCATTTCATAGTTCTAGTAATAGAGTAAATGGCCACAATGTGGTGTTGAGCAGTTGTATGGAATCTTTATTTGAGTGAAGTGTACTTGAATATAGTTCATGACTAGAAATAAAGATTAAGATTACTTTTTATCATTGTAGCATCCACTTATTTTTACTATTTTACTTAGCATTATTTTTACTATTTTATTAGTTTAATCATTTACATTTCCTAGTAATTTACTTTACTTGTTCATTAGTAAAGCAGAATGAGTACGATTGGTTTCGAGCATTTAAGTGTAATTGTTTGGCAATCCTAGTAGTATTATTGCTTAGTTTACCCAGTAGCATAACACTTGGTTACCTAGTAACAATTGCATAAGCCCAAGGTGTGTATGGTAAGCTAGGACTGGATGCTCATTGCTCTAGGCTAGAGTAGATTTACATTACCATCATTACTTAGATTTAGGATTAAATTTCATTCTCCATTATGTTTATTGTTAGGAGTAAAATGGACCTAACAACATCAATTATCATATGCCTCACTTTGGACTAAACCATACGTGACAAAGCTACCACTAGTCTAAGCAGGAAGACATCATCCTGCAATCAATGCTTAACAATCTAGATGCCGCAACTAGTCCCATCCATGAAATTTGACCAGATCATGCGTGAACTCTTGTGATTTGTATGGTTAGGCATAGGGGTACTTGGCGCTCATCATTGGTGTCATTGCTAACGATGGTGCTAGTTATCTAGATTTGTTATATCATACATGATTGCTATAAAAGTATTAATGATTTATCTTTTAGAAAACATTAATATTTTAAGTCACATACATTAAAAACATGTCTTCTTCACATAGGACCAATAACGCATCATATGATGAAAACACTTATAGGAGAAACAATAGGTTCTATATTGAAGAGAATTGGAGTGAACAACCTTAATCAAGGATTTCATATGCTAATTTCCACCCTTATTACATGCAAGAACTATGTTCAACTGGTACAAAAAATCCTAGAGGAGATAGAGTAATTCCTAGAACAAGGAGGACCTCAAGGCCTAGGACCTCCTCTCAACCTAAAAAAGATAGGTCAAGGGACCATGCGGAATGATATAGAAGCCATGACAATTCTCTGAGTTCCTCATCTTTCTCTTCCTCTTCCACATTTAGTTCTAACAAAGATGACTGTAGGTATAGGAATAGAGATACATTAAGGGGTTATGATAAAGATAGAAATGGAAATAGACGAGAGCATCAAAGTAAGCATAGATGAGATCATCATAATTAGAAAAATAGAAATAAAAATTATTACCACGACATGTTTGATTATGGTGAATCCTTGTTGGCTATTAAGAGCATGACATAGATAATAGAGGTAATTAGAATACCCCATGGGCCCCAAAGAAAAATTTGCATCAAAAGGCTTGATATGAATAACATCTCTAAATTTTTGGGAGGCTATAATTCTAATCCACAACATCACTTACAACCCTTCCATGATGCCTGCGCCTTGCAGAACATTGAGAGTGAGTGGCATAAGCTTAAGCTGCTTTCCTAGGATACTAATAGATGAAGCTAAAAGTTGTTATAGATCATTGGAACTAGATTCAATCCATTGATGGTCCACAATGCTAGAACTCTTCAATGAGAAATACCAAACCTATGCAAGAGTATCTAATCTAAGAAAATAAATCCAAGGATGGAGGTAAGAAAAGCATGAATCCTTAGATGTGGCCTCGGATAGATATTATTTGCTACTACATAGATGTCTAGGTCATGATTTCTCTTAAAAAGAGGTACTTTTTCACATCATAGATGGTTTTCATAACCAAACAAGAGAGACCCTTAGGATTTATGCCTAAGGTTGGTTATCCAAATAGAAAGCCCATCAGATACAAAGGCTAATCAAACAGGTGGCAATAAAAGAGGGAGAGCTATGTAAATAAGAGAATGTAGAGGAATATAACAAGGATCCAGCTCTTCAAAAGAAAGGGATCATTATCTATGATGAAGAAAAAGAGGTAGCTCTTGATGATGTGATTTCACAACAAACCTTTCCAATACAAAAGTGATGAGTGACGAGGTACCCCCATGCTAAACCATACGAATACAAGCATTTCACACACAATCCAGTCGAATTCCAAGGACCAAGTGCTTATGCGCCCTTATGGAACAAGGAAAAGTTGGTTGATCGTTGTCTTCCCAAGCTTACCTATATGTCATGATTGGATGGTTAAGTAAGCTTGAGGCATATGATTTTTATAGCTTTTATGTTTTTATGTCCTACACTAGTAGGGAAGGAGAGAGGTAACTAAGTGACTAATTTAACTTAACTACTCATTAACTAAGTTCTAACTAATCCTAACACCAGCATCTATTCCCACTTGCTGTACACATCTTGAACCAGTGCAACACTGTTGGGATTACCAAACGCTAATTGTTACTGGGTTTACAAGCATTACATCCATGCTCGAAGTGGTTGTGCTTGTGTAATTGAACTATTTGCTTAACTGGTCAAAATGAATTACTGTGCTAATAACATAAATGTAAAGTGCATAAAATAAAATAAATGCATAAGAAAATAAAATAAAAGAAATGTGTAAGAAAACAAATCTGAAGTGCTGCAGGGATGAATCAAAGAGCTCATCTTTATTGTCAACAGAATGGTGTGCTCAGGTACATTAATGCTTGAATAAAGATCCATCTACACTTAGACCTCCTTCCATGGGCACTTGGAAAATACTCTAACTTTCAAATAGACTACAAGAGTTTTGCTACTTGACTGCTACAAGACTTCTTCTCCCAATTGTGCACCTGGGCAATGTATTTATAGGCTTGGGAGCAACTATAATAATTAGAGTAACTGCTCTAATAATTAGAATAATTACTAGAGTAACCACTTTAATAATTATAATAACTGTTAAAGAAACTACTAAAGTAAGCACTCTAATAATTAGAATAACTACTAGAGTAATCGCTCTCATCAAAAAGTCTATTATTGAGCTTAAAGCAAGGATAGATAAGATGTGGGAGTTGATGAATGAAAAATTCACAACCTACATGAAAATCATAGAGGAGAAGCTAGATCAAAATAAGAAGAGAAAAAAAACATAAAGAAGCAGGTAGGAACACTTATCAACAAAAAGGAAAAATAGCTATAGTAGAAGAGGCTATAGACTTAACGATAGAAGAGGATGATGGATGTGACATATGCCAAAATGACCATCCAAAAGGCTAATGCCTAATTATGTTAAATCTACAAGAGTTTTGGGCTTTTTCTTTGAATCCCAAGTTCGTAAAAAAGCAAATGCCTAGGAAATTACCTTACTCACAAGGTAATAATAGATAATTCTACCACCAACCATACTATTTCAATGGGATGTCTTATCAGCCTCAACACTACTATCAACTACAGTGGCAAAAGCCATAGTCATGGGGGATACAATTAACAAACCAGTAATACCCTTATTTCCAGTCAGACCTATGTGACTACTATTTTCAACAACCTATTTCTCCATATGGTTCTACTTTCTCTACCTCAAATCACTACTTCCACTCTCTTGAATATCATCAACCCACAACATCCCCTATGGAATCACCATTTCAAACCTCTTATCCTTCATAACATCCTCAATATGTTCATGCTTCTTTCCTCCATATGTCACCACCAACAAAATAGGGAAGATTGGCACCACAATATCAATAGAAGAATGCCACTTGTGCTATGAACATACAAGTAAATCATCATGTTAGTAGATCTTAACAAAAGTCTTGAAAATGTCCTTTCTTTAGGACAGTTTCCACACATGGGCACAAAACTCATAGACCTATTGGCTCATCAAAACTAGCACAAGGCCAGCCAACTGCAACATCCTTCTTCATCAAAACAATGTCTCCCAATCTGACACAGGAGCCAACACCCATTATTGCTCCAATGCAAAACATAACAGATGAACCTATTTTTCTGGAGAGATAGGCAATTCCATGTATTACTACTAAAAAAGAAGGGTGCATTTGTGGATCAACCTTCTAGAATGTCAACACAATCATTATATCAATTCATAGCAAATGTGAAAAAAAAGTGTGTGCATAAGAGATAGTAGGGGCCACTAAACCAAAAGAGACCTAATGGCTAGTATTGAGAACTTTCAATTGTCCAAAATATGCATGGAAACATTTGAATCACTTATTAATTCCCATTCTAAGAAAATGACCCCAACTAAGAACTTACAAATGGAAATACTAAACCACAATCATACATCAATAGAAAGAGAAACTAAGGACTTAGATGATCAAAATTCAATTACCATTAAGATTAGATAGGATGATAACCGAAAAACTAAGTCACTAAGGATGATAAGTAAGAAACCTCAGGTGTATGATCTAAGGGAACTAAGATCCATTTTTTGAACACTCATCCATGAGTTCAATCATGGGGAAGATACTAATCATGATCAAGGAATTAACAAGTGTTTTTCAAATTTTTTATTTTACAATTTATTTTTTATTTCTAATTTTTTGTTATGCCTATTCACATTTCTTACTAATTTTCACAGTCTTTGATATCTTTTCATCCTTTTATACTTTTCCATTTCTTAAACCATTTGCAATTCTTTGATATTTTCTACTTCTTTTAAAACTTTTTCATTCTTAATATCTTTTACAATTTTTCATACTTTTTTTACATGTTACTTGTACATATTCTTGTCAATTTTCAATAAAACACATCAAATAAGGTAAGATGTACTTCCAATAAGGTGAAGATTTTTCTATGTTATCAAGTCATATGCGACTGATTATTTGAATAGTGAGCCCATGCCATCCATCCATCCATTCCATTAATAAGAGGTTCTTAACATGGCTATAATGATATTTTTTCCATCATACAATTAAAAATAAACTTGTGATCATTATGCCTGGATAGAAAAGTGAAGAACCAAGAGGGAATGTGAAGGGTGTGACATCAAGGAAATTTGTGGATTCTTTTGGATTACTATTGTGAGTACTATCATGTTGCTAAGGCTGTATTATATCCTTATATATGTAACAAAAAATGGGAGTAAGAGTAAAATAAGTGTTTCCTTACCATGTCACTAAAAAGACATGTTACCCATGCCTGAAGCTAGTCCTCTAGTAAGGTTGAAATAGCTAAAAATAAAAGAACCTAAAGTAAATTTTTGGGGCCCCCATTGGAAAGACATGTTACCCATGCCTCAAGGTAGGTGACTTCTTAAAAATATAAAAAATAAAACAAGTGCCATGAATAAACTCCTTGCTTGGACAATACGCCAAGTGGTAGTCTTACTATTGTAACTCTTAGAGTTGAAATAATGTAATGTTACTAGAAAGTGATTTGGACATGGTTTGAATCTTGCAAAGAAGAGCTAAGGATTACTTTAATCATTAATAACATACAAGGATTCATTATGCCTATGGCAAGATACCTCATGTTCCGATTTCAGCAATCCTTTCTACAATCCATCTCACCTCATTGTATATTTAATCATAACTTGTGGTTTTGTATAATATAGCATTATTTTCCAAATTTGGTGATACTAACATATGTGTTTTGCTAAACAGGTATGTATTACATTCAACTCCTTGAGTACCTAAGGACACTTTTAGGCATGGTTATACAAGGGCATTAAGAGTTGGAGCCTCCTTTGGGGAGGACCCACTTGTATAACTCTTGTATTTCATATTTGTAAGCAATTCCACATCATCTTGTGCCTTCCAAAATATCGACTAAACTTTTCATATCATCTAATAATTTGTCTGTACATCAGAAATTCATTATCCATTTCTTATCCATACTAATTTTCATCACCTGAGATTCCTTCTTTATGGACTTTAAACAACTAATATTTCAAATTTGAGCATCATGGATACTCCAACATCCTATGGAAATGCTTACTATCTTCTAGGTATTCCATTTGACACATTTTTTCCTATGAAAAATCAAAGAAAAATTTGAACTTTTTAATGGTGATGTCATATTTACAATGTTGTAGGCACCTACGATGTCATGCATATAAAACTAGTATATATACATGCATGAGCTAGTGAAATTTTTCATCTCTCATTTGTAGTAAGAGAAGTTTTTGTAGTTTTTCCTCAACTCTCTTGCACACTAGCTTCCAAAGGCCATAACTTCACCATCGTATCTCTGATTTCCAAAAGTCTTAAATCCTAGTGATCCCAAAGCAGTCAAATTAGTTGTTTGGGGTTGGGGGGTGTGGGCGGGTGGGGAGGGGTTGGGGCTACTATGATGGGGAGTGCATTGTGTGATATAAGCTAATGAAAATTTAAGCCAAAAATTCCAAATACTTGGAAGATACTATAAAGGGTAAGTACAAATAAATAATAAGAATCTTAAAGTTAATTAATCAAACTAAGGCTACAAAGATTCAAATAATACTCTTAATAGACCATATCAACTATTTTAGGCCATTATAAGCAAGGAAAATGATAGAAGGTCTTAAGTAACTAAAAGATATAACACCTAAGGGGTTCCTTTTTGAAAATTTTTTGAACTCTACAATCATAATGAGATAAGAACTTGATCTAATCAAGGATATGAGCAAGGTAAAGAACTATTAAGAATTAATAGGAATACCCTAATAATTTCAAACTCTTGTTGATTGCAGATGGCCTCAAAGAGGATACTAGAAGGAGGACCTTCATAACACAAGAGTAAAAGATCAAGAGTCTATGGGAGAGGCCAAGTAGGGGAATAAACCTCACAAGTAGAACATGTAGAGAAGGAGGCTCAATCATACAACATGCATCAAGACCTTCGAATATAGAGCACTTAGCCCAAGGAGAGGTAGAAATTCCACAATCACCTAAACAAAAATAGTGCCTCACGCTATCACTAGATTGTCTCTAAGCCATCTAAGAAGATTGATCATGTCCATGATCATCATCAAACTAAATTTTGATTCCTTTATTAAATTTTCTCTGAAAGCAATGAAGATGCAACTTCAAATATCTCCATTATGATCCACACTAGCCAACAGTGGTGAATGAAACTTAGGAGAAACCTACTAGTCTTGGCAGAACAAATAGGTTGACGCTACAGTGAAAATTAGACTCTCTATGCCATACTTAATAGAGAGGACATATGGAAAAAGAAGACAGGGATAGAAGAGGAGAAACTTTTCAAAAGCTTGATGACAAATGGAAGAAGCGGATGGAAGAGCCACCACCATCTAAAATATGAACTACATCAAGCCACTTCAAATTTTATTTTTATTTTATTTTGTTTATTTTGTCATGTAATTATGTAATTTTTGTATACACCACTACAATACTCAAAGTTAGTTAGTAGTTAGAGTCAATTAATAATCCCAGCATTCCTAATTTCTTATAAAGAAAGCTTAGTCCTATCATTTTAACTCAAGGATGAGTTTTTAGTCAGTTGTGGGGGTATGATGAATCATCAATTGGCTGGGATATCATTGATGCTATGTCGCATCTACAATATCATTGATGCTATATCGTATTTGTTTGACAAAATGTTAATTTGTGATCGACTACGATATCATCGCTTTGATATCCTACGATATCACATATCTAATATCGGAGCACATGCTACATTATTCAATATCCAATATCGTGGGATGTGTGCCTACCTATAAATACATCATTTGGGTGCACAATCTAAGAACTTTCATTTCATCCTTTGGTGGATTCTTGTAGTTTTGTTTCATAGTTTTAGTAATAGAGTGAATGCCCATAGTGTGGTGTTGAGCAGTTGTATGAAATCTTTATTCAAGTGAACTGTGCTTGCACATAGTTTATGATTAGAAATAAAGATTGAGATTACTTTTCATCATTGCAGCATTCACTTAGTTTTATTATTTTACCTAGCATAGTTTTTACTATTTTATTAGTTTTATCAGTTACATTTCTAATTATTTTACTTCACTTGTTCATTAGTAGAGTGGAATGAGTATGACTAGTTTTAGGCATTTAAGTATAATCTTTTGGTAATCCCAGTAGTATTATTGTTTGGTTCACCTAGTAGCATAATGCTTGGTAATCCAATAATGGTTACATGAGCCCAAGGTAGGTACAATAAGCCAAGACTGGATGCTCATCGCTCTAGGCTAAGTAGATTTACATTACCATCATTACCTAGATTTAGGATTAAATTTCATTCTCCATTATGTTTATCACTAGGAGTAAAATGGGCCTAATAGCATCAATTATCATATGCCTCACTCTGGACTAAACCATATGTCACAAAGTTACCACTAGTCCAAGTGGGAAGATAGTGTCCTATGATCAATGCTTAATAATCTAGATGCCACAACTAGTCCCATCCATGGAATTCAATCAAATTGTGCATGAATGCTTATGATTTGTATAGTTGGGCATAGGGGTACCTATCACGTATCACTAACCAAATGACTAAGTAGGTTATCCATCTATGTGGCTAGGGTAAGTGCGATCCTGATGGGGAAGTACAACGCTAATATCGCATAACTCTACTTTTTGGAGCTTTAAAGGCGATTTGAAGAAAGAAAGGTAAGGAAGCCAATGCTTCCATTTCTTTACCTTATTAGGAAGCTATGCAAGCAAGCCAAAATCCTAGGATACATCAATGACATTCTCGAGAGAGCCCAGAATGCTTTAGATGTTGAATTTCTCAAACCAACACCATGTAAGAAGGATCAAGATGAAGAGTAATAAGAACAAGAGTAAGATCAACAACCACAACAGTAGTAGGAATAAGAACAATAGCAATAGCAAGTCCCACCATCACCACTACAAGATTACAGGCCATTAATGAGTCATCTACAATAGATTGTAGAAACCATTAGTTAGGGAGTAAGGAAGGAGGCCAACCTTTACAGAGTTATTGACAATGCCATATAGCCCATAGTTTTAACATATCCTAGAAATGGATAAATTTCATTGTAGTTAGGAGGAGGGGACGAATGATCACAATAGATCTCTGGAAGTGCTACATCATTCCAAGTGGTGCTAGAGACTGGAGAAGGAGCCACAATTATGGTAATGTTGCATCAAGATGCATTGAGAGCAAAAAAGGTGATCACTGATCACATCAAAGAGTCTTTCAATGTACCTATTATGTCACCATTAGATCTAATTAGAGACAGAGATGTTCAAATGTTAGTTGGAATCTCAATGACTCTTATAGATCATGAAGATGTGCTCAATTAACTGTTGTAGACTGGATAAGTCATAACAACACTCTTTGACATCCTAAGTGATGTCATTGCAGTACAGTCAAATCTAATCACTACAAAAGGAAAATTGGTTATTATAGAGACTAGGGTAGAGCATGCAGAGGTAGAAATCCATTGACTCCAAGAAGAACTTGTAGCCCTAAGAGCTGGACATAGAGATCCTACACAATTTGTTGTACCTGACCAGGTAGTGCAGTTTAGGATAGAGTAGATGCATGATCGACTAGAATAAAAAAATGATAATGGAGAAGGAGAAAGTGGTGTGGAATGCCTTCATAGAAAAAGCACAAATATATGCACATGTTAAGGCACTAACTATAGTCCAAGAAGAGAATAAACAACTTGCTACTAATAATATGAGATTGACCATTGTAGAAAAATAGAAAAATATCTTAGAAGAAAGCATCCACCAGTTAAGAGAACAATTGGTGAGGATCAACCAAGAGATGAGCTACCTCACAAGAGAAAATAGAATCCTTTCAATGAAGGAGGTATGTGTCATCCAACAAAAATCAGCTATTCAAATCAACATGTGGTAGATTGAGGCAAAGAAACACAAAAGGCTCAAAGAACACTTCCATGATCAAGTGGGCATGTACAAGAAGATCAATGAGAAATAAATCCAAATGGACAAAGCCAAAATAAGTTCCATATCAACACAAAATGCTAACTGGAAATCCATCTTTGACAACTATGCCCACATTCACCAGGCAGAAGTAAATAACAAAGACTTGCAGATCAAGGAGTTGAAAGAGTACATGGGGCTAACTAACCTTCATTACACTAACCTGGCCATGCTAATAGTAGGTAGGCCTAGAAATAAGCTAGAATAACAAGTAGCATCAACATATGCCCTATACAAGAAAGAGTTTGTAGATCATAAAGATGCTTTGCAGAAAATCCAAGTGGCAAAATTTAAATTAGAAGTAGTCAAGGCTAGCTACCAAGGGTAGAAAGACATCGCAGCAAACCTGGCCATATGGTTGTCTAATTATCATGAATTATGTGAGAAGGCTAGAGCATTTGAAGAGGAGAGAAAGTATCTTGCAGTCTGGTATGTTAAGGCTAATCAAATGTTTCTGTAGTTGTTGTGCCCATGGGATGTACCCACTTCATCACACATTGCACAACAAGCATAGATGGTACATGATCCAAGAATGGAGAAGGAAAAGTTTCAAGTGCTCCTGAATCCATATAAGTTCTAGAAGCCTAGTGACAAGGGGAAGAAACTGATGGAGGAACCACCGCCACTAGGAACTACCTAGACTACATCAAGCTTCATCAAATTTTATTTTTTATCAAAACTGTCATGTCATGTCTTATGTAACTTTTTTGTATAACACCATTGCGACATTCAAGTGTCATATATATGGTAGTCTATGTCATGTAAATCTAGCTCCTAATTCTATAAGGAACTCTATCCTCATTTTTTTTAACTTGACGACTCGTTTTTAGTTAGTCATGGGGGTATGATAAATCACAGTTTTCAATGGCTACGATATTAGACATTTGATACTGCAGTCATGATAGTGGATCCCCAATATCAAGGCACAAGCTTTGATGTCAGATATTTGATATCACTCCACATGTGCCTACCTATAAATAAGATACTTAGGCACATGGTCGAACAACTTTTCATTCCATCCTTAGGTAGACTCTTGTAGCTTGTCTTTGTAGCTTAGAGATAGAGTAAATGCCCATAGTGTGATGTTGGGCAGTTTTCTAGAGTATTTATTCAAGTGAAGTATACTTGGGCATAGTTCATGATGGAAATAAAGATCAAGATTGCTTTCCATCATTGTAGCATCCACTCAAATTTACTATTTTACTTAGCATAATTCTTACTATTTTCCTAGTCTAATCAATTACATTTCCAAGTTCTTTATTTTTCTTATTCATAGAAAAATGGAATGAGTATGACTAGTTTCAATCATTTTAGTATGCTCATTTGGTAACCAAGTAGTGGTTTCACTTGATTCTCTCAATAGTGAACTCACTTGGTAATCCCAATAATGGTTACATGAGCCCAAGGCATGTACAACAAGCTAGGAACAAATACTCATTGCTTTAGGCTAGAGTAAATTGTTAAATTATTTTTCCTTAGACTCAACACTATTTTCACACTTTACTATTGTAGCTAGGAGAAATGGCCAATACAACATCACATATTATACACCTCACTGAGAGCTAAACCATACACATAGATTGTACTAGCTCCATGTGGGAAGACAATGATTTTGAACTTAAACCATGGATTACGATCGCCTCATCCATATTTACATTGCCTCATCCATGGATTACGATTGGGCTATGTGTAAACACTTGTATCTTGTCTGGTTGGGTGTTGTATTACTCTACTGCTCATCAAATGGGTTGGAACGATGGTGGTGGTCCATTGGTGGTATTTTATTTATGATTTAATTATATTATCATATTTTATATTATTCTAAGGTATTTGCAATAATGTAAGAATATGGTTTAAAGGACATGTTAAATAAATATTTGAGATTTATTTCACTTAGTCTTTTATTTTATATTAGAACCCATTCTTAGACATGTAGCTCATTATGATACTCTCTTGGTGACTTTTGACCTATTGGTTGATCATTGGATCCTTTTTGTGAATAAAAAATAAAATAGTAATTCTTTATTTTTGGAATTACTGAGGTCTTATCTTTTATACTTGTAACTACTTGGCAACATTAGCTCTGTTAGTATCAATTGTACTTTTCTCTTTTTCTCTCTCTAAATTATTACATATGACTATACATGACAAATCTCATGGTAATTTCTAAATCTGAATGTGTTCTTACTTGACAAAGCTTAGATCTCAACTGATCTCTCAAGCTAGAGGAAATATTCTTGATTCCATTAAATCTAATAAGTAGCTTACCTTCTTGTACATGCTTTCCTATTTCTATGATGGGTTGCATTACTAATATGATCATGATGCATGTGTTGCTCCTCTAATCCTAGTTTGTTGAATTTGTTGTAATTCATCATTTTCACACATTTCTACTTTGCATTTTGACTTCTTTTACCTACATCATCTCCTCCAATGGCAATGGCTAGCTAACAGTCCAAGCATGTATGGGTGTGTTCATGATGTTGAAAAGCTAGGAAATCTAATATTTAGGATTAATCAATTAAGAAGGATGGCAGAAAAGGTAACTAAGGCAATTTTGGTCATGGTAAAGTTAATACAAAGGATATTGTTAATCTAATGGCATGATATGTGGTTAATCCGTATCACAGTATAGTTAATTCAAAATATTTTATTAGCCTAGTGATGTGCAACCTACATCAAGAAACCTTAGGTGATAGTGAGAAGCTAAGAACTTAAGGTAGCTATAGGGTTGATGCTAGCCTTAACATAACCCAACAATTGATCTAGACATGCATGAGGGCTAGTTAAATTAGTATCAACATTCTAGTTATTCTAATATTTGAAAGCTTTTTAAGTCCTAGGTTTTTTTTTGGTAGGCAATGCTAAGTTTTATATCTTGGGATGTACTTATATTATAATTATTTTTAAGGTTCCAAAACCCCCTAGTTATTCTAATGTTTGATGCAATAACTCATGAAATATCATTGTATGCAAATCCTAGTTAATGTACTAGCTAATGTATTAACAGTGCCACATCCCCATTCCCAAATGATGTCACTGCATAACAAGTTCATAACAAGTATTATAATTATTATAATAAGATCCAAAAGGAAGTTGTAATTAAAACCCAAAAGGACATGTTGCTTGAGGTGACCATTAGGGATTTGACCTAAAGTATTAATACCCAAGCATTAGAGGTCGTATTAGCATGGAGTTGTTGAGTCGATAAAGGTGAGTAACAAGTGCTAGGTGAAGTAGGATAGTAAGAGGATTATTTGAAACACCATAAATTTCAGGACTCTCATGATTTAGCAGTCCTTAAATTTGGGCAGGGATCCCTGCAAGCATGATCTCATGATGGACTATGCAGATGACATGGAACCCCGGAAGTCCTAATGCTTGTAGAGTTACTTCCGAGCCTACCTGCCACCATCCACAGCATAATCAATGTAGCATCCAGCCATGAGGCTAGCTTGCATGAGAAAGGCACTAGAGGTAGACTGTACAGTCCAGAAAATTTTCTATCACCTGGGCTGACAGGCTTGATACATCCTCTAGCTTACCCAGCTTGATACTTGACCTAGCTAATGGTCTACCTAGGGACCATGCTAGGAGTTGTCGAAGGTGTTTAGGATGGACTAAATAGTTTGGTAAGTTTTCTAACTATAGGAACTTGCTACGCTGCATAGTGTAGTAGGCCTTGAGGAGACTAAACAAGCACCAAAGATGCAAATTGAAAATGACTAAGCCCTCCAGGACATTTTCCCCACTTCATCCTTAAAGCATCAACAACATGACGTAGCAAAAATGTGGTAAATTTCATCAAAAGTCCTCTTCATTTGAGTGCTACATTGTGCTATGCTACACAGCGTAGCACAGCGTAGCGGGGTTTTGCTATGGCAATGCTTCCACATAGATTGATTTTGACAAAGTGAACATATTTTCCCCCACATTAACCATCAAAAATTCTTGTTTTTCCATCATGCCAGGACATGATCTTCATCCCATGACAAAATGTTTGAAGAATGAGTCAAAATCCAAGCAACACAGGGTGCTACACTATGCTATGCTACATAGCATTGTAGAGAAAGAATGCACGAAGGTCCTCTACCAAGTGGTTTCAACAAGAGAATTGCACTTGGCCACACTCTGACCTCCAAGACTACCTATCCCACTTCACCCTTGGGCCCCAAGCAAAGTTTCTTGACAAAGCATTGTAGATCAGATAGGAATTCATGTCACACTGGCTACTACGATGCATAGCGTAGCACAACGTAGCATGGACACAAAGCCTAAAAGTGTTCCAAGGATGAACTTCACAAGTCCTAGGACCTTTCAGCACAAAAGAAAGGGTTGCAAATTACTTGCCTAGCTAGGCCTTAGATAGGTATTTTCTGCTTTCAGGAAAGATTTCTATTAAGATAGGCGACTATGCTACGTAGCGTAGCATAGCATATCACGCGGGTGTTTATGCTACGCCGATACACAGGGTAGCATAAATAGCATAACACTAGCATGAAAGCATCAGGACGTCTCCAGTTAGCTCTAGAGCTTGTTGGCAATGGTCACTCCCATCTAGGCATTTTTTCAACAAACAAAATTAGCAAGTTTGCTTTGTTTTGCACCCCCTTACTATCCCCAAAGTTGTCCCTATGCTTGACCCCGCTTACAAGAGTAGGGAGGACATAGTTCTAGAGCACATGCTCCACTTTGCATTCATTGTTGGCATTCTTTGTAACAAACATGGCAGTTCCCTGGATTCTGGCACATGCAGTTTGAGCGATATGGTCACAGTGTACTAGGTTTCACATTCAGCATTACATAGCAGCATAGCACAATCACGTTTGCACTTTGTGGGACCCAGGACACGTGGCATCCAAACCACATTTCTCTCCCGCATCTAGCCCTATAAATACCCCGACGAAAAATGTTCAAAGGGTTGGCTTTTAGAATCCTCTTTTTGTGGTTGGTTTTTTGAGAGTGGTTGGCTTTTAGCATTGTTGGCTTTGAGAATTACCTTTTTGATAGTTGGCTTCAAAGATTGGCATTTGGCATTTTGGCATTGTGGCTTTCTAACGATTAGCTTTGGCAAAGAGATTGGCAAGCAGAAGGTTCCTGTTGGTAGGTTGTTGACTACAGTTCAAGGAGTTGTGACCATACTGCTTCGTTGTAAGCTGTGCTTTTCCACACTACGCATTAGTTGTACACCTTCAACCAAACAAAGATCAGATCCCTCGATCTTGGGGTGGTGCACCTTCTCGCTCAAGCCTGTTTCATTTTGTTTTGCCATTATCATCTTTTGCATTGTTCTCTATCATTTTACGTTTGTCGGTTATCACTTAACTTACACATAACAACTTTAAAATAAGCATTTACAAAAGGTTATTGTACACCAATTAAGTCCCTATCTAATTGATGAGACTATTCAGGGCACCTCACTTCCATTTACTCTAGCATGACCCTCACACAGATTTGGGGTTAGGCTATACACCCGGTGACCTCTCGATGTTCCAGCCATCGACATTTTTGGTTGCTACAGTTTTTGGCACTAGAAGGAGGGCCCTTTGTGTCCTTTTTGTGTATCACAGGTAATCCTACATGTTGTCTGTACCCCGTCACCTACTAGCATAGACATGACACCCTTGTGATTATCTACACACTAGGTAGTGCAAATTGGTTGCAATGACGGTTCCTCTAGAACCCTGCAGGACGAAAGCCTCCAACCACTTACTGTACCATGTTCACTTTGTTGACTACACTATGCTACTTCTATCTCATGTGGCATAGCAAACCTCTTAACATAACATTCTTTCTTAGCATAGCAGGTGTAATAGTGAAGGAAGCTGGCTTCCAACACTCCCCAACATACCCACTTTCAGCTTCTCTCTCTTCTATAGTTTCCATTTTGTGACAGAAAATGATTCCTGCGACCATTGACATTCCCACCTTGGACCTAGAGGTACCCTACACTGTCCAACATGTGACAAGTCTCGAGTAACTGCCCAGCCTAGTGCTGGCACTAGAATAGTCCCTTAGGTTGTGGCACCTGTCACCCGAGTGCTTGGCACAAAACACAGAGCAATACAATTTCCTCTATGCAAAAGTCCAAGTGAATCTACCCTTAGACTTCTAGGAACTTGAGGAAAAATGTAACTTTGAGTTCCTCCACTGGAATGGGAGGGAATTCATTCCTGCTCCTAATGTCACCATCCCATTGATTGAAGTGTATCAATGGGTGCTAAACCAACTGATGCATGTGAGTAGGTCAAGAGAACGGGACATAGCTTCCCACTACAATGAGGCATTTCAGGATGAGCAAGACGAGTTGGACTCCTAATCCGAAGGTGGTGGCCAAATCTACACCACGGCTATTCCTTCCATCACTATCTTCTAGTCAAACCTACTCTTCTCTTCTGCCCCCTTTGTTATTGCCACAACCCTATCATAGCCCATCCCCTCTTTAGTAATGGTCAGCCACCCCATGCTTTCAACCCATCAACACATAGGCCCTTCAACTTCATTTCCAGTCACCCTCCCTTCCCAGTCTATCCCGACATTGTACCCAACATTAGTTACGGCTATGCTACCATATGTACACATTGTTCCTATCTCACAACTGCACATGAGTTCACTCCTATTCCCTCGTCTACACCCGTTCCACCACCAGTAGTAGACCCACTCTCAACAATGTGGTGGGTGCTAGCCACTTCTCTCTCTACTACACAACCATCTTAAATGTCACATTACATACAACCCCAAGTGCACCAAGTCCCACAGGTGGTGCAACCAAACACAGGACTATGGGCCACCCTGCCAATCGTGCAATTAGCCAACCGTGCAGCGCCACCAATGGTCATTTCCTCAACAGCACCACCCACTTGGTGGTGGATCATCCAGGCAGCACCACTTGCTAGAGCAGCTCCAACGGTGCCTCCCATGGAATGGGTCACCACCCCAACAACGTCACACATGATGGTTGCTCAGGTAGCCCCACAACCATCTACAATGTCCCTGGCTCTGGATCAAGCTTTCCAACTCATCCAAACCCTAACTGAAGAAATCAAATGACTTAAGGCCACCAGTTCTAAAACCATGTAGGTCATGGACTTTTACCATGATGACCTTATCAACCCAACTATCCCCATGCTCACATTGCCCCCTGGGGTGCTACTCCCCCAATTTACAAAATACAATGGGGAGTGCAATCCCAATGCGCATTTGGTGACCTTCAGGTCTGAATCTCTATTACTACAACCATGGCCTCATACCATCATCCACATCTTTGCCATGCCTCTGATAGGCAAAGCTTTGGACTGGTACCGTGTGCTCCCAAGTGCCTCCATCTCCACCCTGGAAGAGTTGCTAAGCCAATTCATGATCCACTTCAAGTACAACTTAAAACCATACGTCACACTAGACTAGCTCATGAGTGTTAAGCAAGAACTATATGAATCTGTGCAGAGATTCATACAGTTGTGGAGCACAACCTTGAACGAGATACGCGAGCCTATTGTAGAGGCTCACTTGTTGGCTATTGTTAAGGGCATGATAAATGACTTCATTAAGTCTAAACTCTACTACCTAGCCCTGCAGTCCCTTAGCCAATCATTTGCACAAACCAAGAGCATTTAGGATGAAGCCAAAGCTAGTAGGGACCCTGCTTATGTGACATACAAAAACACACACATTAAGAAAGATAAAGAGAGGGGTAAGGCCGCAGCAACCATGGTGGCCGCTGTGGCCAATGAGACCAACCCCAACAATAGCAACAACAAAAAGGTTGCTATAGCACCCAACGCCCCTGCTAATGCCACACCTGGCTCTAGTAACATAGGACAGTCCTCAACATCAACACCTACAGTGCCAACCTAGCCGAGGCCCAACTTTGAGTGCAAGGATCACTCCAAGTATAACCCCTTACCCATTAAGCCTTTAAAACTCCTGATGCAACTATTGGAAGTTAGGTGTATACAACATAAATGAATGTCAGAGGAGGCAATCAAACACCATCAAAGGTACTGTGAAGTTCTGTGGAACTCCTCTTGGGCTACGCCCAACGAACCTCCAGTCCTAAAGAATTTCAAGTTGGAACGTTTTTATGACTATCACCAACTATGTGGTCATGATACAAACTACTATTTAATGTTGAAAAATGATATCCAATGCATGATTGATCAGGGCAAGTTGGTCCTAGACTAGAGTAGTCATGTCTGCCTCGAAAACCAATCAATGCATGTTTTCAAAGATCCCATGAATGCCAACAACACAAGGTATACCATCAAATTTATTGGCATTAATAGTAATCCAGAACCATCATAGCAACCATTCATGGTATGTGTGCCTCCTCGTAATGCAAAAATGCCAACAACAATAACAACAACAACAATGTTGCAAGCACCATTTTTCCTTAAAGTTCCTCATCAGACATCCACCTCATCCTTTGTGCTCAAAGTTGCATTACCGCCTACGCCAACACAATAGGCACCATTTTTCATTAAGATGCCAAAACATCCAAGCCCCTCTACCACCCAAAGTCAGGCAACAAAAACTGCACCACAACCTCCTCATCCAAAAAGGTGTGAAGAGCGTTTGGCAAACAAGATGGCCAGGGAAAATGCTATACTAGGTCCTCCTAAGCCTACCCCCTTTTCTACAATCCCCATGACCTCTTCGTCATCAGCTGCTAGTGGTAGCATACATACACAGTCGATGCCCATTGAGCCAAAAAAGCTGGTTAACCATCCCAAAACCACTGCCCCTTGGGAGAGTTGTCTTCTAGGATGAATAAAGGAGGAAAGGGTTAGCAAACAAAAAGATGGTGGGTAGGACTTTCTCAATGCCCTTACACAAGTCAAACAGCTCCTGAAGTAGAAAAACACAACTTTAAGCCTATATGACTTGATAATGACTTCCACAGTGCATCATGAGACCATGGTTTGCATGTTAGCGTCTATCCTGGTTGACAAAAACATGTCGGTCAAAGAGAAAGTAATCCACACTGTTATGCTTCTATCTACGACCAAAGAACCATGGCCAACACACTTGATATTTCACCATAAGTCCATTAAGAATGATCTTGAAAAGGGTCAAGTGACAATGGCACCCATGTTCATCACAATTCAGGTCGGCCAGTACAAGATCCAAAGGGTACACATTGATGACAGGGCCACTACCAATGTCATTCCATTTTCCATAGTGGATAAATTGGGCTTGGTCAATCAAATCAAGCCCATGACAACTTCCTTCCTGAAATCATTCAACGAGGCACATGTGATGGTAAGGGAAACTATCCACATTAACTTTATGGTAGGGGACTAGTTCCCCACAAGCGCAGTGTTCATTGTGATGGAAGAGATGCTCGAGTTTAACTTGCTCTTGGGGAGATCATGGTTAGCCCAATTAAGGACTGTCTCTTCACCAATACATCAAGAGATCCACCTACCCTACATGGGTGGGGAAGTGGTGATCTACGGTGACGAAGTAGCTACCCAAGCCATAAACAACATTGACATGGAGCAAGGTTCAAAGATAGTAATCTCTGAGAATGAAGCGTCTATTCATGTTGAAACCCCTTGCTTGACTGATGAGCTGGCCAAAAATGTTGACTCAAATAAAGAAACAATGTGGGTTGAGTTGCCTTTTCAAATAGTAGACAACGACATAGAAGAATAACACAACAAAGCCTCTCAACCATATGCTTCGCCTAGCCCACGATGGGTTAGGAAACAACTGCATAATTAGAGATTACCTCTAATTCAATTCCATAAAGGCTTGGCTTTAACAATTTTTATCCCCTTTCGTCTTAATTTTAGCATCATGTTCACTATTTACATTATGCTCATTTTTAACATCACAATCACTATTTGCATTATGTTCATTTTTGGCATTATGATCACTATTTACATTGTTTTAATTGATGCATGAAGTCTACTGTTTGCATTCACATCGTGTCTACTATTTACATTATGTCCACCATTTACACTAGGGATGTTTCCTGCACTAATTATCTACTGCCTAGCCCAAAATGGCCTTAAACTATTGCAATGGCCCGAAATGGCCTTCAATTATTGCAACAGCCTGAAATGGCCTTAAACTATTGTAATGGCCCAGAATAGCCTTAAACTACCATCGTGGCCCACTAAGGCCTAAAGCTGACAACTCCACTTCTCAACAAAAAAATAGACAAAATAAAAAAATTTATCATTAAGCAACGACCTGAAATGGCCTTAAACTATTGTCACAGCCCAAAATGGCCTAAAACTAAAACAAGAGGTCCTTAAGGGGCCCAAATACATTTATAAAAAATAATAATAACAGATTAAAAAAAAAGAAATAAATTTTTTCACATTATGTTCTTCATCAAATTCCAACCCATACAATAATGTTTATAAAAAATTGAATTCAAAAAAAAAAATCTTTCGTTGCCACACTATAAGTCTTCGTCCGCACCACCATTTCCTGTTCCACTAGGTCCTGCCTCTCCATTTGGATCCTGCATAAGGTAGAAAATAAAACAATGAGTCAAAACTACAACAAAACCTCTCATAAAATAAACTATGACACAATAAAGAGTGACTAACCCGAGATGGCCCCACGTCCATTTTGGAGGCTATCCTATCCATGCCAACCACTAGACGTTGTAGGATCTCCTCCTTAGTGAGGTTGACCCAGTTTTCCTCTCCTAGGTCAATGCTTGCTGCAACTTTCCCTTTTTCCATAGCTGTCCATCTGGGTGGCCCTGGAGAAAAGGTGGTGGTGGTGGTGGTCTCCCTAGAAGGTAAGGTCATTTCCCTTTCAGGAGACTCACTGAGCACCACCTGTTGCATGAACTTTTCATAGACCCCAGTAGCGCCAATGACATCGAGAAATAGCTTATGGGTATGCAACTAAATAGAAGCATCCCGATACTATTTATGATAGGCAGCACGTTCCATTTTATACATATGCTTATGATTCTTTTGTACCTACCCCCATTCATACACCTTTGCACTATAGTCCTTCCAATCTTGGTTCTTCTAGGCTAGAAGCTCCATCTGCATGTGTTATTCAATAATCTTGCAAGTGGCCTCATTCTTACTCTATACAACTATCCAATATCTTGCATAGTCAATAACAGTCATACGCTAGCTACCATCATGAGTGTCATGGGCCAACAAAAATTCATGCCTACATCGAAGGTCCTCCAACACAGCGTGCTGGCTGGCCTTCTCTTTCTCAAGTTTCTACACCCTCTTCCAGAGGTCCCCATTAACATGCCTACACTCCCACAAGGAGCATGCCGAGTACAATGCACATTTACTTATTTCCTTGTATATATGAAGAGGCACCTTGGCTACCTCTAGAGGAAGTTTAGGCACAGTGTCAACCTCAACGGTCTACCTAGGATCCCACTTGAGACGAGAAGCTATCAATCACACGTGGGAAAGCATTAGTCATAATGCCATAGCAAAAAATAATGCAAACAACTTAGAGAGCCTAACACAGTAACTCTAACATACCTATTTCAGGATCGATCTGCCTTAGGCGATCGATCATGTTTTCAACCATCCCCTTCATAAAAGTGAATTTATCAAGGGTCTCGATCCATGGTCAGAGATAGATCGAGGAAGAAGGGTCGAGGGCATTAACAGTGGTGTTCGCTACACAATAAAACATGTTAGCACTGATGGAAAGGACAACAACAATGAAGCTGAAAAAAATAACATAAACAACAGTGCAAAGCTTCTACCTAGCAAACCCTTAGGGGTGATAGCGGGGGGATCACCCATCAACACACTATCAAGCAAGTGATCAAACTTACCAGCATCAAATTGTAGCCCTTCCCCTTCTAGCTGACTCAAAAGTGTGGCGGCAACCTCAACAGTCATGTGCCCCTTAGGTACTAAAGCACATTCTGCAAAGGGATCATCATCCGTAGGGGCCTCTTCCTCTATGGCAGGGGCCTCTTCTTCTGCAGTTAGGGCCTCTTCTTCCTCTTCAGCGGGTGCCCCTACTTTAGGGGCCAAAACCTCTTCTTCTTCTTCTTTTGATAAACACATTCAAAATAAGTAGAATACTCCAACATAAAATGGGTGCTATGCTAATCAGACAGTTAAGCACACTTACCAACCATGGGTTGCACTTTACATACTTTTATCTATAACTTTCTTCCCCTCTCTTCATTAGTACAGGGAGGTTCTTCCGCAGAATGAGACTTTTTATGTTGTAGCCTGGTTTTCATGGTTTCTACAATGAGGTGTCTCCCCCTTAACACATTGCCTATGTCAATGGAAGGCACCTCTCCAATGTTGTCTGGGGCATGAAAGGTACACCCCACCGGATCCCTTGTCATTATCGAAAGTGATTCCTTGATAGCTTCCAGGGGGTCTTAGGATTGGGTGGTGCAGAAAACCTGGCAAATCCATGGCTTGGATATCTAGTTACGATCTTGCTATACCCATTCATCATTCTCACGGACCACCAAGAATTCCACAAAGTGTCACATGCAAGCTACAAAAAACACGTAATGCACGTTGAAATGGGAATCAAGCTTCTCATGAAGTTTAACCATTTTAGCCCATAAGCCTTCCAAGAGGTACTTGGCCCAATTGTAGCAGGTCCCTTCTTCCATAACATCTCACATGATCCAGGCCTACTTTACTCCAAGGATTTTTCCTTGGGAGATTAGCTTAGGGAAGGCATGGGCATGGAAGATAGGGAAAATCATTTGGGTCACCACTAGCTTGACCTTGTGGATATAAATCCCCTTTTGGTCCTTGCTGGTCCCCAGCCATTCCTCTATGTCCCCCTGATGGTTGACATTCTTGCTACTCTTTTCCCTCATGGGTAGGCCATCAGAGAGAACACTAAAAAGGTCTACAAAAATTTTATCATTGATTTCAAATACCACCCGCACATTGTGAACCCGTGTGCAGAAGCAATCAGCCTTTTTGGAAAAGGAATCGACTAGGGAAAGCATTTTCACAGCGAGGACACTTGGATTTATTGCTAGGAATAAATCCATGAGCCCAGCCTCCTAAACGTTGTGAGCAAGGGTGGCTAGGGCCCCATTGCAAAGCCAACGCTGAGTCTCGTCCACCTCCTTGTACTTGAAGGTGAGGTTGGTCTCGTCATGCCTAGAGGTAATCATTGTAACCTCTTGGGATGCGCTTTCTATTGTAATAACCAGTAACAAAAATTAGCAAAGGCAAAAGCAAATCATCACTTGAGCACATAAAAAAAATGCATGATTTAACATACCAAGTCTAAATGGCATAGGAAATGGTGGAATTTCCACCAGAACATCTTCTACAGTAAGCGGTCAGCGAGATGTCCATTTTCTATCCAACTAGCCAACTTCTTCACATTTCCCATAGAACCTGGAATACCTAGTTGCATAGGCTTTGAAATCAAGCCCAAGTTATTCTATAACACTAGCACTCATGTTCCTGATAGAGGAGAACTCTTGCAAAGTCGTTTGGGCCAACGCCAATGTATCTGTGTTATCGTGAAGACCATCCTTGTCAATATAAAACTTGGCAACATGTAAAAATACAATAAGAATTTTGACTAGTGCAAGGCAAATGATAAAACATGTTTAAAACACCTTCACAGGACTCACCTACTAGCACAATAAATGATTCCAGGTGGGTTCTAGAAGCAGGTGCCCATGTGACGGGCAACATACAACATGTTGTATAGATGGTAGCATTTGAATTTAGACATGTCCTACATCCAACTTAAGCACCTCAATCCTCTTAGGCATCAGTTTAAGCCTTCTTCCCCTTCACTTTTGATCGACCCATCAACCATAACCTTTAGAATGCCCTAGTTTGCCCTAGGCAACAATGTTTCTGTAAGTACAACAACTATTTTGGGTGATAAGTATGACCACATGATCACAATAAAATGGCAAAGGAGAAACTCTAGGAAGTCCCGTGCACCTTCTTGGAACTAGACCGCCTAATGCCCTACCCGTGTGTGGGGAGGGGGGACGTTGGCCACGAGTTCACTAAGGCAACACAAGACTCCTACCACCTCAAGGACAATTAGGATGGGTTTGAGCATGACCTTATGCAATACAATAAGAAAGCCTTAGTGAAACATTCAAGTGATGATTTCCAAGTAGCATAGTATAACCCTCATTGTACAATTTGAAATAGTAAGTACCTAATAAGATGAAATTAAACATTACATGTAGCGTAGCAGCTAGGCTTTGCATAGCGTAGCATAGCAGGTGCACCCTGAAGTGTAACAATTACACGTTGCACAACACAGCATAGCAGACATGCCTTGTACAGCGTAGTGTAACAATTACACTTTGCACAAAGGCAACAACTACGTTATGCGTAGCATAGTAGGATGACTGCACCCCATGCAGTGTAGCAAAGGGGAAAGTATGACATACAACAGTAAAATAACTGTAACAATATAACAAGTACAACAAGTAGAAAACTGTAACAAGCATTGTAGCATAGCAAATTTAGCAGTGTAACAGCATAGCGAATTTAGCAACATAATGAATCTAATAGCATACCAATGTTGTGAGTCTAACAGCATAGCAGCGTGATAGGCCTGACAACGTGGCAGCATAATAAGCAAACTAACATAGCAGAGTAGCGTAATAGGAACTAAAATGTAACACAGTCTAACAGTCATAATGACCAGAACAACATGGCCTAGGAAAAATACTCACAGTGTTCTCGTTGCCCTGGCCCTACCCCATTGCATGAAAGGTGGCCAAATAAAATGCAAACTAAAAGAAAAACTCCTACTAAATATGCTACGCTATGCTAGACACTCGCTACACTACCTAAGAAAACTGGTAAGCCAAAACCTCCCCCATGGATGCTATGCTACGATGAGTGAGCATTACACCACTCAGAAATGCTCAAACCCACCCTGTAATGCCACATCGACCATCAACAATGGTGGTCAAGATAGTGTCACACACCAACTGTAGTGTAGCAACTGCCACGGCCATAGTGGCCAAGGTAATAACAACGATTACAGGGCAACAATATTGACAACTGTAACAAACAAGATGTGGTGATCACAGCGATAATCCCACTTGACACATTACAGAAAGCAAATGAGGGTAGCGTGACACTTACTAGGCAGATGGACCCTCCAGTCTTTCCTCAACACATGCCTTGGAGAGGCGTCCCAAGGTGTGCTTCACTTTGTCCACCTTGGCAAGCCCCTGATGCCTATATTCACGTTTGTGCACCATTGCTTACTCACAAACTCGGGTGTATCAGCTATATCAACTGCTACGCTATGCTTGTTATGCTCTCTCTCTTAGCTCGACTGCGCTACACTCTAGGTGTTAGCTTTGATAAATGATAAGTTTATCAGGGGTTAATCCCCTATTTATAGCCAACATGGTAAAAACAACTATCACTTTCATGTCCCAAATAATGTGGAACACCCCTGCAATGTAGCACTACTATAGCGTAGCATGTCCCCATTGCAGCATAGCACTCGACTGCAGCACAACAAGTGGGTTCACTGAAATTTTCACTACATCATTAAAAATTTTGCATGGTTACAGTCCACAAAGACCTTAAACTAGCAATTTTAACTTATAGTGTAGCCCAGTGACAATCCACCATGACCTTAAACTAGAAATTTTAGCATTCGTTTTACATTTTAGACCTAGTGACGGTTTACTATGACCTTAAACTGGCAACCTCAACTTCAATTTACTTAATTTTTCATTGTTACGGTCTGCTACAACCTTAAACTGGAAACTATAACATCTCCTTTACATTTTAAACTTGTTAACAATCTGCTATGACCTTAAACTGATAATTTTTAGCATAAAAGTTTACATGTTAATGGTCAGCTACAACCTTAAACTAGCAATATTAAAATGTAATTTTGCATTGTTGCGGTCCACTAAGACCTTAAACTAGCAATTATGTTGCACCACATGATTACCTTGTCTATATTTTATTGCATGTTACTTTATTAAACAGGTACCACTTGATGTTTGCTTGTTTGATGATTTTGCAGGAGTGCTTCAAAAATGGCTATACAAGGCAATCTACACATGCCCCTTATCCTGACATGGCCTCATGGCAGGCTTACAAGACACTTAAGCTTAGAATCAATAGACTTAGAATCATCCACTCATGACACTGTAGCATCCTTAGAGACATCTCTAGACTGGCCAGAACATCTGGTCTAGGCCTTAGACCTAGAGGCTAGGGATGTGAATGAGGACCCTCTCATTGAAATCCCATTAAATACGTCTAGAGGTGAGGCGAAAACATTAAAAGTCAATTCCCTACTAGAGCCATAAGTGCAACAAAACATCTCGAAAGTCCTTAATGATAATGTCAAAGTGTTTGCATGGTCATATGAAGACATGTCGGGCTTGGACCCATGACTCATACAACACAACATTATCTTAGATCCACATGTCAAAGCGGTTAAACAAAAAGCCCGCAAAGTTAAGCCAGAAATTACTTTGGTTGTACACAATGAAATCACCAAACTCTATCAAGCTGATTTCATTTGGATAGTCGATTACTCAAATTGGAACTCAAACACTGTAGTCGTACCTAAGAAAATCGAAAGTATATGAATTTGTATAGACTTCTGAGATTTAAATAGGGAGACAATTAAGGATCACTTTCCATGGCCTAGTATTGATCAACTTATCGATACTATAGTTGGTCATGCCTTACTGTCCTTCATGGATGGGTTTTCATGCTATAATTAGATTCGCATCAACCTAGAGCACTAGTTGGCAACTACTTTTATGACCCCTTGGGGAACTTTTTACCACAGAATGATGCCCTTTGGGCTAAAAAAAGTTGGAGCAATGTATCAATGAGCAATGACATACATCTTTAGCGATTACCTCTTCGAAAGGCTGAATGACTACGTTGATGACATAGTAGTTAAGTCTAAGGAAGCTACTGATCACCCTAATGATATGAATGTAGTTCTCCAACATTTTCATAGGCACAACCTATGCCTCAACCCTAGAAAATGTGTTTTCAAAGTTTAAATCAGACACATGCTAGGTCTTGTAGTGTCAAAAATAGGGATACGAGTTAACCCCGATAAAGTGAGGGTCATTGTCAACCTAGAACCACCTACAAACCTTAAAGAGTTGCACGAGTTGTAAGGAAGAGTATGGTTTATCAGAAGGTTTATTGCAAGGTTGACAGACAAACTACACCCCATGCAACACCTGCTCAAGAAGGGGATCAACTTCAAGTGGACAGATCAATGTTAATAAGCCTTTGATAACCTAAAGAAAGAGCTTTTGCACCTTCCCACTATTTACCCTCCATAGAGGGATAAGCCTTTGTCCATCTACCTTGCCACCTCAGACACATCCATTGCTGCATTGCTATGTTAGAAGAGAGATGACAGGTCTGAAATCCCAGTCTACTACTTGAGCCATGCATTGATAGCACACAAAGTAAAGTATAATGAGGTAGAGAAAAATTATCTTGCGCTAGTATTCACACTTAAAAAGTGCAGGCATTACTTGTTTCGTAGTAAATTTAACATCATATGCAAGAGCAACATACTTCGAGCTATCACAACGAACTTGTACGAGAGTAGTAGGATAGCCCAATGGAAAGCTATAACGATGGAATTCGATATACACTATGTGGCACAATCATCAACAAAGGGTCAAGCAATAGCTACACAACTTACAACTTCACCCGTTGACGATCAGGCAATAATAGAACCCGAATTCCCATATGAGCATATTAGTAGCATAAGCCCTGTACCATTAAACTTCGAAGCCAGTTTACATTTTGATGAAACTTCAACTACACAAGGTGGTAGCACCGCCACTGTTCTCACATTTCCCTCTGGGGAAATTCGACCCTTTGTGTATTATTTTACATTCCTTTGCACGAACAATGTGGCTGAGTATGAAGGACTCCTTAGGGGCCTTCTAGCAGCCCAAGAGCTGAGCATTCAACATTTGGCAATCCAAGGCGACTCACAACTAGTTATCAACCAAATCACTGAAGTCTACACTTCTAAGGCTTCACATTTGCAACCTTATTACAATCTAGCCAAGAGTCTACTAAAGCAGTTTACAACATTAGACATCCAACACATGGCTCGCAATGAAAATACTATAGCTGATGTGTTAGCCATGTTAGCATTAAATGTTCCATCACACATGTTTGCTACCTTGCCTACTTCGATAATAGAATGCACCGATCCTATTACTCAAGTAGCACATATTACATCTGTAAGTGCAACAAATATCCAAGAGTGGTACACCAACATTAAAGCTTACCTTCAACATGGCGAACCCCCACATGGCTTCATGTCTACTCAAAAGGATGCAATACGCAAGCGAGCATGGCAGTATGTCCTAATAAGAGATAACACCTTATGCAAACGCTCCTTTAATGGGATAATGCTAGCGTGCATTAGTGGGGAAGAAGTACAAAAGATTGTTAACGAAGTCCATGAGGGACTATGTGGAGGGCACATAGCTCCTAGGGCTATGCCAGCAAAAATCATATGCTTAGGCTACTACTGGCCTTGCATAGAACAAGATTTCCTTGCCAAAGTTAGGCAATGCAATGTATGTCAATGCCATGCAAACCTTATACATGTGTCACCTACTAAATTACATCCTACATAGATCACGTGGCCTTTCCAACATTGGAGACTAGATATCATAGGACCCATCACACCTAACTCTTCCATAGGACATAGCTTCATTATCACCGCAACCGAATACTTCACAAAGTAGGTAGAGGCTATTCCCCTAAGAAAGGCCACATCTCAACAGGTTTTCCACTTCATCCTAGATAACAGAGTAACAAGGTTTGGTCTTCCCATGACTATTGTGATAGACAATAGGCCACAATTTAGTAGCACAGAAACCAAAACCTTTTGTAAAAACCTTGGCATCAAACATTCTTTTTCATCGTCATACTACCCACAGGCCAACGGTCAAGGAGAGGCAACCAACAAGGTCATCATCAACTTGTTAAAGAAGATGCTTAGTAGCAACAAGAGGCAATGGCATGAGCCAATCCTCTATGTGTTGTGGGCTTATCATACGACATGCAGAACTACTATAGGTAAGACTCCATACAGTCTCATTTACAGATCTAAAGCAGTGTTACCTCTTGAATTACAGGTTCCATCACTTTGGATGATCCTCTTGAACGTTGTAGACGAGGCTCAAAACAACAAGTTAAGGATCATTGATCTTGACTCCATAGAGGAGGAGCATGCCTAAACACTTGGTTGCATCGAATGGTACCAGAATAAATAGCGAAAAAAGCACCATTGCATCTTACATCAATGATCGATTAAAAAGGGGAACTTAGTCCTCAATGCCGTTCGTGAGCCAGTGAGCAAATTCTCAGCAAATTGGAAAGGCCCCTTCATAGTCACGAAAGCCTATGAAAATGGGGCATTCAAACTGGCTGACGCAAATGGCAATGAGTTCACAAATCTTGTCAACCACTTGTACCTCAAGTCGTACTACATTTGATGTAAAGGATCACATTAGATGCACAACAAGGTAAGCAGAAAGTCTACTATGACTATAAACTGGCACCAAAGTCTGTTATGACAATAAAATAGCACCAAGGTCTACTCTAACTATAAAATGGCACCAACGTTCGCTATAATGTTAAACTACCACAACATGTCTTTGGTCCATGACATAAAACTTGCACCCACATCATGGTCCGCTACAACCTTAAACTAGCCATTCACCATCCACTATGATGATAAACTAGCACAGCGGTCTGCTAGGACCTTAAACTAGCACAACGGTTTGCTAGGACATTAAACTAGCACATCAGTCTACTAGGACCTTAAATGAGCGCATCTGATGGTCTACCAAGACCTTAAACTGGGTTCGTAGTGCAATGCCTCCCAGCTCACATCCATGACCCTACAAAAAAATGAGCATGCATGCTTTCAAACTTCTTGAACAACACGGGGTGGGACGTTGCAATTCCAAAATGTAGTTCATGTTGCTAAGGAAAAACCCTCTGGAACACATGTAGTGTCACCAACCCTGGCATCTTGCTAATCTTCTGAAGATGTAGTTTGACATCTTGTTGACCTTTCGAAGCTACCACTACCACAGCTGATCATCCTAGCAGTAGCTCTTACTATCAGCACTTGTTGCTAGAGTCTCGGCACTATGTGGCCCAGCCACAAGGTTTCCATCCTCCAGCCCTTGCCATCATTCAAGCCCAAAAGACATTCAGCTATTAGGCTTCTCACCTTGCAGTTGGACTGCATGATGTTTGTCTTGGGTGAGGAATCTTGAGCACCTGCATCACCACCACTCCAAGCCTTTTCGATGCTAACCTTCCCAGCCTACTACTACCAGAACCTATGTTGGCCTTCCTACTTTGGACATCACACACGTCAAACACAACACTTGCCACTTTGGCAGTGTCCAAAGCAAGCAGGACTTTGCCCTCACTTCACTCAATGCTTACTTTTTTTGGCTTTCTCTTTGTTGTATTTGAAGGATACAAGCCAAGATGGCATTGTTTAGAGATGTGTTTCACCACAAGAGCAAGGCACAACATTACTCTGAAGTACTCGCTTCGATTCGCTTAGCTACTTGAGAATGCATGCCCTACTCTTCCTTTCAGGCGACTTAATTCTTGTTCCCTATACCTATAGTTTTCCATATCCCCTTTACAAGATTTCCCAATGCACATAAATCCCTTTCACATGCCCAATCGCCAAGTCCATGATGGGCATAATGCAACTTGCCCCATGGGAAGCATCTGTAGACAGGTCAAAGCCCCACATGGATGTAACACAACTCATCTTGGGGAGGAAACACCTGTTCTACAACAACAACAAGGTTGCTTGCAAGTGAACGTGGGTGTACAGCAAAGGAAAATCACAAAAGCACACAAAAAAATATAATAGAAAGATAAGTTCCCAAAAACAATGGCACAACAACTACTTTACAATTACTTCGGCCATAAATTGACCATCTCTAAGCACTCCAGTGAAAAGTCAAAGGCCAACAAAGAAAGACACTTTTGCATGCTGACTCCCTCATAAGCACTTCGACAAGGGATCATGCTATGGCAACAGTTCTGCAAAGCATCATATGTTACATTCATCCCTTCCCCGAACCTATTTCCTCAAATCTATCCCTTGTCCCCTTATCCTACATTGCCCTCTAGGCACACTCTCAAATGTAGCGAAGCACCATCCGAGCAGGCACTAAAGAGCAATGTTGGTGTCTTGTTCTTCATGGTGTTTCATATTCTTTGTCGATGTATCTCGGGCAAATCCTCCAGACATCAATAAAGAGGGGCCATTAAAACACCATAAATTTCAGGACTCTATGATTCAGTAGCCCAAAATTTGGGCAAGGATCCCTGCAAGCATGATTTATCGATGAACTGTGCAGATGACATGGGACCCCAGAAGTCCTAATGCCTACAGAGTTACTTTCAAGCCTACATGCCACCCTCCGCAACACAGTCAATGCGGCATCCAGCCATGGGGCCAGCTTACATGAAAAAGGCATTAGGGGTAGACCATACAGTTTGGCAAATTTTCTATCGCTCAAGTTAACAGGCTTGCTACACCCTCTAGCTTTCCTAGCTTGATACTTGACCCGACTGATGGTCTACCTAGGGACCATGCTAGAAGCTATCGAAGGCTTTTAGGATGGACTAAATAGCTTGGCAAGTTTTCTAACTATAGGAACCTACTACACCATGCTACGCTACATAGTGTAGCAGGCCTTGAGGAGACTAAATAAGCACCAAAGATGCAGATTGACAATGACTTAGCCCTTCAAGACATCTGCCCAACTTCATCCTTAAAGCATGAAAAACATGACTTAGCAAAAATGTGGCAAATTTTTTCAAAAGTTCTCTCCATTTGAATGCTACGTTGTGCTATACTACACAGCATAGCGAGGTTCTATTGCACAAATGCTTCTGCATAGACTGATTTTGGTGAAGTAAACATATTTGCCTCCACATTAACCATCAAACATGCTTATTTTTCCATCATGCTAGGATATGATTTTCATCTTGTGATAAAATTTTTGAAGAATAAGTCAGAATCCAAGCAACATAGGGTGCTACACTGTGCTACACTATGCTACGCTATGTAGCGTAGCAGGGATAGAATGCACAAAGGTCCTCTGCCAAGTGGTTCCAGTAAGAGAATTGCACTTGGCCATACTCTGGCCTTTAAGACTGCCTATCCCACTTCACCCTTAGGCCCCAAGCAAAGTTTCTTGATAAAGAAATGCAGATCAAATAGGAATTCATGTCACACTGGCTGCTACATTGCATAGCGTAGCATAGCATAGCAGGGACACAAAGCCTAAAAGTGTTCCAAGGATGAACTTCACAAGTCCTAGGACCTTTTAGCATGAAAGATAGGGTTGCAAATTACTTTCCTAGCCAGGCCTCAAATAGGTATTTTTGGCTTTCAGGTGAGATTTCCATCAAGATAGGTGGCTACGCTATGCAGCGTAGCATAGCATAGCACACAGGTGTTTACGCTATGCTGATACGCTAGGCAGCATAAATAGCATAACACTCATATTAAAGCATCATGATGTCTCCAGTTAGCTCTAGAGCTTGTTGGGAATGGTCACTCCCATCACGGCATTTTTTCAATGGACAAAATCTACAAGTTTTCTTTGTTTTGCACCCCCCAACTATTTCCAAAGTTGTCCCTATGCTTGATCCCACTCACAAGAGTAGGGAAGACATAGTCCTGGAGCACAAGCTCTACTTTGCATTCATTGTTGGCATTCTTTGTAACAAACATGGTAGTTCCTTGGATTCTGGCACATGCAGTTTGAGCGGTATGGTCACAACATAGCAGGTTTCACATTCAACATTACACAGCAACATAGCACACTTTCATTTCAACTCTGTGGGACCTAGGACATGTGGCATCCAAAACATGTTTCTCTCCCATATCTAGCCCTATAAATACCCTGATGAACAACATTCAAAGGGTTGGATTTTGGAATCATCTTTCCTATGGTTGGTTTTTTGAGTGTGGTTGGCTTTTGGCATTGTTGGCTTTGAGAATCACCTTTCTGGAAGTTGGCTTCAAAGATTGGCATTTGGCATTTTGGCAATGTGGCTTTCTGGCGATTAGCTTTGGCAAAGAGATTGGCAAGCATAAGGTTCCTGTTAGTAGACTGTTAACTGCAGTTCAAGGAGCTATGATCATATCGCTTGGTTGTAAGTTGTGCCTATGCACACTATGCATCAGTTATCCACCTTCAGCCAAACAAAGATTAGATCCTGCGATCTTGGGACGGTGCACCTTCTCACTCAAGCCTGTTTCATTTTGTTTTGCCATTATCATCTTTTGCATTATTCTCTATCATTTTACGATTGTCGATTATTGCTTAACTTACACATAACATCCTTAAAACAAGTGTTTACAAAAGGTTATTGTACACCACTTAAGTCCCTGTCTAATCGACCAGACCGTTCAGGGCACCCTGCTTCCATTTACTCTAGCACGGCCCTCACATGGATCCGAGGTTAGGCTGTATGCTCAGTGACCTCTTGGTGTTCTAGCCACCGATGTTTTCGATTGCTACATTGGCCATCCCTTCTAGCCAGTGATAGGCCTAACCATGGTGGCAATGTTGGATAGTCTCTAAGGGATAGATGCAGAAGGAAAATAACCCCAAGGAACACTCAAAGCATGACTAAGATAAATTATTCCACATTAATAAAATATTCTTTTCTTTTTCCTTTTGCATTTTTCCTATTATTTTCTTTAAGCATAATGTCAAATTTCATACATATTTTACATTTTCCATATTATTCCCTTATGCATAATATTGAATGTAACGTATAGTTGACATTTTTCACAACATTAGAGAATGGGATGTAGCATTTGGTATTAGAGTAAACCATGACCCAAGGGTTGACTACAATCTAATGATGAACCATGAAGGTATGATCCAAGAAGAGTTATGGACCAACATCATGAGATGTGCCTTATGTTTGAGATGACCATGTAAGCTAGAAGATAAGCCTCCAATGATTTTCTTAAACAACTAGATTCATACCACACACCTACAAGAGAACCATGAACATGTATCATATTCAACATGAATCCCCACCAACTAGCAATATTCCTTGTTAGAGACTTTCATGGATATCACCAACTAAGAGATCTGATTACATCTCAACAAGGTACATCAATTACAAGAGACATTGGTAAGACAAGGATACGCTAGTCTACATAACTCTTACCCATCTTATAGTGATGCGAGAAGGTTAATTGATTAAGGTTATTTTAAGTTCTTCCTAGAAGGCTAGTTGCCATGGCCTACGTTGATCTTGTCTTTTGTGAAACTTATTATCCTAAGCACCTAATCCTTGTAAATTATCATTACTCACTTTACCTAAGCTTTATGCATTGGTAAGTTCAAGGGATTCAACCTAGCCATAATATTTTCCCATCCCTAGTTAACCAGTAAAGGTTATTACCATGAGAGCCATTGGAAAACCAATACTCAATAAGTGATGTTGTCATAATCTTCTCCTTAGTACCTCGCTAGGGTATAGAGGAAAGGCCTACATTATTTGCAAAATTGTAAGATATATGTATAATATTCTTGTCTAAGAGTTAGTATATTATTTATAATTGAAACTAACTTATCTTAGAAGTTCTCATGTCACCCATATGTCAACCTACTAATGTCAATTCAGCAAAATAAGCTATTCTAGTCCTTTCAAATCCTAAACACCCAAGTTAGTTTCTGGACCTTGAAACCATCCTAATCTGTAGTACTCATCAACATGGTTTCAATGATACAAATTTTGTCCCATCTGAACTTCTAATTTAGGAGATATCATTATTCAAAGTTTCTCGTTATGCATCTTGAATAAAAGAATACTTAAAAGTTTCAAAAGAAAACCTTAATGTCAAAAACTTTGGGATTTAAAATCAAATCCACAACCTCATCTCTACCCAAGTCAAAGTTATAAACCTCATTCAGCTAGCCACCAAAGCCAAGATTTTGGTTAATTATAAATAGGTATATACTTGTTTGTAAAATATTTACTTGATTAAAATAAAATATTAATATTAATAATTTTTAGCCACGTGGTCTGTAGGATAGGCTGGACAGCCTAGGATAGCGATGCCCCTAGAAAGGACTACTCAGCCTTGCACGAGGGGTCACACAAGTCTCTTAGGCTTGCTCCAACTGTGCTACCACTTGCCACCATCATCCACCTCCACATTTCCTATTACACTCTGCGCTACTACAACTATTCATAGTCTGCATTTTTTATTATTTTTCACTACTGTCATACACACCATTTCCAATGTTTGCTAATGCCACCATTTCCTATCTCCTTAGTTGCTAATGGTGATCGTGGACAACACTGTCGATGCTTGCCTCCTTGGCATCTACTAGTGTCACCATTCCTTGCCTCGCTGGTTATCCATGGTGACCACCAACGCTATCAGTGCCTACCTCCTTACTATTCACCAACCCCACCATCCTCACTTACCTTCCTATTTGTCGATGGTGACCATCAGTGCCATCAGTGCCTACCTCTGGGTAAATAAAAAAAATTCAATTGACTAAGAATTTCAATTTTTTTTCTTCAATTTATTATAGGAATTTCAAAAGAAAAAAAAAGGACCAAGGTGAGAAAATTCAAATACTAAAACATGGAAAAATAGACAACTAAAAGAAATTGATGTAGTGGTAATAATCTGGATAAAAATTCTATAATGAAGTGCGTTTGTCCTAGAATAGTACAAAGATGGGTGATCTCTTGGAAAGTCTTATTCTTTATTCCCAAAATTCTTAACCTCCAAAGGCATAACTTTTGAATCTGAAAGTCTTTTTCTATGAATGAAGATTCATTTACTATAAATTTCAACTTCTCAAACACAATGGCAAAGTCAAATCTACCACACAGAGCTATAAAAATTAGTTTTTACTCTATGTCCAACATGATGCCTAAAGACCCTCAAAGACACAACATATAAATAGTATACAATGTATATTTTTAACATATAAATAGTCATTTCTAACATTTTTTACTCTTTTGAACTCAATGGTGAGGTTAGATTAATCATCTGAGTACCTGAAAATTAGGCGTTATCTTAAACTGTGCCTTAAGACCATAAATTAGAATAACTAACCATGCCTACTAATTTAGTTGTTGAAACTAATAGATATAACTTCTTGAACCACCTTGGACCTTGAGATTAGGTACTTAATATATGTTGATAATTATTCTTAAATCACTAACCCCTAGCGTGTCGTTAGTTACACTACCAAAGTCAGTGTCTTAAGAGGGTAGAAAGGTCATTAAGAGTCTAGATATTATAGTTGGTTATTACCAATCCAAAATTAGTTGAAGCACTTGTTGGTGAACTAGAATGATTATGAAGATGTGTACTAATTTAGCTTACAATTAAATCATGTTGCACAACATCATGAAGAATCATAATCTTGTTCTGGCAAGGTCTATGATACCCATGAAAAGATATAACCTAGGAGAGAATTCAAGAACAAGAATGAAAATTACAACATACAATGTGCTTGCAAGATTCCTAGCTAGTAAAAAATATCTACTATGTCCACGATGAGCCTTGAATTGGCACAAGTATCAATACCCATGCATCTTAGCATAGTTATAAGATTTGAATGCTAATATCTTGTACCTACAAGAAGTCTTGCCATGGAAATTCCTATATCAATTCCAGCTGATATTGAAAAAGATGATATACAAAGGTAATTACAAGCAAAATATTTCTTGTGTAAGTTCCTCTTTCAATCCATATAGATTAGCCTATTACAAAGATCACAACATGGATGGTTGTGTGATCTTTGACAAAAGGAGCCAAGTTTGAATTAGTACAAAGGTTTGAATAGAGATTAGAAGATATAATTTAAAAATCCCAGAACTTTATATTATGGGGAAGAAAGGAATTATTAAAATTTTAGAGAAACCACATAATCTTGATATTGATATTAAATATTTGGCTATCAAGAACATTTATATGTATGGTCAACATACATTTAATTACTAACTAACATGTTTAGATGTCAAACTTTTTCAAGTGGCATACTTGATTAAGCAAATAGAGGAAATTTTAAAGAATAAGTTGTTCTTGACCCATACTGATATCAATCCAATGCCATTTATCCTCTATGGAGACTTCAATGCAAAATTTGTAAGTAGTGTTTATCAATTCTTAATATGGATGTGTAAGATTAACCCAATTTGAAGAAGATTTTTCCATCAATTCAACATGTAATTCCATTGGCTAGTGTATATTATGCTTACTTTTAATCTTCAATAAACAAGTCAATTCCCAAAATTCAAGAACAAATGATGTTGTTGGACAAAATTCAATAATTACACTACCATGATCAATGAAGATGGGTCAACATCATTCTTCATTGAGACCCTAGACTATATTTGGTACAATGTTTGATTCTTCCAAGTTACCAACTTACTAAAGTTAATTTCTAAAGAAGAAGTTGAAAACAAAGATCAATCCATGCCATCCCAAACAAGGCCAACTAATCATATACCACTTGTGGTAGAACTACAACTACTTCTATTAATCCTTGAGGTTGATCGAGATCAAGGAGACTCTTAACCTTAATTGTATTCATAATGTTCCTATTTTCTTCATTATTTAATTTATATTTTAATTAGGTAAGTAAAATATTTTAAGGTAATGCAACTTGGGACTAAGGATTTATCTTACTTTCACTTGGATAACTAGATATGAGTTGCACTTTGTGTGACCTTGGTTAGGACTGGTAATTGGTGGCTGGTAGACCTTTAAGTCACCTGTTACCATGACCTTAGAGAATGATGTAAGTATTGATAAAATAAGATTTTATTACCATATATTCTTCATAGTTATATTTTGATTACATAATAAACAGGAGAACATTAGGATATAACCTTAAGTTAAAAGGATAAATTAAAGTATTGGAGCATGAGAGCATGGAAGAAACATTGGAGTTAGAAAAAGCTCATGAATGTGGACTCATTTGAGGATAAATGAAATCCAAGAGGGATAGATTGTCATGTCCCCATTCCTTGAATGGTTCCACTACATGATGAAGATGACATCTCTTCATAACAAGTGTCGTGATTATTATAATAAGACCCAGAAGGACAAGTTGTAATTAAGACGTAAAATGGCATGTTGTAATAATAAGCATGTCTCTTAAGGTAACCTTTGGAGGTTTCACCTAAGGTATTTATACCCAAGCATTAAAGGTCATATCAACATGGAGTTACGAAGCCAATAAAGGTAAGTAACAGGTGCCAGTTGAAGTTGAATAGGAAGAGGACTAGCCATTCCTTCTAGTCAATGATAGGCCTAACCATGGTGGCAATGCTGGATAGCCTCTAAGGGATAGATGCCAAAGGAAGATAATCCTAAGAAACACTTAGATCATGACCTAGATACATTATTCCACATTAATAAAGCATTATTTTTTTCCTTCTGCATTTTTTCCTATTATTTTCTTTACATGTAATTTTGAATGTTACACATATTTAACATTTGTCACATTATTCTCTTATGCATAAGATCCAATATATTTGATTTTTGCCAGAACATCTAGAAACAAGATATCAAAAATGATAAACTTAATGTGGTAATTTATGCATTAATGTTTAAGTTAATTGTGTTTTTTGTTAGATTTAAAATTGTATCTTGTGATGTGGGCCTCATTTTCCAATTTTTTCAAGTAATACTAAAGTGGTTTCCTCTATGGTGAAATCTTGTATGTGGGCCCCATTTTCCAACTTGTTCCAAGCAATACCAAAGTAGCTTTCTCTATGGTGAAGGTGTTATAATCTTACTTACATGTGTTTCATGCAAATTTTACTTAGGAGTCTTGGATGGAGTTTCTAGGTGTCAATGTGGATGCTGGATCATGATGTGCTACAAGAGTATTCAAGATTAGGGATGCCTTGCAACAAAGGATCCAAGCATTTTTGTGTCTTTAGAGCCATGTTATGGATTTGTAAAATGTTCCTACGATTCACTTATGTATCTTATATATCTTGTACTTTAATATTTTACACTCAAAATCTTGGAACAACATTGCATGGATTTTGGTTAAGTGATTTATTCTTTATGTTTTGTTCAAGGATGGTTATTTAATTGTAAGTTTCATACTTGGTAATTTAAGGTTATCCAATGATTTAATTTTGGAATGTTAATTTTTTCATATAGAATATATAGAGTTTAACCATTCCCCTTAAGTGATTTTATAAATTTATCCATGGTTAAATTCATGGTGTGACAATCTATTGGATAGGTATATCATTTGTAATATGAGAATTAAAGATTGACTTTAAAAAGTGATCAAATAACACAATATATGACAAGAAAAGAATGTGTAGATGTTTTGCTACAATATTATATTTTTGTCTCAAATGTTGAATATGAGGGCAACAAAGAAATCATGTTGCTCTTTAAAATCTCACCACATAGTCTACATGTGCTTTTTACTTTAAGAAATTGGGTTCCTTTTTAGAAAATTGCTTTAATAAACAAGTGAATTCAAAATCCTACAAAATATACATAATAATATTTTTAAAACTTACTTTTAAATTTCAATATATTGGTTATTGCTAAATTTTATGAAAGGCTGAAATTTTCTATATTTGAATTTGCACTCTAATTAATGTATAAAGTGAGAAAGTGGAGGAATGTAGTAGTTGATAGAACTTTTCTTTTACTGAGTTGACAAGATTTTTATCTTAATTTATTACTATTTCATTATCCAATTTTCAAAAATTATTTATTATTTTTTACCATCTACTTGTTTACAATTGCAAAATTCAAAATTTAGAAGAGTAATTTGTTGGTTAATAACAAATTGAAAAAAAAATTGAAATATATAGAATGAAGCACTGTAGAATTGTTCTGCTATAGCGGAAATTGATAAAACAAAACTCAAATGAGAAATGGGAAAGCCAAAAATACCATGAATTAACATGAATAAAATATAGAATAAAGTAAATAAGAGAATGCACCACAAATTTACTACTAGGAAAGGCTACTTGCAAAGTGTGAGTAATGTCATAAGAGAAGAGCATTACTTATTATTTGATACTATTGCCCAATGGTTACCATTGATGCCTTCACTCATAGATGAAAATACAAATTTATATAGAAGGGATAAACTACTCTCATGTACTTCAAATTATTTTACCAAAAATATAATATGAATGGTGCAACCAATAATTCAACACTAATTTATCAATAATGCTCTAGAATTGGATTTGACTTCATCGCCAACAATTTTCCACTTGAAGCTAAATTTAAGATTTTTATATGAAGATTATCACAAGAGAGTTTATGAGAAAATCTATGAGATTATTTGAGTAAATATCTTAGAAAGAACAAATTATTTTTTTCTAATGTTTGAAAATTAAAGGGATGTCTAATATTAATGTTTAGTTTGGTGATAGGAGCCCTCTTGGCTGAGACCATAAGATGCCTGTCAATGGTATGTATAGCAAATTGATCATAAACACTAAAAAGGGTAAGAACATAAATTGCAAAGTTTACTCTACATCAACTAAACAATTCTAGGCTATGAAAGCACAACCATACTCCAACAGAATCTCATTGCATGATGAAATGATGACTCAAAATACATAACAAAAACTAAGTAAATGAAACACTTACCTAATGGAGGAGGAGCTTTTTACATCTAAAAAAGTAAAATAAAATCAAACAATAAAAATTATTAATGAGCTTTCCTCTTCATATATTTATAGTTTTCAAACCTAAAATAGAGGTGGTTCATTGCCACCTAGGTGGTAGGGTCAAGTTAGTAATACTAAGGGAATACCAATAGGGCATTAATACCACACTGCATAACAAGTCTAGATTATGAGCTTAAGTATGTATAAAGACTCTTATGTGTCTAGATTTATAAAGGAATACAAAATTATCATTTCATTCCCTATCATTTGATCATGGAAGGTTGCATTGTTATCTAAATGAATTGCACTTTCACTATTACAATAAATAACATGTTCATCTTATTATAAACTTAGCTAATTCAAAACATTTTGAAGGCATATCATTTCTTTGATAGCTTTTGTTAAAGCAATATATTTGAACTTTGTAGTTGATAATGCAACATCTTGATGAAGATGAGACATCCAACTCATAGCATCACCTTCCAACAAGAAAATAAAACCAAATATTAATCATCATGAATCTTTTACCCATAGCATAATTTACATCCATACAACCAACTACAATGAGGTTAGAATTATTAAAATACAAACTTAAATTTTATGTACATTTTAAGTATCTTACAATTCATTTGATAGCTTTACAATGTCTTATTCATGGATTAGTCATAAAATGTTAGAAAAATCGCACTACATGAGAGACATTTAGCCTAGTGGAAGTCATTGCATATATCAAACTTCTAGCTATTGAATTATATGGAACATTGGTCATTCTTTTATTCTTCTTTTTTATAGATGAGAAATCTACTTTTGATTTCAGAAAATGTCCTACCATGGAGTACTCATAGGAACACAATCCAACATGTTAAATCTTTTGATAACTTTTCCTTTCTAATTTTTTCTAATTAGCCACAATTTCTTTTGTAACCTTACCTAAGTATTCTCATTTCCAAAATTTGTTTAATATGACCAAGACCTTTAGTAGCAAAACACTTGTTTATATCATCTTTTAATTTTTGAATTTAAAATACATCATTACCTACAATTATAATATCATCAACATAAAATAAAAAAATCATAACTTTACTAAGCAACTACCTATGAAGATAAATGCAGTGATCAAATTCACACTTTGAACATCCTTCATTTTGATTTAAAATATCAAGTTTCTTGTACCCTTACATTGAAGCTTGTTTCAATTGATACAAAATTTTTTTAATTTGCAAATTAGATTTTTATTCAAAGCTTCAAAACCATTAGGAAACTTCATTTATATTTCTTAATATAAATAACAATGAAAGAAAGATGCTTTTGATGTCTAACTACCTCCACTCTAGATCTAAAGTAGTAGGCAAAGAAAAAATGATTCTAATAGAAGAATATTTTATAATTGGAGAAAAAATATTATTAAAATCAAGGTTAGTGTTAAACATACAATCATCAATTTCATAATCCATAATATTAAAGTGAAGGTAATCCATAACTAATTACAAGTAAATAGTATGATAAATCCCAGGAACCATCGTAACTCCCTACAAAGTATGAAAGAGAGTAAAACCTGAACTACAGTATGTGTGTTGAAGAAATAAAAATAAGAAGCAAAGTAAGAATGAAATAAAATAAAGAGAAGAAGTCATGTTTTGCTAACATGGAAAAATAGTTAGCAAAACATAGAAAATTTAATTTCAATTCATTTGTAACTTAGAATTGTCCTTGTAATTCAAGATGATGTAAAATGAAAAGAAGGTGACAGTAGTTCTATTCATAGAACTAGTAAAAAGATCTTGTAGAAGATGTAACTAGACAACATTTGTGACATGGGTTCAAATTTCTAAAGAGAAGTAGAATGATCTAAGAGGTGCCATTCATAGCCTGATCTTAAAAAAAATAGGAAGAGTATCCAATAAGACTTTAATGAGTGATGGTGAAGTTAAGTTAGCAATGACCTAATGGAGTATGAGGAATATGAAAATGAGTTCACTATAAAGCCTAGTGAAGAATAAGAGAAGAACATAAAGCTAAGTTCATTACAAACTTAGTGAAGAACAAGAGAAGAATGTAACGTTCAAATTATTAAAAACTTATTGAAGAATAGAAGACTACTCATAGGATCAAAACAAGTTATTTCTAATTTAATATATAACTACGAATAATAGCTAGATATTACAATCTTGGAAATGAGTGTTATGAGTTATGAAGAATGCAAGAATGTAACATATTACAAAGAATGGATTTGTGTTATGAAAAGTATGAAAACTATTAAGAGGATTGATTGGAACTTCAAGTTTAAAGATCCTGGTTAATTAGAGGTTAGTTGGTGTCATTGACATTGTAATCCTCTAACATGGTATTAGAGCACAAGTAGTTCGTTACTTAAAAGTTTGGAGTAAAGCTCCTTAACCATGATGCAAAATATCAAAGGAACCATAGCAAAAGAAGTTAATAAGGATAGTTAAAATGAGGGTGCTATAAAAAATGGATTCAAAGAAAGAAGAAAAACAAAAAAAAAAATCAAACTTGAACCAACATCCAATTTCTTCTTTGCTGAAAACACAAGATGGAGGTGATGCTTGAGCAATTGAGAGATCTCAAGAGGACAATGGAAGATTTCTTAGAACTTCCCATCTCTTCTAGTCACAAGAAACATTTGGGAGCACACCCATTACAACAATATTGAGTGGAGTATTTGACATACTTGGTGTTAGATTTGGAAGATAAGGTGGACACAATATAGAAGAGGTTGTTAGATCAAGACAAAAAACATTCATGTATAAAGGCAACATTCAAGACAATCAAACTATGACAACATTCAAGGTATTTATGGTAGATTCATGAATAAAGGCAAGAAGCCTTATTACAAGAAATAACAATTATTCATATAGCTATAGCCTGAGAAGCCTTATAAGGAAAGCTTCTCCAATTTATAGTCGATTGTCAATGTAAACAAGTAGCATTGCTACTTGATCTTCTAAGATTTTAGTGGTGACAAAAATTAAGAAAGAAATTTCATTTAGCATGAAATTTTTGATAATGATGCTAGATGTAGAACATTAGAAAGATTGGATGAAATTGACATGGATAGATATATGTTATGGAGTCTTCCACAACAAGATGTAATGTAATGTTAGATAAAGAAGCAATATTGAGCTTGCACTCATATGACAATGCTATGATAAAAATCCATTACAAAGGAAGAATAGTAAAGATTATCATCAATGAGGACTTCATTCATAATATTGTAGATGATAGGAATATCTACATTCCTTTTATAAATACTTTTTCAATTGAAAAAAATTTTTCTCATCCCTCCTTTCATGTCTTCTTGGTGCTATGAACAACAAAGGGATAATCCATGGATTAGCCTTAACAGAATTAATGAGCTTGTTTGCTCTATGGTGAAAGTCTACAATTCTTAGATAGATTGTGATGAGCGGTGAACGTATGCTTATGCTCAACTATCCAAATCATGAAGCATTCATGCACAATCTAATCAAATTCTGAGGACTTTATATCTTCTAGTACACTAGTCATCTAGGAAGTGAACCCTGTCCTAATGATCATTTGTTGTCTTTCCAATTATAATTGTGATGTACAAAGGTATGGTTAAGTATAATCGAGACATGATTTTTATTGTTTCATGTTTTATGTTTTATGTTCCTTGGTTCTTAAAGTAGAGAGATGAAGTAACTTAATAACTAATTTAATTTAAATACTTAACTAGTCTGTAACTAGTCCTAACATGAGCCTCCAATGCCATTTTCCATACATGTCCTGAACCCACATATCCACTGCTAGGTTACCAAGCACTACGCTACTGGGTACACCAAACAATCACACTATTAGGATTACCAAGTGAATACGTTAATATATTTAGCTTAAATAATTAATTAATCATGTAAATTCTGATTTTGCTTAATTAATTACATATTTAATGAAAACAATGAATGCATATATAGATCATTAATCTATTTTAAGTGCTACAAGGTTTCATCAAAAGGCTCATCTTTATTGTCGTACACACTAGTTTGGTTTAGGTACAACAATGCTTGAATAAAAATTTGTACTCTTTCTAACTCCTATTGCGGGCACTCAGAGAAATATTCAAACTTTCAAATGGAAAAACTACAAGAGCTCTGCTACTACTATGACTTGATATTCCCATAAACATGGTTGTGAGCTTGTATTTATAGTTTTTATTTCAAGGCTATGTTGATAGGGCCTATTGACAAGGCTACATCAACAAGGATCCATCAATGTGAAACTTTGATGCTCATCATACCCCCACAATTGAATGAAAACCCATCATCAAGTTCCTTTACAAAATTGGAAAGGTATGGAATTATTGACTAACTCTTGACACCACAAATAAAACTAAGTGCCCAAATGTATGAATCAACACATTACAAAAATTGTGGTGTTCATGACACAAAATTAAACACCATGACATGATAACTCAAAATTGGACAACATATCCTTTGATGACATGAAGGTGATGGAGAAGATCAGATAGTCCTAGATGGAGGAGGCTCCTAGGGTTATGAAGAATCTTCACCACAACTTCGGGCATGTGTAGTAGTTGAGGTAGCCATGGCTACCCTACTATGGATACAACCTCTAATGGAAGGCAAAAGGCATTCAGTAATGTCTTCATCTTCTCCTCCTTACTCTAGTGATCATTCACAATTCATGTGACATCACCAATGTGGGCTAGAATGGGGATATTCCAGGGATAGGGCATTACTAGAAACATCTCCTTTATGTTGACAAACTAGGCAATGAACTATTTGTGTTCGACAACAAACATCCTTACTATGTTCTATAGCTCCTAGTAGTCATTTATCCTTCTAGCTAGGTTCTCAATAGTAAATCTTTGATCAATGTATTTTCCCTTGAGAACTCTAAGTTCAGCATTTACCACTACAAGCTTTTGCTTGGTTTCTTTGTGATGCTTGAACTTGTCCTCATATAACAAGTATGAGCTAGCCACCTACTTTTCTTATTCTGACTGTGACTATCTAGTAAGTCAACATGGCTAGATTTGCATATCAAAGATACAAGAGCTCTATGTATTTCATCATCTCCTCAATCTACAACTTCTTCATGTGTATTTTTGCCTCATTCTAGGCATCTAACCCATCAATGATGAGTTGCCATAATTCTCTTCCTTGCTAGAGTTGTTGGAGGGCTTCATTTAGTTTTATCTTTGTCGATTGGATGTGTTTTTCATTCACTTCTTTCTATAGATCGAGCTAATCTTTGTAATGATCTTTGACTCTCTCAAATTTGAGAGCCTCTGATTTCTAGGAGCCACCTCTATCATAGTAATCTAGTGAAGGGCACAAACCTCCTCCATGTAGAGATTTCTATTTTCTACTACCAATCTCCTTAGCTCTGTGTTCACTCTAGCTAGTTGCTCCTGCTGTTGATGAATGAAGTTGGTTAATTATTTTTTATACTAATCAAAATTCTATAGGTGATGGTTCTCTATGGTCAATTGTACATTCTCCTAGAGGATCTAATCCAAGGCCTTCTAAATTTTGTGTTGTGTAGCCTCTACCAAGGATCAGTAGAACATTATTGTCCCCATTGCACCATCAATCCCTTTCAATCTAGTGTGAAGTTGTTCAATAGCTTCATCTCTTATCAATGCCAGGTTAAGAAATGCAGGGTCAATAATTTGGGCTCTTAATTCAATACCTTCCACAACTAAACATTCGTTTAGCTTCTTAGTTGTTTCAAGTTGCCCCTCCAAGATGATGTTCTTGCCCCTTACCTCCAACAGCTCTAACTAGGTTGCAATAATATTATCTAGAAGAACAAAGACATCCAGAAGTAGTTGCTAGGTTCCAACTAGTTGGTCCAGTAGTTCTTCGAGCTATGCTACATTTAACCTACCACTTGTGGTTCCTATGAACTTCTACACATTCTTGAGTGTAGTGACATTTAGTACAAACGTTGTAGGTGCACTGAGGATTTTGGTTATTCAGTCAGCAACCACCTCTACTATAGTCTCCTACCCTTGGTTCTACATCACCAATAATGTTACCTCCCCATCTTCCTCTAACTACACTAAGAAGGTTGCAACATTCCTAGAGATTTCTAGGAGTGATGGCTATTCTACAAGAGATACCATGACCTCTTTGGTGCTAGGATTTAACCTTGTGAGAAATTTCATTCTCTAGGTTGAGGAAATAGATCCACCTCCACCCATCAAGCTGATCTATGCATGGATGGGTCCTTGTTACTCATGTCTACTCATTACTCTTGTTCACTCAAGAGCCATTCTCGGTATTCATACAACCATTGGGTTTTTGTAGTGATGTCTGGAATAATTTTTTGAGTGGTAAGTGGAAGTGGTGGTTGTTGTTCCTCTTCTTGAATGGTAATTGTAGGTGTCTTTTCTTTGATCATCTTCATCCAATTAATGGTTGGAGCATGCTTGATAGCATTTTTCATATAATGGACTATTCGTCCCCTTTGATAGATTTTTCTAATGAGGCATGGGAAGGGGAGTGCCTTCCTTCCATGTTCATTTTCTTTAAACTACTTCTCCATCTCTAGATAGATCAGTTGTGGAAGAATGATAGGGAATCTCTCAATCAAAGTGACACATGCTTGGCAAAGAAAAAAGTAATGATTTTTCTTGGTCTCACTGTGGGATTAAGGTGGATGACCGCAATCTTGTAGTCGATCCTTTCTACCGATGTGAGCACACCAAACTCCTTGCAGTTGACAACATAGCACTATCACATCCATTCTATCTTGATGTTAGGGTCTACCCACATTGGAATCTTAGCAAGACTTTCCCCTATTTCTAGCAACCCAAGCACTTCAACAATAGCCTACATTGAGTAGGACAGTAAGATGTCCTTGATTTTGATCATTGAACTAGCCTCTTGTTGTTCCAGAATAGAAATGTCTTTCCCATGTACTAGTCCTCAATGGAAGTGATGATTAGCCAAATGGGAGAGGCCTTTTGTTGGTCCTACACTTCTCTTAGTGCTTGCTCCAAGAAAGGGCCAAAGTTCAACTATTAAAGCACTATTTTTTGGACCTCCTTTAATCTAATCTAATTCAAGCAAGATTCTATCAAGGTCACCTCAATATTTTCTTATTGTGTTGGTGCATCATCTCGGTGGAAGTGTTCTATTGTTACTACTAGTTATGAAATCTGACAAATAGATTCCACCTCGGCCTCTTCCCTAAGAGGACCTATGGCATGGGTTACAAGTGGTTCTTATTAGGCCTACTCTTGGCCCCTTCCCATTCTAAGATATTTCTCCCTTGGTTGAGATGATCCTACTTCCTATGCAGGCTTTCCTTTTAGTGCCATCTGTGGTCACAACACATCCATGGATTAGTAGATACAATGTGTAACTTCAAATTTTTAAATACCTTCTCACGTTAGTCAATTACACTTTGGCTAAGGTTGGACCATGGTAGATTGACTATTTTATTAATTTTTATTGTAAATATCACCAAAGCTTATTGGAAAGGTTTAACTCTTGTAATTTGGTGTTTAATAGTTGATTTCTTAGTTAAACCTTTATGGGAGTTAGAAAAATGGTGAAAACGTTTTTGTCAAAAATGGCACATTTTGGCCTACACTTTATTTGAATTTCTGTTATTGGTTTTCATGAAATGGTAAGAAGTCTATGAAAACACTCAAATACCCAAGTAAATAGAAGAGTACAAAGAGTATTGAATCCCCTTGAAGTCACACCTTGTACAAACCTTTGAATCCTTCCTAATTCTAGAAACTGTCAAGGTCACCAATGTATTAAAAGTTTATTTAATGAAAGGGACCTCAAACTTTCAAAACAAGGAAAAACATAGAGTTTGTAAATGGGTGGATGTCATTGACTCACTACCTATTCCATGAAAAAAAACCATGACTTAGCCATTGGTACAAAAATTCAAAAATAGAAACTAGACATTAGCAAACAAAACATTAATCACAAACCACCATTAGTAGCAGCTACAGCACCATTGTGTCCTATTGTCACAAAGCACGTTCATTAGAAAAAATTTGAAAATCACACTCAAACAAAACAAAGTAAAATATATAAGAAAGTGTAAAATATTCAAGAAATATTTAAACATAGCAATGATCGTGTAAAACAAAAAATGGTGTAAAAATAAGAAAAATTTTGAACATCAAATAGGTGTAAAATAAATAACTTGCAGAATCAAAAACGTGGAAAACAAAAAAAAATAGAAAAACTGAGCCATATGGATGATTAGCATGAATGGCCATCTCCCCCACAACTAAGTTAGAAGGAGAAGATCTAAAAAATTGAGAGTGGTTGTCTATCCATTCAAGTATTTGTTGCACTAGCTTGCTTGGTTTCATGGAAAGGCTTTACTTGTTGGATGTTAACCAGCTACTTTTTATTTAGGCTCTTAGGTTTGTATATTAACATGGCCCTAGAGAGAAAGGTTTTGTCAATTATATAAGGTTCCTCCTACAATGTTTGGAATTTTATTTTCTAGGATACATGTGTAAGGTTCCAGTAGAGAACCTTATCTCTAGGTTAAAATTTTACTTTATGTATTCTAAGGTCATGATGTTACTTGTTGAATGCTTTGTGCACTTCATTCAAAGATAGAGCCACTAATTAATTTTCATCTTGCACATTTAGGTTAATCAATCTTTATTTTCATGCTAGACTTAGGTCAAGATTTAGGTCACAAGCTATTGAAAGTGTATGAAGCTTGGATTAAATCAGAAGTGTTGGAAGTTTTCTATACACTAGCTCATAGGGAGAGTAGCCAATAGGGAGTTTTCATGTTGAGCAGTAGGTCAAAAGGGCATCGTTGAGTTCTATGCTCTAGTCTCTCACATATTAATGATAGTTCTTATTAGAATGTTTGTAATCTCCTTGTTAGTTACCTCTACTTGACCGTTGGCTTGGGGGTGATAGGGTGTTGTTAATTTATGTTTGACCTCCAAGCGTTGCATAAGTTTTCGAAAAGTGGCACCTCTAAAATGAGTTCCATTATTAAAAATTAGTGCACACTGCACCCTAAACCAATTTACAACATTTTTTTATATAAATCGGGTAGCAGTGGATGATGTACAGTTAGTGATGGCTACTGCTTTTTTCCATTGGATGTAGTAGTCGACTACTACGATGATATATGCCTTCCCATTGGACATGGGTGTGATGTAACCCATGAATTCTATGCTCCATATTTCAAAGAGCTTCAATGGTTGAATTCACTATTGAGGACCCTCCATTTGAGTGATCATCCCATCATCTCATTGACAACACTCACAAGATCGAAAAAACTAGTGGACATCCCTGAAGATTATAAGTTAATAGCCTCCTGCCATCAAGATTTTTATGGTCATGCATCTCTCAACATAGTGGCCTCCACAAGGGCCTTCATGAGCATCCTAGAGAATGTGCAATTATTCCTTATTAGGGACACACCAATGAACTAGGTCATCGATGCACACCTTATAAAGGTGTCCATTAATTTCCATGAAGTACTTAACTTGATGAAGAAACTATTTTTCTTTCCTAAAGTCTAGATCTTAAGGCATCTCTTGAGTGAGAAGGTAAGTGAGGATGTTGTCATACCATTTTGGTTTGAGAGACACTTGATCATTTATTGCTCCTGTAAAGAAGATTTTGTCTAAAAATTGATCAAAGAGCAAGTTCTCCTCCTCCTTGTTATCCAATCTTTAACTGAGAGAGATGGTTAGTAATCACATTCTCAATCCCTTTTTGATATACCATTGTGAGATTCAATTCCTGTAAGATCACCAGCCACCATATGATATGGGGGCTCATCGTTGGCTTGTTCATTAGGAAGTGGATGGTATTGTGATTTCTGTGCACAAACACCTTATAGCCAATCACATAGTGCCTAAACTTTTTCAGAGCATACACCACTACCATTAGTTCTTTCTCAGTGGTGTTATAATTTAATTATGCACCCACAATGCTTAGGCTTATGCAGTGGATGTAATATGGACATTTTTTATCATCAAAATACATAAGCACAGCTCCTAGGGCATAATTAGATGCATTCATCATTAAATGAAATGGTCTAAATCAATCTAGTGCTTGTAGAGTTAGAGTTTCTATGAGTTTTTCCTTTAGCTATTGCAATGCATGTTCACACTCGTTAGTCTAGATGAATGAAGCATATTTCTTTGTAAGCATGACCAATGACTTTGCAATCTTAGAGAAATTCTCTATGAACCACTAGTAGTAGCCAGTGTGTCCAAGGAATGATTGGATGTCTTTGAATGCCTCTGGTTAGCATGTGATTCCTTGGATGATCCATATCTTTTCCAGGTCTACCTCAATCACTACCTAAGTAATTATGTGGCCCAATACTATGCCTTCCTAGACCATTAAATGGCTTTTCTACCAATTGAGCCTAAGTTTGGTTTCAACACATCTTTGCAGTACTTGCTCAAGGTGATCTAGGGCTTACTCAAATGTAGCCTCATAGGTAGAGAAGTCATCCATAAAGACTTCTACCCCACTAGCAATTTGCTGTTGAAAAATACTAAGGACTAGGCATTGAAATGTTGCTAGAGCATTGTACAAATTGAATGACATCTTGCAATATATAAAATTCCCCTAAGGACTCGTGAATGATATTTTGGCCTAACCTTCTAGTGCAATCTATATTTGGTTATAGCCACTATAACCATCCAAGAAGCTATAATAACAATGTCTAGATATAGTGTCCAATATTTGGTCCACAAATGGAAATGGAAAATGATCTTTATATGTTGCCATATTTAGCATGAAATTTTTGATAATGATGCTAGAAGTAGAAACATTGAAAAGATTGGATGAAATTGACATGGATAGATATAAGTTATGGAGTCTTCCACAACAAGATGTAATGTCAAATGAAGAAGCGATATTTAGCCTGCACTCATATGATAATGGTATGATAAAAATCCATTACAGAGGAAGAATAGTAAATATTATCATCAGTGAGAACCTAATTCATAGTACTACTAATGACAGGAATATCTACATTCCTTTTGTAGATATTGTTTCAATTGAAAAAAAAATTTCTCATCGCTCCTTTCATGTCTTCTTGGTGCTACAAATAACAGAGGGACAATCTATGGATTAGCCTTAATGAACTTGATAAGCATGTTTGCTCTATGGTAAAAGTCTACAATTCTTGGATAGACTGCATTGATTATAGGAATTTTTTTCAATGGAGTACATTAAAGATGCTATACTATGATTCTTAGTAAAAGGTTAATTTCTACTATAAAATTTCTATAATACAATGAACAAGAGTAGATCCATAAGCAATTTGCATTTTCTTGAAGGCTCTGTAAGCACAAATATCATATATGCCAACATAATACATTATTCTTCTAATGCATTTAGGAGAATGATGAGTGATGACTCTTTCCAATAGGGAATTTCTAAGGTAGTAGGAAAGATCAATTCTTGAACATTCTCAAGTTACAAATAGTTAAATCATAATTATGAGGGCCTTTAAGATCACGGTAGCAACAACAATAGGTAGCCAATAGAGAAATTTTTGAACAAGGCACAAATGACTTGTAACTTCACCAAAATGGACAAAAAAAAAGAAAAAAGAGTTAACAGTACAAGAAGTGAATCCAGACGACTCTATTAAGAGACTTTATCAGTTGGAATCTCAATTAGATAAGGACTTCTCTATCATTTCTCCTTCTAATTATCAAACAACTATTAATGAAGAATCTTTCAAAGGAATTTCAATTACAAATGAAGATTCTATAGCTTAGAGTCATAAATTATTAAACATGATGAAAAATACTCATGTCTTTAGGGCCTTTATAAATAATGTATCTTCTAAGATTCATAAGCATACAAGGGCATACACTTATTTGTCCAAAATTTGTATTCCTTATGGCTATGAATGATCAAATAAGTCTATTTTTTGGAAAGAATTATTGGAAACTTGAAATAAAGATCCCCATTCTACAATTCAAGAAGGAGTGAGATATTAGCTTACAAGTTATAAGCCAAATATTTTAAATAGTCATGAATTGGTGAAAGTAGGTGTCTATATGTATGTAGAATCTATGCTACACTATTATGCATTTAGGTAGGAGTCTAAGAAGAGATACATAACTGGGACCATAACTACAGAGCAAATTTCATTGATGGAAGAAGACAAACAACTATGGGATAATAAGTTTGATGACTAGTTAAAGACGTACAAGAATTTAAAGAGTACACATAGTAATTTTAGGGAGGAAGTGATCAACTAAAAGAGTAAGATTCAACTAAAACTTGAGGCCCTAAATGCTGCTAGGATAGCATCAATTGTAGTACCAACAACTACATTAGATGAAGCTAAAAAGCTTCAGAAGGAATTTGCTTCTCTTAAGTCTATAATTTTCTTCCTTAAGTAGGAAAATAAGGATTTAACAAAAACAAACAATTGGTAACTAATATGTCTACTACCCAGCAGATAGTTGATGAAGCCAAGGCTAGAATGGATTCTGCATAACATGAGGTTGATAAGTTACAAAATTAATTACAGTAAAAAATGCAAATAACTACAAAGCTTGAGAAGCAACTATAGAGTACACATGATCAATCAAAGGAACTTTAACTAAAATTTTTACTTTTACTTCTAATCTCAACCAATTCTTTGGTCATTGCTTCCCAAGTTACATGATTACATCAGATTTTTGAAGTCTTTCCCACGAATACTAAAATTGTATAATGAATTCTGAATGATATAGTAAAAAATCCTAAGCCTCCCATTGTAAGTTTTGCCATAGTCCTAGGGTCATTTTTTGTTGAAACAAAGTAATCTTTTTCCTTACCACCTCTTGTTAGTCCATGATATTTGATTGAAAATGTATTTTTTTGTTATGATAATAAAGTATTTTTTGGTTCCCTCTCCATATAAAATCTCATCTTATTTTCTAATGAATTTGTAAGTAAAGGGGAGTAACTGCTATGTGAATGTTGGGTATTTTATGACTAGCCACCATAAAGTATTCTTCTGCTTTATATATCATCAAATGATCCACTCACTAGCTTTGTTAAAGAAAATTAGAAAAGTAAATTATGAAACTAATGCTTGAAAAGGAGTGTTAGTGTTAAATGTATAATCATCAATTTCTTAATCTATAATATTGAAGAGAAGGTAATTTGTAACTAATTACAAGGAGTGCAACATATCTTAGAAGCCATTGTAACTCCCTATGTATTATGAAAGAGAGTAAAATATGAACTACAGTGTATGTGTGTTGAAGAAATAATAAATAAGAAGAAGAGCAAGAATGAAATAAAAGAAAGAAAAGAAGTCACGTTCTGCTAACATGGAACAATAATAAGCTAAACACAAGAAATTTTGTTTCAAGTTATTCATAACTCAGAATCCTCATTGTAATTCTAGATGCTTGTGAGGTAAAATGAAGGTGCCAGTAGCTTTTTCATAGAACTCGTAAGGAGATATTGCAAGAGACATAATCAAAAAAATTCTATGAGACGAGTCTAGACTCCTAAAGAGAAACAAAATATCCAAGGGGTTTCATTCATAGCTGTTGGTGACCGTTTGGGATGCAACCGCCAACAAGTGTCCTCGAACAGGATTTAGGTGGCTGCTGGTCTCTGGCAACACCAAGGCCCAGATACCTCCAAATAAACTCAGTAGTTAATGTGAGTATGTGTGTGTGCTGTTGCGGCGTGTGGTTGTGAGAAATGGAACAATTGCGTTGTATGTAAACTACAAATGACTTACTTTAAAGAGATTCAGCCAACTTTGCCCAATACTGTGAGTTGTTGAAAATTTCCTATTTTGTTCAACTGCCTAGTCTACGCGGTCCTTATAATACCTACTTGTAACAAATAAAATTTTGCAAAAAAATTTGAGCACAACTCTGCAATCCACTCCTAATTTTCCCCAGAGAAAGAGATAGTTCCACAAGAAAACTAGAAATAGAGCAAGATTCGATGGAAATAAGCAGAAAAGAAAAGAAAGCAGATTTGTGTAGACCTCAAATATTTAAACAAGGTAAAATGACACGAGTAAACACTTCGCAATAAAGCTATCCCAAATTCAATATCTACGAATTGTTCAAACTTCCAAGGCTCAAACAAGCAATATCTTCAAGACAATCCTATTATGCTACCAAAAATTGCTGCGTAAACTACCACGTACGAGACTCCATTTTGACTAGATAATAGATGTCAACGATTGCATTCAAACAGAACCTTTAAAAGACTTGACAATTTCTGATTGAAATACCACGAGAATTCACTTTAAAGATAAAAAGAAGCTATTCTGGTCCCATCAAAATACCAAAGATTTTCTGAACCCTCTCGACTACTGAATTGTTCAACGGCGTGACTACAAACAGAGGCTCTCTTACAACAATCCCAATAGCAGTTCCCACACGTTGCACAATAACGAAATTTACTACTAAAATGCTCTTAAGGCTTTTAAACACAAGCGCTTCTATGGCAAAATTTTAATAGAAATTTCTATCGGGCAACAAGAACAATAAGAGCAATCTAAAAATCCCAAAATTACTTGCCAAGGATGATACTATCTAAACCACTAGCTAAACAATTTAAACAAAACAAAAAATGAAATGCATAACTCACAGGACCATGACAAAGAGGCTGAAATCTTTATTCTAGCAAGCCATCTTTCAAGCAATCGTTCACAATTTCTTCTTTACAAATGCTCTTCTCCCAAGACTCAAAGTGTCTCCAAGTGAGAGCCCAAGTGCTAACTAGTAGCCTTCCAAAGTGTGATGTATGAGACCTCCCAAAAGTCCCAATGTGATGATCTCCCTAGTGATGATGATTTCAAGTGATGATCCTTCCTCCTCCTTGACCCTTGAGGCCTTTTTATAGGGTTCCAAGGTAGGTAGGGAAGTTACATATTTAAAAATATCTCACCTAACTTCTCTCCCAAGTAACTTGGCCAACCAATTAGGAGATTACTTGGCCAACAAGTTAGGAGGTTACTTGCCCAACAAGTTAGGTAAGTTACAACAATTTTGGGTGGTTTCAACCACCATATAGATAAAAAATCTGCAACTGACAAGTGTCTACTTCATGTATGATATTGGGTAAATATCCCAAGAATTTTTGTCTTTGAATATATCTTTAATATAGAGGTAGGTGTTCAGCATGTATATCCAATGTTCATCTTGTTAAGTTGAGGCTTTAGAAATGTCACGTTTCATTTTTACAAAGCATATAATTGTATATAAAATTAATTTAAGGGATGGCCGATGAGAGAAAATATACATTCCAAAAGTAAATAATTTTCCAACGTCGACTGATATCATGGAAGACGCAGTTTGCAGTTAACCGAGTTGCCCAATGGCTTCTCCTATACGTAGCCCTTCTCCGTAGCTTGTGCTCCGCTCCGCCGAACTCGTCTCACCCACTGAACCCCCAAGAATACGATGGCAGTTGGAACCGCTTCCACACACAGCTCGGCAGCAGTTGCTATTTCTCCCATATCGGCGATGAAATGGCTTGGAACTGTAAACCATCGGCGATGGTGTTCTACTCCTATACGTGGGCGGCGTTCAAGTCCGGCGCATAAAGCGCCAATGGTGTGAGTGCGTCCGCGATTATCACTTGTTTTGGCAAAGAAAACAGACACCTTCCATGTCTTGGAAGCACTCAGCATTTGTGTTTTTGTTTTTTGTTTTTGCTGATAACCATCCAGAATCGCAGGCATAGGTGTAGGCATGGTAACCGCCTGCGTTTTCACCCTGTTTCATTCATTTTACTGTAACCTCTGGCCAAGGAATTAGGCTCACTGTGTAAACAGAAAAAAGAAACCCTACGCGGCAAGTATTTGACAAAATTCTGAAGAAGAATATGAAGTTATTCCTGGCAGTTCTTGGCAAAATTTTATCAGCAAGCATCACTTATTTTGGTTGTTGTATTGATACGAACCACCATGTTTCTTTTGAGAGTAAGTGTACCATTTTTTAGCTTCAAAAATGATTTTCCAATGCCTGGACATCACAAGATGCGCCCCTGTCTCTGAAAGCATTCAGTACAGTACACTATTTCTTCTTACCACAGAATCCAATTTTCTCTGTTCATTGGCTTTAATGTGAATCTGTAAAAGCAGGACCGACACCATTCTTGGTTAATGTTTCTCATCGATATGTTTGTATGGTCAGGCCATGTAAATCTCGTGTCCGCCACCGCTGCTGAACCAGTCTGAGTTTGGTTGAATGTAATATGCTGAAATATCACATTCTTTACCCAATGTAAGGTTTAAAATAAAATATGTGTTTTATCACCGTAAAACTCATCCGAATTTTACACCTATTTCATTTTATTTTTATTCTCTTTCCTTCTATTTAAATAGACTGAAACTCCTGCTCCATGTAATGGCTTGAAATGTGCCAATAATAGCCTAGTCCAAATTTTTTTGAAAAAGATAGAAATACTATTAGATAGGACTACGAGTGATAGTGAAGTTAAGTCAGTAATGATGTAATTGAGTATGAAGAATGTGAAGCTAAGTTCACTATAAAGCTTAGTGAATAACAAGAGAAAAACATAAAGTTTATATCATTATAGAGTTAGCAAAGAACAAAAGCCTAATCGTAGGACAAAAATAAGTTATTCATAATTTAATATACAACTATGAATAATAGCTAGATATTAAACTTATGACAACGAGTGTTGTGAGTTACAAAGAATGGACTTGTATTATGAAAAATATGAAAATAATTAAGAATATTAATTGAAAATTTGAGTTTAAAGATATTAGTTAATTAGAGCTTAGTTGGTATCATTAACATTGTGACCTTCTAACATGGTATCAAAGCATAGATAATTTGTTACTAAAAATTTTGAAGTTAAGTTTCTTAATCATTTAACAGTTGCTAAATGATGCAACATATCAAAGAAATCATTGTGAAAGAAGTTAAGGATAGTTAAGATAAAGGTGTCATAAAAATGGGATTCAAAGGAAGAAGAAAATTAGGAAGTTTAAAACTTGAGCCAATATCCAATTTTCTCTTTGGTAAAAATATGGAATGAAGGAAATGCTTGAGTAGGTGAAAGACCTCAAGAGGACAATGGAAAATGTCTTGGAACTTTCCACGTCTTTCATTCACAAGCAACCTTTGGGAGTACACCCATTGCAACAACTATCCAAGTTTAACTCTATATCTCTTTGCTCCATTTACTCTTGTTTTTGTTCTATAAACCCATTTATTGATAATGCATGTTTCTTACAAGATGAAACAACAAATCTCAAGTATCATTTTTTGTAAAGGCTTCCAACTTCTCTTTCATGATAGCTTTCCATTCTTAAGCATAAGATGAAGAGATTACTTCTTGAAAAAATTTGGTTTACCATTATTTATGTGCAAAACATAATCTTTAAATTTTGCTAGTAATAAAGAAACTCTTAAAGATTTTCTTACCTTAGGTGAATTACAAGCTTCTTCAGGAGAATTAGAACCAACTTTTATTATTTATAGAGATTGACTTAGGAGATATACTACTCTCTTGTTTAAAGCTATTCGAATTACTAGAATTTTCAACAAATCTTATGACATGAGTAGAATTTATCTTCTCATGTTTTTCTTTCAAGGGCTTATAATACATTACCTATTCATTAAAGATAACATCCCAAGATCTAATTAATTTCTTGTTAATTAGATCCCAAAGTCTATAATCAAAATAATCACCTCCATATTTCAAGAAAATGCATTTATGTATATGAACATCTAATTTTCCAACACCTTTAGATTAAAAAAAGAAAGAATTCTTCCACTTTAAAGAATTTATAGTAATTCACCATACAATACAATGTGATGAAAATGATTGATTATGTATGTAGTATTATTAGCAACTTCTACCCAAAATACCTTAAGAAGGTCTAATTGTGATAATAATGTGTGTAATCTTTCTAGAATTTTTCAATTATATCTTTCAACCACATCATTAATTGAGGAGTCCTAGGAGGAGCATTTAAATGAATTATTTCATTTTCTCTGCAAAATAATTCAAACTCTTAAGAGGTATATTCAAATCCATTATCAACAATAAGACATTTTATAAAGAAACTAAATTTATTTTTCACTTTACACTCAAATAACTTAAAACATTTTTAAGACTCTATCTATTGAAGTAATAGTATAAAACCAAGTTCTATGGCTAAAATCATGAATGAATGTAATCAAATATAATTCTTCACTAAAAAAAGACACGTCTAACTATAACAAAATAAACAATTTCTAGCTTCTTAGTTGCTTTCTTATTGAAAAAAAAATCTTTGAAAATTTATTCTTCTTACTTCATTAATTACAGAGTCATTGCAAAAATCTAACAAAATAGAGAATAATTTCAACAATAAATTTTGGAAGAAAGAACCTACATACCTCTTTCACTCAAGTGGCCAAGTCTCTAATGCCAAGGAGACATATTATTTGTTTGAACCACAATTGCGAACTTCTTCATAGCTTTGATATACATTACATACATTGATCCTTCCTTCTATCTAGAAACTAAAAGCATAGATCCCTTTGTAATCTTCCATGTTTTAGATTCAAAGAAAACTGAACATCTAATAATCTATAACTATCCTGATGAAATGAGATTCTTAGCTAGGGCAAGAACATGTCTAACATTTTTTAAAATAATTTTATGACCATTAGGATTTTTCAAAGTTACATTTTCAATTCTTTTAATTTCATGTTTTTTATCATCATCAAAAAATTCATAATTGTTTGAAACCTTATAGTAAAAAGTAAATATGAAAGCATTTGAATGACAATGGAAGGAAGTTTAAATTTCACCTTTATTTCACTTATTTTGTCTCAAATCCACATTAAATCATTCATTCTCCATCAAATCAATGTTATATAATTAAAGTTATGTAGATTCAAGCCACATTTGAAGAAAAATTAAATAAAATAAATCTATATTAGGCATTTTAAAATTTTAGATTTTTCACCTATCAATTTACATTGATTTTTGGTGCCCTCTAGCGATAAGCTTCAAAACTTTTCTCAGCTTATACTTTTCTTAGTGCCTATGAACCTTCCAAGGATTCAAAGCAATGTTGTCAATTCTCATACTTAGTGGGACATCAATCGATGCAACTAAGATTGATATGCTATTGATTATTATCAATCATAGTGATATCTAGTGATTATGTTAAATTCAAAAGGATTTAATGTATTTTATTTTACATCAATTATAGTAATGTTTAGCAATATCCAAAGAATAAATATTTCATCTAATCTTAATTTGTGTAACATTAAGTAAGAATCTGGAAGTCCACAAATAAGTTTCACACTTTTACTTACCTCCAACATGTGCAAACTACATTCATAGTGTAGATCAATCATAAGTTCATTTCAATGTCAAAGCCAATCAACATGACTTATAACAAAAGCATCAGGATTCACTTGATACAACACAAAGTTAGTGTGCATCTAAGTTGATTCACATTACTTGCTTTTTCTTAGTTCTTACTACTTTGACTCTACTGTGCCTTTAATGTAACTTACATCTGAGCTTTTTCTCTTTACTACAACTCACATCCAACCTTTCTTTCATTAACTTTTTTCTTTATTGTTAGAGTGACATGAGGCTAAAGTAGTCCAAAAAAGCTGTAATAAAATATAATAATTCATTGTTCATTTGTTTCCTGCCCTTATCTACCATATTCTCAATTGTAATGCTACTTAGACAAGCTCATAATCAACATAACAATCTTATTAGTGTTATGTTATCTTGTTATGTTATCACAAATTGATGTCTTTTACTTTTGCAGTGCTTAGAGGTACTAACATGTGTTTGTTGTGTTGTGATTGAAACTAACATCTTCTACAATATCTTTACTCTAATCCACCATGTTCATAGATTCACTATTTGATGCAATGGACTATACCTATATCTATATCATGAGTATATAGATTCATCATGTGAGGTAGTGATGATTTTTCTTCTTTAACATTAGAGAAATTTCTTATGTTCACATAGTTGCCATGTGAGGTAATAGGAAATTTCCATCAACCTTTAAGTTCACTTTTCCAATACATAAGGTTATGGACTTCTTATATTCACAATTGCATTAGAATATAATTGTAAAATAGGTGTACAATCATTAGTTTCTCATTAACAACATACGAGAAAATGAAAAGTTATTAATAAAGAGTCGTAATAATTCATGAATAGTCATGGCTTCTTTTGAAGAATATAACCCATGGATTCAACCAATTCCATTCCATTGCCATGACACAACATATTGTACCATACAAAGAATAACCACAACCAAGGAAAAATAAAGAAACATGTAAAAAAGAAATTTCATGATGATGATGAAGAAAAAAAAGAAGAAATGATGTAAATCAAAGTTTCCCAATAAATACTCATAAATCATCTTACAAAGAAGAAGCAGCTGTGAGTGAACTTTAACTTAAGAGTTGTAACAATAAGATACTAGAACTTATAAATAGTAACTAAAAGCTATGAATAACATTTAGAATAATCAAAATGATAACTATGAAGCAAATGTTAAGTTTTGTGATGTTTAGATCACTAGATCAAAGGACACTAAAAGATTCTTATGATTTAGATAAGCATAAAATACATTAACATTGTAATACACCATGAGTATTAAGATAGCCATGGTGTTAAGTGTTTGAGTTATATTAGAACAATCAAATATATAGAGAGATATGAATGTTACTATACAATGTTGCTACATTTTTATTGTATTGTATATGTTATGATCAAACTAGAATCAGCACATATAGAGGTTAAAAAGAAAGGATTTTCATTTGGAGTGATGGTAAGATGCTCGTTTATCAAGTAAAAAACTTGGGTTCGAGCTTGGGAGTACCCACTCAAAGAGGTTAGGCTTTCACTCATATATTAGCCCTCTTAGGATCCTTCTTACCAAGATGAATACTATGGCTCCAGGTAATGATCCTTATATAGGATAGAAAGAATAATCATGTTGAGTAGTTAAAAATAATTAATAGATGTAAATAATGAAATTACTTATAATGAAATCTAACTAACAAGTACGAACATCATGAAAATGTAATATAAACATTCATGATGTAATAAAATATATACCTTGTTTGACATTTTGAGGTTGATAAAATATATCAAATCTTTAACACCATACCTTAAGCTTAACATGGAAAATAATGATGTCGCTTTACTCTCTAAAAACTAATTCATGACAATTACATATTGAGTGATAAAAAATAGTAATTATTTTTTCTACTAAAACACATGAATTAGAGATTCATAATCACAATGAATAATTGTGAAGTAACGCTCAAAATTAAATTCCTTTTAATACAACACATTTCATAGTGAACACTATATGACCAAGAAAATAACAAGCTATATCTCTAATTAGTAAAGCTATTATTATAAATATAATATGATGGTGAGCAACTTTTCTTTTTCAAACAATGTTGTACAACATTTTGGTTACTTTAATAACTTCTAAAATGCAAAGGAGAATGATTAGAGATATTAGGGTAAAAATCTCCTTGAAAATATGTTACACATAACTGAATACTTAATTGCAAAAAAAAATACATGCTTGTCATGGAAATAATAAATTTATTATCTAACATAGAAGGTATGAATAAATAATTACAAACAAGGAATTATAGTAACATGAATTATCCATCAACAAATGATTCTAAATTTGCATTTATCAAATTATCAAAATATATTTAATGATTATTCACCCTTTGATTCTAGAGTAGAATCTTTCACTATGGACTTTTCAGGAGCTAGAGCACGTTTTGTAGATAGCAATGGAACATCTTCATTTGATCCTTTTAACTTTTGATCAACATATTCCCTTTGTATCTCAATTTTTACTTCATTATATGCTAACAGAATTGACCGTGGTAAGACAATGTTGGTAGATGATAGCTCACAATCCTTCTTAAAGGTAGATATTAACAATGCCTAATAGTGAGCTACAAAATCATCATTTATTACTTATTCCTATAAGCTTTTCACTATGACATCTAACTTATTTCTTTCTTTTTTGAAGGTCTCCTACATTTCATTTATTTGCTTAATACGATCCTTTATCTAATTTTGCATTAAATCAAGCTCCTCTTGGAGGTCAAAGGCTTTATTTTGAATTATTAATGTATCTCCCTTTAACTCCATAGTGCTCACTGTTAATTCCTCCAATTTGTTTGCAAGATTTATCTCTATGCTAGAACACATGGTGTCCCTTGTTTTCTTTGGTTTAGCTAATTCTTGAGATTTCTTCTTGGTAAATTTTAACACATCTTTGAACTATCTCTTAAATTTAGCAAAAAATTTGGCATATTTTTCCTTTTCTAGATAGGTAGTTGTCAAATTCTTGTTTAGTGCCTCATTTTGCACTAAATTAGCTTCAAACACTTATTTGTTATTTCTCAACATGGCATTGTAAGCCTTAGCCTTGAAATAATAGTCCACCACATTATAGTTCATGATCATCAAATTGTATAACAAGTCATTATTCACAGTGATAGCATTAATATTTGAAAGCCTGCTAAGATCCTTATTTGCAATGCCTCTAATACTGATGAAAAATTATCTTCACTTATATTTCCAAAATCTTTCCATGTAGCTTTATTATACAATGTTTTCTCCATAGGGGTCTTCTCTACTAATGCATTAAAAAACATTAATGATTGATTCATGATGTACAAAATTATTTTCAAAACCATGAAGTTGCATTACAACATGGACTATAAATGGAGCCAAATAGTCAAATTCAAGTTTGCTCTGCCCCTCAACCTAAACATTAGTGGGCTATTTTAGTATAATAAGCTTTGGGGTAGACTACTTATGTTTTGAGAAGGATTCTAAAAAAACATTGAAACCAACTCTTTATTATTATTCTTATTCTTCACCACCATGCTAACTTCAATAAGATTAACATTGTTAAATATTTTCATAAATGTTGATAGGTGGTAACTATAAGAAACGTGAGTGGTAGAAATAGTATAGTATGAGAATACCTAGACCTTCATTTTCATCTTCAAAATTAATAGCTAATCCACATGGCTTCCCTCTTTCATTACAATGTATAATAGACTTAGTAGAGGCTAGGAGATAGCATTTTTTCTATTCTTCACAACTATCTAACAAGTAGTAATGTCAACAAGACCAAAATATGGCATTTTAAGTTGTTAGATCAAAATCCTCACAATGGTGGTGGTACAAGCCTTGAACCATTCTTACACAATATAAAACATTCTAAAAGCTAATGCTTGGGGAACATGACTTCTTTTAGTGCAAAATCTATTTTCATTGTCTGAAAATAGAAATGTAAGAATATATTTTAAATCTTGGAAAACCTCCATATCTTTCCAAATTGATAAATAAACCAACCATTATTATAGATTCTAACAAAGTTCTTTACTAATGATTATCCTTCAACACCATGAACTTCACAAATGGTGTATGACCAAATCTTTCTAGTTCATCACTATGGCCTTGCTCAACCAATTGTGTAGCCATTGTGAGGCCATAATGATAGTATTGAATATTGACCTAGTAGGCTAGATATCTAACTATTCCTTCCTTAAGAGCAACAAGTCAAAACTCCTCATTTTATTGGAAACAACTTCATAGTGAGTAGCCATTGTGGTGTGAAGCTTGATCTTTTTTGTGACTTCTTTTTTTGCTAAGCTAGAACCTTCATCATGAGGGTTCCCATAGTGAACTTTTTTTTGCAGTGCCAACAACAATGATGGTAACAGTGAGTCAAATTGAGTATTCTCAAAATAGGTAGGAGAGGGGATTCTTGCATTGTGCTTCCTCTTAGATGACCCTTATGATTGTCCATGTCCTATTTCTCCGCAAGTTATTTTAATAAATAGTTACTCTAAAACCTTTTTTAAAAACTAGGGCTTTATTGATGAATGCATTAAACAAAAAAATTGACATGCACAACTACTTTTAGCTATTGTGCATCATTTTTGTTCATTTGCTCATTTTAGAGTTATATGTCGATATTTATTCAACTAAACAAGAAATAAAACTGCAAAATGATTTATTCTTATTTCATAAGTAAACCATAGAATTCAGTCTACAAAATAAATTTAGAACACCTATGGGGCAAAAAAATTCAATATAAAAGGATAAGTTAATCCACAACAAGCTTGTCAAAACAAGATTCCTTTGCTATGCTAAGTTGTTTATAGTTTTCATGATTTGAAAAAATGTGCATGTAACTTTCTATGATTTGTTCTAAAGTCTACTATTGCATTAAATGCAAACACCTAAAACAATGTCGCAAATATCTCATGATGTTGATAAATTTAGTCATATAAAATCTAAAGCTTTAATACCATGGTAAGTTATGTGATGTTTAGATCACTAGGTCAAAGGACACTAAAAAATTTCTAGTGACTTAGATAAGCATAGAATACAATAACATTAACATTAACATTCTAATACACTGTGAGTTACTAAGATAGCCATAATGTTAAGTGTTTGAGTTATATTAGAACAAATAAATATATAAATAGAGATTGATGTTATTATACAATGTTCCTCTGTTTCTATTGTATTGTATATGTTATGATCATACTATAATTAGTACATATATAGGTTAGAAAGAATATTCATTTTGATGGATTGGATAGACACAATGAGTAGTTAATAATAAAATTATTTTTAATAAAAGTTAACAAATAAGAACTAACATTGTGATAGTGTAACATAAACATTCATGATGTAACAAAATATAGACCTTGTTTAACAAAATACATCAAATTTTTAACAATAAATATGTAAACATAGCATGCATGAGGAGGAGGAGAAGACATATATACAAGAATGATAGAACAACAATTAACACTGAGAGAACAAGTCACTAATATCACTTATAAGAAAGAAGAATCTCAATATTCCTAGATAGTATTGAGGATAATAAGAAATAATCACTTCCACTCATAGAATTGATGAGTAAATATTGTAGGAGTCAAGGGCAATCAATATAACACAGAATTTAGTTTCTTAAGAAGAAGAGAATATCCAAGTTGTGGCATACGTACCCTGGTCTAGTTTCTGAAGTAAGAAGAGAAGGTCAAATAAAAGGTTGCAATGGAATAAAAGAAGAAAGATTTATGAGATGTTATTCATAATCATAGTGAAGTTAAGTCAACCATGACTTAGTAAAGTATGAAAGAAGTTTATGAAGTTAAGTTTAAGAGGAACTTAATGAAGTACAATGAACAATGTGAAGTTGAGTTCCTTAAAAACTTAGTGAAGTATGAAAGTCTAGTTATAATAAGTTAAGACACTAGTGTTCATAATATAACATAAGCTACAAATAAAAGCCAAAACAAGGTCATTTGTAATACACTATAACTTATGGATAGAAATAGTACTAAAGGATTAAGAAGAAACCTTATCAATAAATGTTATGATATAAAAATATGATCAAAATGTTAATTTTAAGTTATGATGGTGTTATTCTTAGTTATGAATAGTGCATTCTTCTATAAAAGATTATGAGGCAATAATTTTAAGTCACAAGTGTAATGAAAATAAATAAAAATTCAAAAAATTGATTCCTTTATACCACTGATATTTTTGATTTTACCAACATTTGATGATTTTACAATTATAGGTGGTTATAACTGATTGTATCAATTATTAAGTTTAAGTGACCATGGATTTTAAGCTCTATGTCTTTCACCTAGGCACCACACTTTACTTAAATAGAAGATGTTGTGCCTTAATGAGACCTAGCTAATTATTTTCATACTCTTTGATGATTTGCTTCTTACATTTGAGTGTAAAGTCTTTGGTGAAATATTGGAGTTACATGTAGCTAAGTTCAAATAGGAGCCTTGTGATGTTGATTAAAGTTCAATCTTAGTTCATGTTATTTTCATTCTAGTTTGATTTCCTTTCCTTAACAAGCTAGGAATGTTATTCTATTCCAATAGTGCTAAGATATCTTACTTAAAATTCAAGTTTCATCATTAATGGATTTCATTCTTTGATACCATGACTAAATTCATAAACTTGGGATAATATTTTCTTTCTATAATTTTAATTTATTTGTTAGCATTGGTTATTTATTTTTGTGTCATTATATATTCATTCTTATTTAATTTCTACTAATTTTTTGAATCTAAATTTGATTTAGTTAAACATGATATTGCAATTAAAACTAATTATACAAATTGGGGTATCATAAAGTAGTTGAGTTAAGTAGTTTAGCTAGTACTTCAAATGAACCTTGGAAACATTAACAATTTTATAATACAATAATGTATTGCAAAGTTAGTTGATGATTGTAATCTTCTTCTATTGCAAAATTTGTTAACTACTGAAAATTATTTTGTTAATAAAAGTTCTTAATATAATTCTCAACCTACATAAAGATTTACCAAGTAAAATTGGTTTAAGGAACTTGGGTTAAAATGAAGACAAATAAATCAACAACTGGTTTGCATCATGTACCATTGATACACTTCTTATGGCCTTGCCCAAAAGGAGTTCCTATTACTAATGACTACTCACATGTTATCTTTTGTTTTCTTAAGCATTTTCACTTGAATTGTTAGATGTTTATATTCTACATGTTGATATCAACATTTTTAGTATCTTTATCTATATTTTTCTATACCACTTCTTATTTAACTAGAGTATTTACAATTAGCATGCTTACTTAGAACCTAAATTCTAACTAGTTTTGTGGTGTTTTTAGAAGCATATTTTCATTAGTTATAGTAATTTACAAGCTACTTATGAGGACTGTTAGCTTTAGTTGAAGTATTATACCTTGTGTATTACTTATCATCAAGCTTCACTATTGGATACTCTTTTTCCTAATGCTCTTATAAATAAAATGGATGTCATGCCTTTTTAGACTTACCAATGCTCCAACAATTTTTATGCATATTATAAATAATGTTTTGTGATCTTACTTGAACCAATTTGTAAATTTTTTTATTGAAAATATTTTGATGTACTCAAAGAGTAAAAAGAAGTATCAAAAGCATTTGAGTTATCTAGTTAGTTTAGACTTAGTAATCATCAAGTTGTCCAATGTTGTGAAGTCTTCATATTGCTTAGCTATTATCAAGAACACATACCTATTCAAAAGTTCTACAAATAAACCTTGATATCTATGGGTGTGTTGGACCCCAAAAACATTAATAATATGTAAAAACTTTAAAGGATATCACATGCTTAATCACTAAGTAGAAAATACTGAAAATAACATGGAAAGAAAAAAATTTTCAATTTTAGGAATGTCTCCTTAGGTATGCAACCTTGCAATTGATGCTTTGTAATGAACATTAATTGCTAATAGGAAGGATAAGTTCTTTTTTAAAATTTGTAGAAGCTAGGACATTCTCCAAATATGATGTGTAGTAATCATAGGGTTTGGTTATTATGAAAAGTGGACAAGGACTTGTGAGGGTGTTGTCCAGGAATAACACCTAGTATCATCACCAAGATGTTGTGGAAAGTGAACAAGGATCTCCACATCAGGAACAAGTGTGGATAAAGAAGTAAGTTTAGTAACAAAAATTTTAAATGGCATCTTGGAACATTAGCACTCTTACTAGAAGAACATATGAATTTCTTAACATCATGAAAAGATCAAAAATTAGTATTGCTTGCCTCCATGAAACAAGACAAAAAGGGGAGAAAGATTAAGATTTGGGTAAGGGTTATAAACTTTTCTACTTAAGAAAAAAAATTCTTGAAATGGAGTAGCCATCATCATCATCAATCTTTCCAAAAAAAAAAGTAGTATATGTATATCACTGTGGTGATGGAATCATGGGCATAAAACTTGTGCTTAGAAATGAAAAAATCAACATCAATACTATTTATGATTTACAAATTTTCTTAAAAAAACATCATCAACCAAGATTTTTAGAATTCAATGAATTTGGTGTTTCAAGGAATTCATCAGCAAGAAAGCATATTCATTAGAGAGGATATTAATGGTTATATTGTATCTATGAAAATCGAATATAAGAGGATTCATGGAGAACATGGATTTGGGAGCACAATGATCTAGAAGATTTACTACTATAATTTGCAACTGCTTACAACCTTGCAATTGCAAATACTTATTTCCATAAGAGGATAGAACATTTAATTAAATATAAGAGTGGTATGGATAAAACACAAATTAACTATTTCTTGTTGAAGAAAAAAAGAGACTGGGCCATAAGCAAAGACTACAAGGTCATACTTAGAGAGAGTCTTGTAACTTAGCATTAATTAATAGTCATTGATTTAGCTACATAGAGATTTAAAGGTAGTAGGAGAAAAGGGGCTAAATACATAAAATGATGGAATTTAAAGAAAGAAAACATTGTCTTATTCATAGAACAAGTAGTTCACAAAAGCACTTGAACTTAAGATTGCTCTACAAACTTAATTGGGAACCAAATGAAAAGTTGAATTTAAAAAACTAGAAAGAACTTTTTGGATGAAACAAAAAGGTAGATAAAAAATCCCAAAGGAGATATGGTGGTAGAATGATGAAGTACAATAGGTTGTCCAAAACAAGAATAAAATGATTAAAGGAAGGACAAAAAAGTTCAAATCAATAGAATAGGTTGATGTACAAAATGATAAAAAAGTAAGATAAAAGTAGTAGCAGCCAAAGCCAAACATAAAGCATTGAATAGCTTCTATGAGAAATTCAGACTAAAGGAAGGAGAAAAATCTATTTGCAAATTAGCAAAAATTAGAAACAAGAAATGCATAGATTGATCATGCTAAAATGCATTAAGGAGGCAAATGTAAGAATTTTGGTAAAAGACAATAAAATTTTGGATAGGTAACAAATTATTAAATAAATAATTGCCAAGAGAAGCCATCCAAGAAGAAGAACCAAATTTTAGCTTGGTTAATGAATTTTCCTTCTTTGAGGTGAAGATAGCCTTATTAAAGATGATGAATGGAAAATTTGTTAGACCAAATAACATTCTTATAGAAGCTTGAAAAGCACTAGAAGATATAGAAGTTTCATAGTTGAAAATTTTATTTAACATAATTTTGAAGAATACAGAAATACCCACTAATTGGAGAAAAGGGATTATTATTTTCATCTACAAAAATAAAGGAGATATGAAAAATTATGCAAACTATATAGAAATCAAGCTAAAGAGCCATACAAGGAAGCTTTGGGGAAGATTCATAGAGCAACATCTCAAACTTCAATCAATAGTATCAAAAAATTAATTGAAACTTATGCCAAGTAGATATAATATAGAGGCTATTTTCCTAATATAAAAATTGATAGAGAAATTTAGAAAATATATAAAAAAAATCTACATATGATCTTCATTGACCCATACAAAGTGATGAGTCGTGTATCTGTCAACTCGAATATTGGATACCCGATATCGAAGCCAAGATGCGATGTTGGATATTCGATATCATCTCCTCCATGCTAGCCTATAAATACAGCACTTGGGTGCATGGTTGATGAAAGATAGAAAATGTATTTTTAGTTCTCAGTTTTTCAGTCTTTCTTAGAGCCCTGTTATTCCTAGTGCATGCCCACAGTGTGATGCTTGTAATTGTACGACACCTTTGTTTGAGTGTGACGTACTTGGACACATTACATGACTAGAAATAAAGATTGAGATTACTTCCATCATTGCCACATGCACTTAGATTTATTATTTCTTTAATTATTTATTTAATTGTTTAATTATTTTTTATTCTTCTTAGTTAACGTTTCCATTTATTGCTATTTACTATCATTGTCATTATGTGAAATGCATACGCCTTAATCATGAGCGTTTAAGTACTTGGTAATCCAGCAGTGTATCATTCAGCACACCTAGTGACATACACTTGGCAATCCCAGAAGTAGTCTCAAGAAGTCCAAGATGTATACAGATGATTAAGAGTAGACATCCATTCCACGTAGACTAGTTAGATTCTATTTTCCCTTGTTCATTAGCTTAATTAATTTATTTCTTTATCATCATTAGGAGCGGCATAGAATTAGATAACATCATATGCATCACTTTGGACTAAACCATATGTGACAAAGTTATCACTAGTCCAAGTGGGAAGATAGCGAACTATGATCAAAGCATAATGATGTAGATGCCACAACTAGTCCCATCCATGGAATTCAACTAGATTGTGTGTGAACACTTATGATTTGTATGGTTGGGCGTAGGGGTACCTTGCTGCTTATCATTGGCACCATTGTTAGGGATGGTGCTAGTTATCTAGATTAGTTATATTATACACGATTGCTATAAAGGTATTGACGATATATCTTTCAAAAATTATTAAATCACACACACCATAAACCAACAACAATGTCTCTCTCCCAAGGAACTGATAATGCACTATATAGTGAAAACATTCATTGGAGAACTAACGAGATATATAATGAAGAAAATTGGAATGACCAATCTTATGCAAGGGCTTCTTATCTTCATGACCAACCTAATGACACTCAAAGACTACATTCATCTTTGTTAGAAATAGACGTTGAAAGGAAAGAGGAAGATGAGAAACTAAAAGAATTGGCATGGCTTCTATGGTGTTCCCCAGGGTCCCTTAATTTATTGTTTCTTAGTTTCAAGGAGGTCTTAGGCCTTGAGGCCTCCCCTAGTTTAGGACTTACTTCATCCACCCTAGGGTTTTGTATGCCTTAAGTGAATTTAGGCATGAAGATAAAGCTCCACTAAAGGATCAAAATAGAAACAAAAATCAAACCCACATGAACGCTCACTATTATCAACATTAACATAAACAAAATCATCACAATCATCTGAATCAAAATTTTCATCACAACCTATCTGATGACGATGAACCCTTTTTGGCCATTTAAGGCCTAATGTAGGTCACAAAGGTAGTTAAGATATCTCACAAGCATCACAAAGAGAGTCACCTACCCAGGCTTGATATAAATAATATTCTTAAATTTGCAAGAGCTATGATTTGGATCTGCAACATCATTTACAAGCCTTCCATGATGCCCGTGCTTTCTACAACATTGAAACTGGATGGAAAAAGCTTAAGGTCTTTCCTAGGACACTAATTGATAGAGCCAAAGTGTGGTATAGATTGTTAAAACCAAATTCCATCCAACGATGGTCCACAATGTTAGAACTCTTCAATAAGAAATACCAAACCTATGTGAGGATATCCAACTTAAGGAGACAAATCCAATGATGGAAGCAAGGATAACATGAACCCTTGGACATGGCCTTATATAGATATTACTCTCTACGGAATAGATGCTTAGGCCATGATTCTCTAAGGAAAGGTAACTATTCCACATCATAGATGGGCTTCGTAATGAAATAAGGGAGACCCTTGAGATGTATGCCTCAGGACAATTATATGAGTTACAAGCCCATCAAGTCCAAGAACTAATCGAACATATGGCAAAAGAAGAAGGAGAGATATGAAAATGAGAGAATGTTGAGAAAAATCACTAGGATCCAACTTCTCAATGGAAGGAGATCCATATCTATGGTAAGGAGAAAGAAACTACTTCGATAAGGTGATTTTGCAACAAACCTTGTTGATACAAAAGTCTATTGATGAACTTGAAACAAAGTTTAATAGGATGTCCAAATGGATATATAAAAATGTTACAACTCTTGTTGAGATAGTCAAGGAGAGGATCATGCAAAACAAACCAGGCAATCATAATAAACAAAGGATACATAACCAAGAACCAACTAGGAACACTTTTTGGCAAACAATAAAAATGGTTGACAAAAGTGAGGCTATAGACTCGACCACAAAAGAAGATAATGGATGTGACATCTACATATATGACCATTAGAAGGGTCATTGCCTAGTCTTGTTGCATCTAAATGAGCATTGGGTAGGTGCATTGAATCCAAAGTTTGTATAGAAGCACATGCCCAAGAGATTTCCTCTTCCATAAGGTAATTATAGATAGTCCCACAACCAATCATACTATCCTAGGGGAACTTATTACCAACCTCAACACTATCATCAACCATAGTGGCAACAACCACAACCATGGAGGAGGCCACCACCAAATTAGTCCTATCCTTCTTATTTACCGAAACTACATGGATATTATGTTCAACACCTTATTTCTCCAACTAGTTCTACATCCTCTACTTCAAATTGCCACTATCACTCTCCCAAGTACCATCAACCCATGACATCTCCAGAGGGATCACGACCTCATGCCTCTTACCATCCTAACCTTCATATTCTCATACTCCACCTCATCACATGCCACCACCAAGAACACAAGAAGGTTTCACACCACAATATCAATAAACAAATTCCACTTGTGCTACAAATGTACATAAACATGCTGACACCAATGGGTCTCAACTGCAATGTCAAAAACATCCCTTCTAGAGGAAAGGTCGTAAGTTGAAGCAAAAAGACTCATGGATCTACCACATCATATGAACTAGCACAATGCCAATCTGATGCAACACCTTCCTTTTCACCACAACTATCCTTTGATCCTACACAAGGGTCACCATCCATCATGACTCTAATTCCAAACCCAAGTAATGAATCTACATGTTTGGGGAGATCAATAAATCCATGCATACCATATCATGATCAAGAGTGCAGACGTGGGCTAGACATTTGTCATGCTAACACACCTCATATCTTGACCCACCAAACATTTAACACTTAAGTGTGTGACCAACAATTTGTTTTTCTAGCCACTGTAAGATTGAAAGACACCCAGTGGCTTGAGAATGAATGGTTACCAATGTTTTATACATGCATGGATCCTATCTATCCACTTATTAATCCACAGCCAAATGTTTAGTCATGGGGGTCATCCCCCATTCTAATCTTCAGGATTCTTAAGTGTTTTTTTTTTCATATTTTTGTTTTACAATTTTTTGTTATTTTCCTATTTCTTCCAATTTTTTCTATTTGTTGTTTTCATTTTCTTTGTTATGTAATCTCGTCTGTGAATAAAATGATCATGTTGCCCATTGAGATGAGGTTTTCTCTATGTTGTCGAGTCATAAGGAACTGATTATTCGGCCAGTGAGACCACCTCATCCATCCACTCATTCCATTAATAAGAGGTTCTTACTCTAGTCATAATGATAGTCTTTTTCATCATCCAACCTAAAAATAAATTCATAATCATTGTGTCCCGACAGAAGAGTGCAGAACCAAGGCAGAATGTAAGGGGTGTGACATCAAGGGGATTTTTGGATTCTCTTTGGCCACTTCTATATGTTTTATCATGTTGCTAAGGTTGTAATTATATCCTTGTAGATCTAATGAAAAATGAAAGTAAGAGTACTATAAAAAGGCACTGAATAAATTCTATGGGTTCCACTGAAAAGACATGTACCCATGCTTGAAGGTTGGTAGCTTCTCAAAACTTCCATAAAAAAATGACAACACATGTGTGCCATAAATAAGCTTCTTCCTTAGACAAAATGCTAAGTGATGTTACTCCTTGCAACTATGATAGTCTTATGGTTGTCCACCGACATGATGAAACAATGCGATGTCACTGAAATATGGTTCGGACTTGGTTTGAATCTTGGAAAGAAGGACTCATGATTATTTAACCATTAATAACACACAAGGATTCATTGTGCCTATGGTAAGACACCTCATATCCTAATTTCTGTAATCTTTTCTATAGCCCATCTCATCTCGTTGTCTATTTGATCCTAACTTGTGGTTTGGTGTAACATAGAGTTCTTATCTCAAATTGGTGGTTTTAACATGTGTGTTTTGTTGTATAGGTACATGTTGCATTCAACCCCTTTAGTGCCTATGGACATTTTTAGGTGTGGTTATACAAGGGCATCATAGGCTAGAGCCTACTTTAGGAAGGATCCACTTGTGTAACTTTTGTGACTTGTGCTTGTTTGACACATCCACATCATTCTTCACCTTCCAAGTGCTTAATTGTTATATTATTTTATTTCCCTTCTCATGTAACTTTATCTGTCCACAACCTCAATTTCAACATCCTTTTTCTTGCTTCTTCCAAAGCTTTTCACGTCAATGACCCCATCTTACACTTCTAGTACCTCAAACTGATTTTCCACTTATCCCAAACCTATGGACCTAATGTTAAACCTTCCAACCAATCACAAATCTTCATTTTCCATGCTCAGTTGCCCCATTTCATGCATATTCATCGATCTTGATATCGCATACCCAATATCGGGTGGGACACGATGTCGAATACCCAATATCAAGTCACACAAAACCTATATATATGACCCCCATAGTGCCCAAACTTCATTCTCATTATTTGTAGCTAGGGGAGTTGTTTGAATTTTCTCTCACAACTTCTATGCACCCACTTTCCACTTACGATATTTAGCTCTCTACCACTCTGATTTCTATGTCATCAAAACCTATCTAAACCTAGAATATTCAAGTTAGTTGTGGGACAATGCTTACATGGAAAAGTTATTCCAATTTTTGATAATTTGCTAATTCCTAGAGGGCATTATAAGGCTAAGAATGTTAGAAATCATGTGTCATAGTAAAAATTCAATCGTGGTAATGTCAAATACCTTAATTGTTCCACCCAAGGGACCATAACCATTATAATAAGCCATACATAAGGAAAAAGGAACTGATTACGAAGGGATGTAAAAGAGCATAAACACTCTTTGGGAATTTTTCTTGAAAAATTTTCAAAATATACAATTATATGAACTAAGAACTTAATGAATTAAGGTTAGGAGTATGGTATACATCTATTAATGGTAACCATCGACACCTTAATAACACCTGATCTTTACTTGATTGCAAATGGCCCCAAAAAGAGGAGCAGAAGGAGAACCTTCACAGAGAGTAGCCAAGCATCCATAAGGTGGTTGAGGCCAATAAGGTGAACGTGAGAAGCACAAGGAGCAAGAAGCTTAATCATTTAGCATTCATCAAGAGGCTCCTATTACAAGATAATCGATCAAAGGAGAGGCTGCAGAACCACCAGCTCCCATGTAGGGACAACGTCTCACATTGCCTCCTAAATGCCTTAAGGCCATCCAAGAAAAGTCCACATTGACCATGGTCATTTTGGAGATGAATTTCAGCTCATTTATGGAGTTTTCCCCAAAAGTAGTTCAGACACAACTTCAAGCATCACCCTTGTGGCCCATTCTTTTAGACAATGGCAAATGCTACCTTAGTGAGATCCACCAATTTTGGCACAACAAAGATGAAGGCACCACTATAAAAATCTATGGAGTTAATGTCTCTTTCTCAGTCAAGGCAATTACAGTAGCTCTTAATTTGCCAAATGAAGGGGCTAAGGTAGCCCATCTATCCACCAAATTTAACCTTAACACCAGAAAATTATGGCCGAAATGAGCATATGGCAAAGAAGAAAAAACATATAATCAACTAACTCTAGAGGAGAGGACATATTTCAAGATTGATACATACCATCTATTTCCCACCAAAGGGCTCAACCGAATCTCAACATATGCAACCAGGGGAAGTGCTATCTTAATGGGCAAATATGTGGCCAATCTTTCCTAATTCTACTTCACTAAAATTTAGAGGCGGTTCAAGGAGAAAAAGGTAGAAAAACCAACACTCCCATTCCCTTTCCTAATTAAAAAGTTATGCAAACACACTAGAATCCTATGGTATACGAATGATATCCCCAAGAAGGCTCAGAATACCTCTTTCACAAAGCTCCTCAAACTTGCGACATCAAGAAAAGATCTTGGTGAAGAGCAAGAACCGAAGAAGGAAGTAGAGCCAGAAGCAAAAGTACAATGTGAGCCTAAATAGCACCTAGAAACACAAGCTCCACCACTATCACTACAAGATTATAGGCCCTCAATGAGTCATCTACAAGAAATCGTTGAGGCTATCAATTGGGGAAGCAGAGATGAGTCTAATCTATTCAAAGTAATTAATGATGTCGTATAGCTCATAGTTTCAACTGATCCAACAAGGGAAGAGATCTCTTTGTAATTAGGAGAAGGATCCCAATGATCCAGGAAAATCTCTAGAAATGTCGCATCCTTTCAAGTGATGCTTAAAACTAGAGAAGGTGCCATAGTTATGGTAATGCAGCATCAAGATGCGGTAGGTGTAGTAGAAGTGATTATGAATCACATAAAAGAATCATTCAATATGCTTGTTATGCCCCCAGTAGATCTTACTACAACCAAAGATGTGTACATGCTAGCCAAGACTTCGATGACTCCTACGATGCATGAGGATGTACTTGCTCTTTGCTATAGACAAGGCAAGTGATGACCACCTTGTTTAACATCCCTAGTGATGTCACTACAACATAGTTAGACCTCATAGCTACCAAAGGAAAGCCTGTTATGGCTAAAGTTAGGGTAGAGCATGCAGAAGTGGAAGTGCAAAGGTTACAATAAGAGCTTACCACCCTTAGAGCTGAATGATGGGATCCTACCTAGTTTGTTGTGCCTAACTAGCTAGAATAATTTAGGCTAGAGCTGCTAGCCAGGATGACTAAGGAGAGCACAGCTATGGAGCAAGAAAATAAGAAGGTGATCTAAAATGCCTCAACTGCTAATGCACAAGTCCATGCTTATAAGAAGGCAATGATCGTCGTGTAAGAGGAAAACAAGCAGCTTGCCTTCGAAAATTCAAGGCTGACCACAATTGAAAAGAAAAAGAACATTCTTGAGAAGAGTTTCCATCTATTAAGAGAATAACTCTTGAGAGTTAACCAAGACATCAATAAATTGACCAAAGAAAATAGAACCCTCTCAATTAAGGAGGTTCGCGCTATTCGACAAAAGTTTGCAATAGAAATCAGCACATGGCAGAATGAGGCCAAGATAGCTATGTACTGGTCCAGTAGGCAGAAGTAAAGAATAAAGATCTACAGATTGAAGATTTAAAAGAATGCATGGCATTGGCTAACCTCAGATATACCAACCTTGCCATGTTAACAATAGGTCGACCTTGGAACAAGCAAGAGAAGTAGGTAGCGACCACCTATGCATTGTATGAAAAAGAGTTTGCAAATTAGAAAGACACTTTGTAGAAGCTCCATGGATGAAGGGATGTTGCCTTAGACCTAGCTAGAAGATTAACAAATTATCACAAATTGAGAGAAAAAGCTAGGCCCTTTAAGAAATAATGACGGTAGTTTACGACTTGGTACGTGAAGGCCAATTAAATGTTTCTATAGCTACCATGTCCTTGGGACATACCGACGCTAGCACACATTGGTTGAGCAGCCTGGATGGTACACAACCCATAGATGGAGGAAGAAAATTTGCAAGCATTACTTGATCACTACAAATTTCACAAGCCTAGCAACAAAGGGAAGCAACCAATGGAGGAGCCACCACCTCCAGGCACTACATGAGCTTCCTAGTTTTTTTCTTGTAATATTGTGTCCCATTTTTGTACTACACCACTATGGCATGTAAGATACAATTGTTTTGTTTTTTATTTAAGTCTGTCAATAATTTCATACCTTTCCAATATTATGTAAAGAACTTGTTCTTCATTTTATTTAACTCGAAGATGAGTTTTCATTCAATCATGGGGGTATGATGAGTCATGTATTTGTCAGCCTCGATATTGGATATTCAATATTAGATACTTGATATTGGAGCCCAAGATGTGCTGTTGAATATCCAATATCATCTCCTCTATGCTACCCTATAAATACAGCACTTGGGTGCATGGTTGACAGAAGATAGAAAAAATAATTTTAGTTCTCATTTTTTGATCGTCTTTCTTAGAGCCCTGTTATTCCTAGTGCATGCCCACAGTGTAATGTTTGTAATTGTATGACACTTTTATTTTGAGTGTGACGTACTTGGACATGTTACATGACTAGAAATAAAGATTGAAATTACTTCCATCATTACCACATTCACTTAGATTTATTATTGCTTTAATTAATTATTTAATTATTTTCTATTCTTCTTAGTTAATGTTTTCATTTATTGCTATTTACTATTACTGTCATTAAGTGGAATGCGTACACCTTAATCATGAGCGTTTAAGTGTAAGTACTTAGTAATTCAGCAGTGTATCATTTGGCACACCTAGTGACATATGCTTGGCAATCCCAGAAGTAGTCTCATGAAGTCCAAGATGTATATGGACAATTAAGAGTGGACACCCATCACACATTAGCTAGTTAGGTTCTATTTTCCATTGTTCATTATCTTAATTAATTTATTTCTTTATCCTCATTAAGAGTAGCATAAAATTAGATAACATCATATGCCTCACTTTGGACTAAACCAAATGTGACAAAGTTACCATTAGTCCAAGTGGAAAGACAATGAACTGCAATCAAAGCATAACAATCTATATGTCACAACTAGTCCCATCCATAGAATTTGACAAGATCATGCATGAGTACTTGTGATTCATATGGTTGGGCATAGGGGTACCTCATTGTTCATCACAAAGCATATGACAGAGTACTTAGTAATATTATCTGGTGGGCCTTGTGGACAAAAAAACATCCTTAATAAATATAATAAAGTAATTCAATACATGTATGAAGAAGCTACCATGAAAATTAGAACAACTTATGGAACCACTTCTGAATTTTTTAGTCATAGCAGATCTACAACAAGGACCTGTGCTTAGCTTGTACTTATTTTTCATTGTGATGGATGAATTAGCAAAAGAAATACACAATTAAATCCCTTGGTATATACTTTTTACAAATGATACTGTGTTGGTAGATATAACTCTAGAAAATTTTTCTTCTAAAATGAAGTAATGGAGACACGCTCTAGAATCAAAAGACTTAAAAATTAGTAGAAGTAAAATAAAATATATGAAAAAATTTAATAAAAACATAAATATTGGTGAAATAGAAGTGACTATTCAAGGCCAAATAGTCCCTCATTGTAAATATTCTTACTACCTAGGATCAATGCTCCAATTAGATGGTAAAATTGATAAATATATAAGAAATAGGATTGATGTAGGATGGTTAAAATAGAGACAAGCTAGTGGTATTCTATATGATAAAAAAATTTCAATTAAACTATAGGAAAAATTTTACAGGAAAATAATTAAACCTACTATCCTATATACTGCTATGTGTTGGGTAGTAAAAAGGATGCATGAATAACAAATTGATGTGTTAGAAATGTGAATGTGTAGATTGATATTAAATATTGCTAAAGAGATAAACTACACAATACAAACATTCGAGGAAGACTTGGAGTCACCTCTATTTTAAATAAGTTTTAGAAATGATTTCTTAGATGGTTTGGGCATGTGCAAAGAAGATTAGATAATGAGCCTATAAAGAAGGATTTCTACATCATTATTCTAGGAAAGCCACCAAACAGAAGATCAAAAAAGAAATGGAAAAAAAAGAATAAATATGATCTAAAAAAAGTACAAATAAATAAAGATCTAACTCATCATAGAGGTGAATTATTAAAAAAGATCATGTAACTAACCTCATTTTATTGGAACAAGACTAGGATAATGATGATGTTAGGGAGGATGGTTCTAATCTTAACAATATTTACATCTTGTTCAACATCTGTTCTTGAACTTAAAATAGAAAAGGAATTCAAGATAGTAATAGAAAGCTTTGATGAAATACCAACTTTTGTAGGGAAGGAAGATCTAATAGAAAATAATAGTACATATTATCCATCATGTTTGACCTTAGATCAAGAATCTTTGTCATTTTCTATAATTCACTTCTCAACAAGTTTTAATTCTTGAGTTGACAATATTCTTGTCCAATAAGGAAAAAATTGTCTTACGAGTTATATGTCTAAATTGATCAATATTTCCTGTAGTAAAAGTAAAACTATTCACAGAAGCTTCTAGCTTATCTAGTTTCTTTATTACCATTTGATCTCTCTTATATATAATTTTTTTGTTTCTTCAACTTCATTTTATTTTTTTCTATCTTCAACTTTAACATGTTTTTTCCTTTCCTAAACATCTTTTTTCTTGCATAGAAAATGACAAACATTAAACAAATATCCTTCATGATAAGAAAGATTAGAATATGTAATTGATTGAATGTAAGTCTTCTTAGTTACTTCTAATACCAATTTCTTTACAATTAATAACATTTATTTTAAAAAATAAAAAAAAATCTATAAGAATTAAATTATGTAAAAATAGATTCCATATTCTTAATGGGATTGAGAAGAATAATTTTCTACTCAACTTTCTAAAGAATCAATGGAAGATTAAATAGCTTGACAAAATATGAAACCTTAGAATATTCTTCAAATTAGATATGAAAATTTGGTGTCCACTAATGTATGATCAACATTGCATGTTTATGTATAAATGATCTTATATATAGGGCGCACAACACCATTGAAGCATCATCTAACTCAACAAGTAGAAAAAATGAAAATAGTACTTGGTATGAATGACCTGAATGTTGTGCTTTTACATCCCATCATTTAATTATGAAGTGAAACTTCAATTATGTGAAAAATGATCTAGTATTTGAATGAACACATATCATGATGTAAGATCAATAACCAATGATTCATACAAATGATTAGGAAGAACAAAATCAAGCATCTTATTTGTATCAACATCACTACAAGAAGGTGTCCTAAATCTCTATTTGCCAATTTGTAAATATACATTATGAGAATCAACAAAAAATTTTGCATCAATAGAGGTAGAAATTTTAGTATTAACGAAGAAGTTATGGGAAATTTAGAATTCCCCATAGGGGAAAGATAATTCTAGAGAAATTAGATTTGTAGGCAAAACCCTCAAGATCTACAAATCTTCAAGCACTTAGCTTATAGACGTAAGCCTTAAACATCTACAAAATTTTTAATATTTGGCTTGCAAAATTACTTCCACATAACTTTGATGCCTTAAGTGTGACTCCAACTAGAAACCTCTAGAAACCTGTTGGCGACCGTTTGGGACGCGACCGCCAACAAGTGTCCTCGAACAGGATTTAGGTGCCTGCTGGTCTCTGGCAACACCAAGGCCCAGATACCTCCAAATAAACTCAGTAGTTAACATGAGTATGTGTGTGTGCTATTGCAGCGTGTGGTTGGGTAAAATGAAACGATTGCGTTGTGTGTAAACTACAAATGACTTATCAACAAGAGATTCAGCCAACTTTGCCAAGTACTGTGAGTTGTTAAGAGTTCCTATTTTGTTCAATTGCCTAGTCTATGCAGTCCTTATAATACCTACTTGTAACAAATAAAATTTTGCAAAAAACATTTGAGCACAACTCCGTAAATCTACTCCTAATTTTCCCCAGAGAAAGAGATAGTTCCACAAGAAAACTAGAAATAGAGCAAGATTTGATGGAAATAGACTAGAAAAGAAAGCAGATTTGTGTAGACCTCAAATATTTCAACAAGGTAAAATGACATGAGTAAACACTTCGTAATAAAGCTATCCCAAATTCAATATCTACAAATTGTTCAAACTTCCAAGGCTCAAATAAGCAATTTCTTCAAGACAATCCTACTATGCTACCAAAAATTGCTGCGTAAACTACCACGTACGAGACTTCATTTTGACTAGATAATAGATGTCAACGATTGCATTCAACAGAACCTTCGAAAGACTTGACAATTTCTGATTGAAATACCATGGAAATTCACTTTAAAGATAAAAAGAAGCTATTCNNNNTAAGAGCAATCTAAAAATCCCAAAATTACTTGCCAAGGATGATACTATCTAAACCACTAGCTAAACAATTTAAACAAAACAAAAATAAAACATAACTCATAGGACTATGACAGAGAGGCTGAAATATTTTCTTTAGCAAGCCATCTTACAAGCAATCTTCTTACAAATCTTCTTCACAAATGCTCTTCTCAAGACCTAAAGTGTGTCTTCAAGTGAGAGCCCAAGTGCTAACTAGTAGCCTTCCAAAGTGTGATCTCCAAAAGTGTGATGTATGAGACCTCCCAAAAGTATCCCGCTCCTCAAGTATTATTTCCCCTTTTTAAAAGGTTCAAAGGTGGTTACATTCCAAAATATCCTAGCTAACTTTTCTCCCAAGTAAGGAGGTTACAACTTACCCATCTAGTTAGGAGGAAGTTATGTAGTTAGGGAGTTAGGAAGTTATACATAGAATTAGGAGAAATTTATGCTAACATTAATATTTGTAAATATTATATTAAATGTAATGTGATATTACAAATATTTTAAATATTTTCACATCAATATTGCAAATATTTTTATGAGTAGTAACTTATATATATATAATAATGTTTTAAAAAATAATGTTTTAAGACTTGGGATAATTAAAGGCAAGTTTTTAAACCAGAGCTTCACACTATAGGTACTTCATTTAATAGTTATCATATCTATATATATGTATATATGTTGATTAATTTGTTAGATATTTTAACCACCCGATGCTTTCGTAAAGTTATAAATGAGTGGTAGTATTAAGATAATTTTACATACATCTTGGTGTAAATGTGAGTGAAAGCGGCAAAGTTAATGGCTAAAAATAATTCTTCTTCGTCTTCCCTGGTAAATCGTGCAGATAATCAGCAATAGTTCCAGAATAGCAGGCGTAATCGGCTAGTTCATTTTCTCCTTTCTCTTATCTCTGCACAAAACCTGTAAGAACCGACACATGTTCTAACCAAGATCCAAAGTGCTATTTCAACCAAAACCATATGTTTGAACTGCCACCACATAATAAGGCCCTACAAAATCGTAACCAACTGCCACCGCAGGAGAAGGCTCTGCAGCTGCATCCGGCATTGTTATGGTGTTCAATTGTTGAAGAGCGAGGGAAAAGGATTTTCTTGGAAGGAAGAAAGAAAATGATGAATAGTTCCCTGGAAATTGTTTTGTTCTGCCCCAAATTCACTTAGGGATTCCTGCATTTTTTTTTTTTTGAAATTGCGGAACAAAAACAAGAACCCGAATTTCATTCCCTCCATGAATGTATCTACACAGTTTTTAGAAATCACGTTACAAAATCATCAATCACTTCTGCTGGAAATCCACGATCAGTTCAGACGTTCCCAGAACGTTACTTAAGAAGCCAAGTTCCAATTTTTAGAGCTGCTGCTCCTGAGCGAGCATCCACCGAAACCATTCATTGGCAACATCTTTGAAAGCGGGGCTGAGATCTTTTCTTCGAAACTCGCGCTCGGATAGAGCACCGTTGCCATCGAAATCGCCCTCCCTGAGAATGGCCTGCAGATCAACATCAAAGAGTGAATCTAGATCCAGAATCATAGTATTTCTGTGCAGGCTCTCCAACGTTATCAGTCTTGTCGCAGGCTCTGCTAGAAGCTTGAAACCCTTGCACATCTCCGCCATGAACTCGCCGGCCCCTAATTTCTCCACCATCATAGGAAAATAATCCTCGAACTCCATGGCTAGCTCAAACCCACCAAAAATCCTCCACAACTTCACAAGAATTTCCTCTTCTCACAGAGCTCGATTTGAAACGCATCCGTAATTTTCACAGTAGCAACAGAATGAAAATGGCAATGCTGAGTTGCAAATAATTGATTGAGGTGGAAGCAGCAGGGACAACCCCAAACCAACGGCAAAGCAAAGTGACCATAATATTATTTCATTTACTTGTTGACGTAACTCGCTTTCATTAGTTGAATAAAATTGAATCATAAAATTTTGTGTTTCATCACCGCATAATAACTTACATGAACCTTTGGTAAGTTCAAGCGTTATTCTTTTGAAATTCTTTCCAAATTATTTAAGGCAGAGCATAGGTGCTTTTGAACAAATATCGGTAGCCTGAAACACTGTTTTCTATCACCTTCTCCTACTTGTTCTTTACTAGTATCCAAGGATTTGCCAGTTATTCTATTTTTGTTTTCATTCATGCCATCTTTTTTTTTCAATCCATCTCTTTCATTTAAAAAAAAAAGGAATCAATACTCTTTCAGATTACATCTTGCTATTTCAATATTTGTATTGAAATATTTTTGGAAATCTCAATCATCTCATGTCTCTGTTCCATAAAATGGCTAAAATGTGCCAACAAAACCTTAATGTCTAATCCATATTGGATGTGATTTAATAGATTGATCAAATTATTAAAGGTCATGTTGAACTTCCATTTCTTCAAGAAAAGGAGCTAGCCCTAAATTGTTCATCATCTTTTGAATTTTGAAGGAGAACAATGTGTTATGTCCTTTGAGAGCAATGACCTTTTAAGGCATAATTTGATCATTGTTAGTGTGTATTTTCTATAACATTGGTACTTTATTGAAGAAAATCCTCATTAGTATGAATTCATACCTTTTACTTATTTTTAGGAGGGTATTGGTACTTGAAATAAGTGAAACATAAGTACACCCCAAGATTTATATAAGTTCATAACTCAATGCTACCTAGTAGAATTGAACCTATGACCTTTTACTTATTTTTGTATAATTTTTTATAAAAATTTAATAGAAAGTTCTTTCTTTGTGAAACTTGAAAATTCTTCCTTTATGTTTGTAAATTGAAAATACTCCCTAAATCTATCTATCTCCTCTTCCTTTGTTTCTCCAATTGATATTTTTTATTATGTGTTAGTTCCTTTCATCTTACTCATCACACTTTTTAAAGAATGCTTAAAGATGTTAATAACCCTTAATCTCCCTAATTGACAATCCTTCTTTTGCTTCCTTGTTGTCTTTGTTTTTGTTTCTTTATAATATGTGTTAGGTGTATTCATATCTATAAAGATCTAGTTGATTCCCATTGTCCCAAAAAATCATTTTCCTATTGCCAACCATACCCTAAGCATTGGAAATGTTGTTATGACCTGAACCCTTCCTTTTTTTACTTATTTAGCATGGCCTAAGGTTGACAACCATTTTCCTTATTCAAATCCTTTAACAAGATGAAAGATTATCTTTTAATTTCAATGTTTTTATCTTTTTTAGTTTTATCATAAATTTGCAAAAAAGGTGAAGGAATGTTGATAAATTGTGTTTTTCAATGCTTTGATATTGCGGTGGCCATGATATCGTACATTTGATATCACAGGGTTACTCTTGGGTCTATAAATACAATGTCTAGGTGCACAATTGGGAGTAAGTTTTTGGTAGTCAAGTAGCAAAACTCTTGCAATTTGTTCATTTGAAAGTTAGAATATTTTCCAAGTGCTCACAGCAGGAGGTCTAAGTGTGAATAGATCTTTATTCAAGCATTGATGTACTTGAACACACCAGTGTGTTGGCAATAAAGATGAACTCTTTGATCCATTCCTTGTAGCACTTGAGACTTTCTTTCTTATGCATTTACATATTGTGATTTCATGCAATTTACATTAATGTTATTGATATAGTAATTAATTTTGATCAATCAAGCAAATCGTTAAAATACACAAGAATGACCCCTTTGAGCATATGTGTGATGCTTGGTAGCTTAGAAATGATTAGCATTTAACAACCCAGCAATGTTTGCACAAAGTTCAGGATGTGTCCAAGAAGTGGGAACAGTTACTTGTATTAGGCTAGACTAGACTATAGTTTACTTAGCCATTAATCACTCTTACTTTTATTCTTGTTCTAGGTGAGTAATTTCATAAAAATACTAAATAATAAAAAAAATCTTACGCCTTAGTCACACTTAACCATACAATTGCATTCCACAAGTGGGACTAGGAAGACAACAAATGAACAACAAATATGCATTATTTAGCTCTAACGTACGTAGTAATTATAGGTTGTGGAATTTAATTGGATTGCACATGAATGCCTGTGATTCATATGGTTGGGCATAGGAATACCTTTCCATTCATCATTAGCACCGTTGTCAGGGACTATTGTTCTTCGTGCACTATCTAAACCCAGTGAAACTTAGTAACTTCATTGTTCAAATCCTAAGAGTCAAATCCTATGAAAAAAATTATTATCATTAAATTAAATCTCAACTGCATACTATTTATTAACACAAAATGTCTTCTTCTCATAGGAGCCCATGTTCGCCCAGGGTAGTTCAGGTGCCTCAACAATACCGGGTGGTATATGCTCATCCCAATGAATATGTACCAAACTTTACCTTCATCTTGAATCAAGATGAATTGATGTGGTAGCATGATATGGAAGGAAACATTGTGTTGCTACCTAGCCAATCTATTCTAGCAATGCTCCAGCTAATGCTCACATGACATGAGCTTTAACATCTCCATGGAGAATATGAGATGCAAGATCCCAACTCAAGGGATTATCATCCCACTGAAGCACAAAGATTAAGGAATTGGCAACTAGAGCACCATCACAAGCTTATGAAGGGAAAGGGGTCAAATATTTTTCCACCTCTGCTTGGCCCAATTGATGAAGGCAACCACTTCTTTAGTGATTCTCCTTTCTTTGACTTTGTTCAAGGAGCCCTCAACCAGAATGTACAATCCACAATTCATAATCCATGTTCTAGTCAAAATGGATCCAATGACAAAAATGGATCTAGAAAAGCAAGTCAAGAAAAGGGGAACAAAGGAGATCATGGTCACGATCATGATCACGAGCATCAAAGGAAGGTTGATAGGAATTAGCACAGAGCAAGTTCCCTTTCTTCTTCCCCTTCATCATCATCATCTTCTTCTTCATCTGGTTCAGATTGTGGCCACAGAGGAAATAACCATGATGGAGGTGATCGACAAGACTAGAATAATAGAAGGTTCCATTAGGACATTTGTGATTGAAGACGTGGACAATCTAGAGAGGCCCATCATCAAGAAAGAAGGGCTAGTAGAGAACATCATAGGCACCACCATCATGGCCTCAATGAACCTCTACTTGCTACTCAGGGCATGTTGAATATTGTAGAGGCTATGAGGATTCCAACAAGGCATGTGAAGGATAATAGAATAAAGAGGCTAGATATGAACAACATCCCTTAGTTCAAGGAAGGATATGATGCTAATCTACAAAATCATCTTCAAGCCTTCTAGGATGCATGTGCCTTGCAGAATAGTGAAAATAACTAGCAAAAGCTAAAATTATTTCCAAGGAAACTTATAAAGGAAGTAGAAAATTGGTATCAATCCTTGGAACTACAATCAATCAGGTGATGGAGTACAATGTTGGAATTATTCAATGACAAATATCAAACGTACTCCTAAGTATCCAATCTAAGAAAACAAATTCAAGGGTGGAAACATGGGAATCATGAACCCTTGGATGTTGCTATTGGACAATACTACTCTCTATTGCATAGGTATCCCAACCATGGATACTCTTAGCTTGATCAACTTCACCATATCGTACATGTGTTATGGTCTGAAACTAGGAAAACCCTTAATGTCTATGCCCAAGGGAGATTGATAGAGTTAAGCGCCTATCGGATTCAAAAATTCATTAAGCAAGTAGCCAAGGAGGAGAGAGAACTGAGAAAACATGAAAGTGCAGAAGAATACAACAAGGACCCTTCTATTTAGAAAAAGGGGGTTCAATTTTATGACAATGAGGATGAATTCGCTAGAGATGAGGTTGTTAATCAGAAAACCTTGCCATTCCAAAAATTACAATAAGAAATCATGGGTTAGGTTGATCAACTATGGGACTCCATGAACAATAAGTTTCAAGTTGTCTTAAAAATTGCTGAAAAGTCCAAGGAGCAAAGTGCTAAGCATTAGTGCTAAAGACGTAAGAAAACTGAACATGCCATATCTAAGGGTAAAGGTAAAATGACTACGATAGAGATGGCTACAGATAGTTATTCAAATGATGATGGTGGGTGTGACGTCTGCCAATATAAACATCCTAAGGGATGTTGTCCAGTATCACACTTGCAGGAATCTAGGGTATACGCCTTATATCCACAATTTGCACAAAGACAAACGCCCAAAATATTACCTTATCCACAAGGCAATCCTTAACAGTTCCACCAACCATAGCAATACTAGCCAAGTGGAACTCCTCTGCAATCCTATGAATTGTACCAATAGTGGCAATAACCACAATTGTGGGCATTGCCACCTCCAAGACAACAATATCCTTACCGGCAACCAGATCCCTATGATTACTATGTTTAGCAACCTTCATCTCCAAGGGACTCCTTTGGTCATGTTGTTACTTACCAACCTCACTACTATCCTCCTAAGACATACTAATCACCCTATCCAAGGAAGGATGCCACCTACTACCCTCATGCATCTCTTATTCCTACACCTACTCCTCCACCTTTTGCACAGCTACCACTTGCTCTGTCCATGTAGGAAGAATTTCCTACACAACCACAGCAAAGGAATACTATGAGGGTAGTTAATCTACAATCGGTTAACCTATTAAGGGCCTAACGTGTATCACCAACTCTCTGAAGAAGCAAATGATGATGTCAATTGGGATGAGCTGGAAATTCCTAACAATTTTAAACAAGAGCCCCTTGAATTGAAGACACTACCAGTTGGAATGGAATATGTATTTTTGAAAAATGGGAGGCCGATTATCATTAACACCAAGCTTGCTACTAAATAGAAGAGAAGGTTCATAAAAGTTGTGAAAAAATGCTCAGCAGCCTTTGCTTGGTCATATTCCAAACTTACTGGGATAGATCCAAGAATATGCCAACACCAAATATACATTGACCCTGCTATCAAGCCGAAACGACAACCGTAGCGGCGTTTGAATCCCAAATTAAGACAAATTGTCAAAAAGGAGATTGAACAACTCCTCAAAGTGAGATTCATCTACCTTGTCATAAATAATGAGTGGATCAATCCACTCATGATCGTACCAAAGAAAGGAGGCAAATGGCGGGTGTGCATTGATTTCCAACTGCTCAACATGGCAACTTTTAAGCATCATTTTTTGTTGCCTTTTTTCGATCAAGTGTTGCACAACATTTTGAAGCATAGCTATTATAGCTTTTTGGATGGTTATAGTGGCTATAACTAAATCTGGATTGCACTAGAGGACCAGGCAAAGATAACTTTCACAAGTCCTTAGGGAACTTTTACTTACCATCAGATGCCATTTGGTCTATGTAATGCCCCAACCACATTTCAACAATTAGTTCTCACCATTTTCCAACAACAAATCAGTAGTGGGGTAGAAGTTTTATGGATGATTTTTCTACCTACAGAGCTACATTCGAGCAAGCCCTAAACCATCTTAAGTAGTTGTTGAAGAGATGTGTCGAAACAAACCTCTAGCTTAATTGGAAAAAGGGCCATCTTATGGTCCAGGAAGGTATAGTATTGGGGCATTGCATCTCAAAAGTAGGAATCGAGGTGGACCCTGAAAAAATAAGGGTCATCCAAGAAATAACCTGCCAACCCAAAATAGTCAAAGAAGTTCGATCATTCCTTGGCCATATTGACTACTACCAATGATTCTTTGATAATTTTTCCAAAATCACTAAGCTATTGGTGGAATTTACAAACAAGGATGCATCATTCGTCTGGACCCCTACATGTAAAATAGCATTTCAGCAATTGAAGTAAAAGCTTATTGAAACCCCCATTCTTCAAGCACCAGATTAGTCTAGACCATTTCATGTGATGACTGATGCATCAAATTATGCCTTGCAAGTAGTGCTTACATAGATGGATAATCAAAAACGTCCATATTACATTCACTGCATAAGCCAGAGCATTGCAGGTGCACAACTAAACTACACCACCACAGAAAAAGAGCTAAAAGCAATGGTGTTCGCCTTAAAGAAGTTCAAGTACTATGTGCTTGGCTACAAAGTGTTTGTGCACACAGATCATAGCACCATCAGATTTCTAATAAACAAACTAGTGATGAGCCCTCGTGTCATACAATGGCTTGTTATTTTATAGGAATTCGATCTCACAATGGTAGATCATAAAGATGTGAAGAATGTGGTCGCAGATCACTTATCGTGACTAAGATGGGATGACAAGGAGAAAGAGAGCCCTTTATCTGATCAATTCCCTAACGAATCTCTCCTTGTAGATGCTATTAATGCACAAATGCTCAATGAACCAAAATGATATGACACCATCCTCACTTCTTTGCTCAAGTAAGAACTACCGCAAGGGCTAGACACTAGAAAAAAATAACAATTTCTTCACCAAGTCAAGCATTTCATGGAGATTAATGAAAACCTTTACAAAGTTTGTCTCAATGGCCTAATACGTTGGTGTGTCCCTGATATGGATCAACTACGCATTCTTCAGGATGCTCACAAAGGTCCTTATGGGGGCCATTATGCTAGGAGATGCACAGCCATAAAAATCCTCATGGCAGGGTATTATTGGCCAACAATCTTCAGGGATGCATACCAATTTGTCCACGCTTGTGATCGTTGCCAAAGGGATGATGGAATGATAGCTCAAATGGAGGGGCCACAATAATGGATACAACCTCTCGAGCCATTTGATATTTGGGGCATTAACTTTATGGGTTCCATCGCACCTTTATCAAATGGAAAGGCATATATAATAGTTGTAGTTAACTATTGTACCAAGTGGGATGAAGCAACCGCCATCACCGACTGTACATCCATCACTACTGCTTGGTTTGTACAACAAAACATCATAAATAGGTTTGGTGTACCTTGTGCATTAATTTCTAATAATGGAACTCATTTTATAGCTACCATTTTCCAGAAATTAATGTAGCGCTTGGGGGTTGAACATAAACTCATAATACCATATCACCCCCAAGCCAATGGTCAAGCTAAGGTCACTAATCAAGAGATTACAAGAATCTTAACATGTACCATTAGCAAATACCGAAGGGATTGGAGCACTAAATTAAATGATGCCCTTTGGGTCTATCACTCCACATGGAAGCTTCCCATAGGTTATTCTCCCTATGAGCTTATGTATGGAAAACTACCAACATTGCCCATCTAATCCAAGCTTCGTACACTCTTTACAAGCTGTGACCTTGACCTAAATCTAAGTCTAGCATAGAAAGAACAATTGATGAACCTTAACTTGGTGGACGAAAATTAGTTAATGGTCTTGTCATCCAACAAAATGCATAAGGCATTCAACAAGAAACAATAAGAAAAGCCAAGTTTCAACTAGAAGACAAGGTTCTTTATTGGAATCCTGCACATGTACCCCAATGAACCAAATTTCAAATATTATGGAAAGGACCTTACATCATAGAAGAGACTTTTCCATCTAAGGCCATGATCATCTACAAACCTGATAATCCAAATAAGAAACAATTAGTCAACATTCAACAAATAAAACCTTTCCATGAGCCCAAGCCAACCAACGCACCAAACACTTCATAAGATGGACAACCATGCTCAATCTTTCAAATCTCTCCCTTCCAACTTAGTCATGGGGGAGATGGCCACCCATACTAACACCTTAGGTGGCTCCTCAATTTTTGACTTCTTTTTTTTCACATTTTTTCTTTTACAACTTTTTATTTTCATCTTCTTTGTTTTACATTTTTTCTTTTTACATATTTGTATTTTCAAGGTTATTAGTCTTCTCTTAGTTTTTGTTTTAGACCATCATTAATATATTCAATATTTATTGTCTACTCTTTTACTTTTTTATGGTTATGTTTGCTTATGTTTGATGTGTTTCTCTACTTTTTTTGCTAATAAGGTGGCAGGTACAATGGTAATGCACTACTCGATGGTGGTTTGCTTCATTTATAATTTGATTGTTAATATCTACTTTCTGACTTTGAATATCATTACTGATGACTAGGACATGGTTTTTTTTCATATAACAAGCAGTGAGTCCACATCATCCACCCATCCACATACTCTATGGTTTTCCTTATTTATGAAGCCTGTAGTCTCTTCTTCATTAATGTAACTTTAATAAATTGGTGACTTATGTAGTTTTCGGAATTGGGAAGGAATCAAAGGTTTGGATAGGGTGTGGCTTCAAAGGGATGCAGTATTCTTTATGTTTTTCTATTTTCCTATGTGCGGGAGTGTTCTCATATGCTTCTTACCATTTTGCATCATTTCATAATAGCAAGTCAAATAAGTCCTTGCATGGTGTGGTCCTCATTCAAAAAAAAAAGATGAGGATTCAAAGCATACCCCTTGAACAAAATAAATGTGAAAAAAATGCATGAGTGTTTGCATGGTGTGGTTCCCATTCAAAAAAAAACATGGGAATTCAAAGCACACCCTTAGATCAAATAAAAGAGTTACAAGCACTAGTTATGAGACTTGTCTTATCTCCTATAACTAAGGCCCTTTCTTGCTTCCTACCTTCACTCCAATTTGGAATGGTGGTTGTTTTGTGGGAGCATTCTTGTGTCTCAGGGGATGGACTAGCCTTAGAATGTCAATGTGAAGTCACTGAAAGTGGTTGGCTTTGATCTAGACTGAGGATGGATCCTACCAAGTCATTTAATCACAAACTCCACAAGGGACTGCATGTGACCATAATTAGGAACTCCATTCCATTCTCTCTGTCATCCATCTATGCTTTTCATGCCTCACCTTACTATTGGTTTCATGTTTTGACTCAATGTTCTAGTTTGATGTGTTGAGTTTCTCAGTTAGTTACTTTTGGGTTTTTGTACTTAACTTTCCATAACCATTAATCATCCATGGTTCCCACGAACTCCTTGGTTTGAAGTTATGCAAGGGCATAAAAGGCCTATGCTTGCTTTGGGGAGGACCCACTTGCATATCTTTTGGTTTGGTTAAGTTAAGTTCTTTACCCTTAGACATTGTTACAATCAAATTCTTTTTATTTACCCCATCCATGTCATCCAATTGTACGCACCTTCACAACTATTTGTAATGAACTCCTTTTTATTGTTGTGAATACCCTCTTTCTAGTATTCCTTGTGTTAAGCTTTTTCTAAATTGTATGGATCGCTTCTCTTACTTAACCCATTCATCAATCTTTCCACTAACAACATTAAGCAACCAATCTATCACAGTCATAAGCTGATTAGATAAAATCACCAATGAGACAAGGTATTCAGCCATTATCTATTACACTATATATACTAATTCTTGGTTCTGTTGTGATTGCAGTGGAAAGCATGAACTAGAAGCGGGACTGTTGTCACCAAGGAGGATGCAACCATATCACTCGCAGGAGATTGTTCATGACAGCTAAATCTCTTTTACCTCTCCCTTATTCTTCTATTTCCAAGAGGGGTTGGATGTCCTTTGGATCTATTGGTGTTCTTTCCTATTGTCATGAACACCCAATTTTATACCTAATTGTAATATTGTATGCTTGAGCACTTTTGTATTTGTTTGTTTTCTCTGTGTCACTCTACATGTTACTCAAATAAGTCCACACCCCCTAATATATTTTGTAAAGGACTTGTTCCCCTTCTTCTATACTCGAGGACGAGTTTACGTTCAGTCGTGGGGGTATGATAAATCATGTTTTTCAATGCTCCGATATCGGCGTGGCCACGATATCAAGTATACGATATCAGGTATGCAATATCGTAGCCCAAGATGCGATATCATACATTCGATATCGCAGGGTTACTCTCGAATCTATAAATACAACATCCAAGCGCACAATGGGGAGTAAGTTTTTGGTAGTCAAGTAGCAAAACTCTTGCAGTTTTTTCATTTGAAAGTTAGAATATTTTCCAAGTGCTCGTAGTAGGAGGTCTAAGTGTGAATAGATCTTTATTCAAGCATTGATGTACCTAAACACATTAGTGTGTTGGTAATAAATACAAACTCTTTGATTCATTCCTTGCAGCACTTGAGACTTTGTTTCTTATGCATTTACATATTGTGATTTCATGCAATTTACATTAGTATTATTCATACAGTAATTAATTTTGATCAATTAAGCAAATCATTAAAATACACAAGCACAACCCCTTTGAGCATACGTGTGACGCTTGGTGGCTCAAAAATTATTAGCATTTAACAATCCAACAGTGTTTGCACAAAGTTCAAGATGTGTCCAGGAAGTGGGAACGGTTACTAATGTTAGGCTAGACTAGACTATAGTTTACTTAGCCATTAATCACTCTTACTTTTAATCACTCTTACTTTTATTCTTGTTCTAAGTGAGTAATTTCATAAAAACACTAAATAATAAAAAAAAATCTTACGCCTCAGTCACACTTAACCATACAATTGCATTCCACAAGTGGGTCTAGGAAGACAACGAACGAATAACAAATATGCACTATTTAGCTCTAGTGTACTTAGTAATTATAGCCTGCAAAATTCGACCAAATCGCACATGAGCGCTTGTGATTCGTATGGTTGGGCGTAGGGGTACCTTGCCACTCATCAAATGTGATATTAAAATTGTCATAATTGTTATCCTAGTTGAAATACGGTATCTAATAGAAGATATAATTGATTAAGTTTTGTTGTTATCATAAAATAATTTGCAATGAAATAATTGAAATAAGCATTGAAACATAGTTCACTTGGTTGAAACATGTGATTTATAGTTGCGCAAGTCACAAGTTTGATTTTAAAAGATATGTTAAAGATATTGTTGTGTTTTGCTATAAAATAACTATTATTAGTTAAGGTTAGTTGATGCAATTAGTTAAAGAATGTTACTTGTGGTAGCGTAAACTATAGGTTCAAATCCGAGGAAACTATATTAGAGATTATATTTAAGGGCTATGATATTAGGGAAACGTTTGAGCCTAAAATAAGTAAAACATAGGTACACTCCAAAATATATAGATTAATTAGAACTTTATATAACTCAACATTGCGCACCAAAATTGAACACATGATTTAGAATTTCCAAATAAACTTGTCTTATCACTAAACTAACACCTCATTGTTAAAGGCTATGATATTAACCAGATATCCAATAAGAAATCATTGTCAATGTATTTCCCTACCTTAATAAGTTAGCCCATATTAGCATAATGAAGTTTGAGTATGGTAATCAATTCTAGAAACTTACATGATCAAATGCTATTTTCTTATATAATTTATTACAATGGATGCTATAAAAATTAAGATTTTACCCATAATAAATCGTTCACCCAAGTTTTCATTTTAGGATGGTGAAACAAAGACGCTATCAAAGGAACCCAAGATACCCTTCGAATTCACCTAGTTACGTAAAACATAAGCTTGTCTTTCGAGGTAGTTGTTGAAGAAATAGGGAGGGGTGTTGAACCCTAAAAAGAAGTTTTATTGAAATTAAAGGTGCATCAAGAATAAGTCATAGGGTTAAGGGGAAGGGAAAGTTGAGAGCACTATGAATGAAACTTAGGAAACGCCTTATAAATAAACGAGTATTAAAGGAGGAAACCCAAGTTGGGGCACAACCAAATATCCACACATACTCGCTTGTTACAAAATAGAATGACTTAGAATTAGATGAGGTAAAGAGCTCTCAATTAAGGATAGAGATAGTTTCAATGGTGACTCCACATAACGGAAAGGGAAAGCTTCCTTGCAGAGATTATTGATGATAAGTGTAACTGGAACACACAGGTCTTTCCCATAGCTACAAGAGATGAACTAATTGATGACTGTCCAGATTGACCTTGGATGCTTGAGATGTGAGTTGAAAATAGGTGAGCCGAAAGATCTGCAACTTCTCCAATCTGGTGAGCAAACATTTATTAGAATAATATGTCTTTTGAAATAGAACATTACATCTTTGCTTCCAAATATAATATAAAATAGTAGGCCTAATAACTTTCCACAGAAAATTAAGATTAGCAGAAGTAATGTTCAAGAATCCGAATATGGCATCCTCTTGAGATAGCTTGTATGATGGAAAAGCTTTGGAAGCCCATTGCCACACATGCTAAGCAAAGGGACAATGCCAAAATACATGGACAAAGTCATCTTGTCCACCACATAGAGGGTAATTGGGATTGGGAATCCCCAAATATTTTAAACGTTTACCAATAGGTAGATCATGGTGGAGGAGACACTAGAGGAACTGCTTAATTTTGGGGAGGGTCAGAAGTTTCCAAATATGTTGGAAGAGAGGGATCCAAAATGTTACTGACTCTTGTTTGTGCCAATACTTATTACAACGTTGAATGACTTCAGATGGGTCATGCATGAGATGAAAGGGGACAGATGGTCGGTAGGGCAAGAGTTTAACCCCATTAAGCCATTGAAGGCCATGAAAAAGGCTTTGCATTGTAACATCAAGTTGCCAATGACCGTGGAGAAAAGAGTAAATCTAAACTAGGCAATGGTTCATTGCAATTGATTCCCCATACAAAGTGTTAAGCTCGACCCTCAAATTCCAACAGCTAGCCAGCCTAAGACAATTCAAGGAAATGACACCCTTCCGATACCACGAGGTAGCCACCTTAGTATTTGTGATAGCAAGGGGAGCGGGCGACAAAGGTAACCACCACGAACACACTCTAGAGAGGATAGTAGGGTTGATCTTAACATTAGCCCAATCAATGTAAGTGTGTAGAATTTGCTAAGCCCTTCAGATGCTTTTGAAAACATGAGATCCAAGAAGAATGATAGTGAGGGGGGAAAGGATCCAATTGACAAAATGGATGCCTTTCCAGAAGGGCTTAATTTTAGGAAATGCTTGATGAATCCTTAATTGGAGGAGGGTCCCTATAATATCTGAGGCATCTAAATGTTGTACCAACCACTTAGCAACCAGGGTAATTCCTTCCTTATAGGAGTTTAAAAGACCTAAGCCACCCTTATTCTTGGGGAGAGTAACAATATTCCAAGCGACCCGATGAAATCCTTTCTGAGAATCCTTGGAGGACCACATAAAGTCATGGAATAACTGTTCTAGCTTCTGGTAGGTAGTTTGGGAAGGGGCCCAACACGAAGAGTAATACACTTGGGTGGACGCGCATATGGACTTACATACAAGGTATTTACCCGCAAGTGTGAGGGGTTTAGTTTTCGATTTGTTAAGTTTCTTTTGAATTTGATAAATAACCTGCTCCCAGAGAATAGAGGTTGAACCTCTAAAATGAAAAGGAATTCCCAGAATCTTAACGATGTCTTGATCCTGAAGCCGCTTCCAATTATAGTTAGTCACATGTTTGTAATTGCCCTTAAAGCTATAAACATAAGGATTTATTTCAATTAATTGTGGAACCTGAGAGTGTGCAATATTGCTTCACCCTTGATAAGAGGCAATGCAAATTGGTGATTGTGTTTTGAACTAGAAAAAAAGAGTCATCGGCGAACTGCATATTGAGAAGCTGTTGTTGAGAGGAAGAAAGGTAGACCCCAATGAGAACTTTAGTTTGAATGTCCAAGTTAATTTGATGACAAAGAAAGTCTGATGCGATGATAAAGAGATAGGGGGCGAGAGGACAACCTTGCCGCACTAACCTATGTATTGGAAAGGGAGAGGTGATGCCGAAGGTAGTGGCAATTCTTGCTATAGCATCTGAGAATAAGCAATTCACCATATGCAAGAACTTAGGTCCAAAACCAAGTTTGGTCATAGTCTACAAGATAAAATCCCACTTAATGTTATCATAAGCCTTGGCGTAATCAAGTTTCACAAGGAGAATATCTTGTCCATCATCCTCAGCCCAGTTGAGACCTTCCCACGCTACAAGCACATTGTCTAACACATATCTACCAGGAACAAATCCTGTTTGCTGGGGAGATATGATCTGGCCAAGAATTTTTTTCAGCCATAAGGCAAGGCACTTTGCCCAAATTTTATACACTACATTGAGAAGAGTTATGGGATGCCAATTAGAGATATTGGTTAGATCCCCAAACTTGGGGAGGAGACGAATTACCCCTTGATTTAGATTGGGCCCAAGGGAACTAGTTAAGAGAGCCTCGTTAATGACCTGCAAAAGATCCTTTCCCACCAAATCCTAATGATTTTGAAAAAATTCCACGGGAAAACCATCATAACCAGGAGCCTTTCCTCGACTTAACTTGGAACAGGCCTCCTGTAGCTCCGCTAGAGTGATATCAACGTCGAGACTTTGTAGCATAGTGGGATTGATAAGGTGAGGATAATCGGGGGTGGCAGCCTTGAACGAAGAGATGTCCATTGGGGTAGCTGCAAAAAGGATTTCGTAGTGTTCTTAAGAAAAGAGAGGATACTGTTGTGGTCAATAATGGTGGTACCATCACATGAGATTTTGTCAATAGCATGCGAAGGGGAAGCAGTATTGAGATACTTAAAAAATTCTTTACAGTGTTCATCTTGAATATTTAACCAAGTGAGCCGACTTTTAGTTAAGGCACTTTGTGCTCAGTACACTTCCCAATGTTGGAAGGTAACTTGTGCTCTAGCTAGCTCCTCGTGAACTAGAGTATTGAAGGGATCTTGAGCTAGTTTATTAGTGAGATGTTCAATAGTGAGGTGAATTTTTTTGTATTCTTGTTTGGCTCAAGCAGCCACTGCCTTACCATACGAACGAGCAAAGTTTCCCACTCGACATGAAGCACGATGCCACCAATTAATCCAACCCACCTGATTTAGGGGCCTAGGTTCAGCCTTCCAAAGGTTGGATAGAAGAAGTTGGGCAGCTGGGGAAGAAAAACAGTTGTTGTGTAGTTGGAAAAGATGAAATTTTTGTCGGTCAAGGCTACCATGAATCTTGATAGATATGGAGATAGGAAAATGGTCAGATAAGGTGCCATGGTGATGAACCGTAGTGGCGAAGAAGGCTTGCCAAAAGGAAAGGGTGGAGAAATAGAACCTATCTAACTTGTTGTAGATGCGAGCCTGCCCAAGACGGAGATAGCTCCAAGTAAATCTATGGAGGGGAGTGCACGTGGACTTGTCTGCCCCATCATAGAGGTAAAATTTTTTCTTAAATGTGGACTAGATTTGATACTCAAGATTGGGCGGTTGAAAAAACACCCCTTCGAGCTTATCTTGAGGGAATTCTACCATATTAAAATCACCTCCGAATATCCAAGGCATTGGGGGAAGAGAAGTTGCAAGTTCTTGCCAAAGGAGAGCTCGTTCTGTGAAATCGTTTGGGGCATATATCGAACAAATGCCAAAAGGGCCATGCAAGGGTGAGAAGGTGGCCCAAGAAACTCTATGCCCAGAATTAGAACCACTTTGAAGAATTTTAGTTTTCCAATAGGGTGAGAGAAGAATGGCCACGCCTCCTTTCCCACTCCCACTCGCATGGAACATTGCTAGGATTGAGGAGTGAGGAAGGAACCAATGGGCGAAATAGGATAAAAGGTTGGCTAAGACCTTAATTTCTTGAAAGAGAATGAAATCAAAGGCAATATTAAGATTAGATATAAAGTTGTCTGCTTGCTTCCGTCGAAGCTTACCAGTAAGGCCTCGAACATTCCATGAAAGGATATTCATGGAGAAACAAGGGGTAGTTTGGATGGGAGGTCTACGAAAGGTTCAGAAGTCAAAGTATCAGTTTCCTTTGCTCTTGACAGGAGGGCAAAGGAGTTGTTGGTGGGGACAAGGGCCATGGAAGTGTGTATTGAAGAGGAGTTGGAGGGAGGAGTAGAACTAAAGGAAGCTTTGACTCGTTTCCTTCCACTGCCCACCACGAACTCATCCTCCGAGATTGAGTCCTTGACAACGTTTGAAGGGATGATATGGATGGAGGTGTGAGTACCTGACTGTTGTTTCTGTAGCTTGGAGGGGCTAGACTAAGAGGAGGATTGAGGAGTTGTTGGGGGAGGAGATCTGAATTTAAAGGATACTGAGGGTGGGCATAATGGTGTGACTGGGGAACGAGTCTTCTGAGATGCTATAGGTTGTTTCTTCCTGGCTAAGATAGGAAACGCCGATATATGATGTTTGGCCCTGTGACAATAGCTACATGAGTTTGGAAGGTAAAAATAGTCCACTTTTTTGGTGAAGAGTTTTCCACCAGCAGCGAGGGTTAATGAGGTCTTACGAAGAGCTATATCTAATTCAATACAATAACTGCAAATTTCAGTTCCATTGATCATCGTCATACAATGATCGCAAATAATAGGGCCCAGGGTGCTCACAATGTCCCTCTCAACAGATGAGAAAATAAGTGAAAGATTAGGCAGTTCCACGTAACAAGAAATTATATTAAAAACTGGGTCATTGACATTAAAGTCAAAACTCCAAGTGCATGCGATTAGGGTTGCGTTCCTTGTTGGAAAATTTTTTTGATAGAGAGCCTTTTTGACCTGAGAGGCATCACATAATTCTACCAAAATAAAATGACGAGCGTAGTATCGAGCATGAAAAACCTAAATGCCATGAGGCTAAAGGAGGCTATGGACTTGAGTGTTTAAACTTGGGGACCTTGGTAAAAAACCCCACAATTTGAAAACAAATAAAACGAGATGTGAAATCTTTAAAAACTACTTCAAAAATATCATAGATAAAAGAAAATCAATTTGAGGTGAAGTAGATGAACTTCCCAAAGTAAAAGCAAAGCCTAATAAATCCGTCATTGCCACTTGCGCACCCCTCAGCCGCGCACTTTCCCAACGCCGTCTGCTACCTTGACTGCAGGAAAACCCTCACCACCAATGTGCTGTGTTTTGGTCCTCCACTACTGAATATCTTATATAATTTTGTTGATTTTTATGAACCAGGTCTATTTAGGGTTCTTGCAAGCAAAAAACGCGCGGATTGGTGATACAGATGGGTGATAAAATTGCTCCGCGGTCTGCCTTAGCATGGTAGGTTTTTTGGGCGTCAGTGGTGTCTGCAGATTAGAGGAGTCAGGTTTTTTCAGCGCTGTTGGTGTCTATCGGTTGCCTGGCGAAGGAGGTAGGTTTTCACGGCACCGAGACACCATGGGCTGCTGCTGAAATTTTCAATGGATTTTTCAAGGGCGGCAGTGGCGACTGAGGTGGGTGTACCGACGGCAACAAAAAACGACGCAAAATGCGGTGGTAGCTGTGGCCAAAAAAACGCAATGGCGGTAGCGAAACACAAAAACGGCGGTTGCACCAGTGCAGTGCGGTCATGGCAGCAAGTGGGAGCGCTCAAAGGCAACCAAAACAGCGCAAAGGGCAACCAAAACTAACAGGCTTGTCTCAGATGAAAATTTATGAATCGAAGTCAAAAACAAGATGTTCGTCTGGCCGATCGCCTGTAGTTGTTGAAATAAGACAACACATTGTCTACTCCTTCCTAAGGAGGCAAGCTTTGACTGCACATGGTCTGCGAGACATTCTTTTTTCCGTAAGCTGCCAAAAATGACCAGCAAAGCTACCTGTAACTATTAACATGTGCCTCCCTTGGTTCTGTAATTGTGACAGTAAATCGTCGCCATGTGACGGTATAGGTTAGCATGTATTTAATGTAATTATGTTAATACATGTATATTTGATCACTATTTATCTCTCATGTTTAATCGGACACATGTATATTTGATGACCATCATCTCTCGTGTGGTCTGCTGGGTGGAAGGTAACCACAAATAATTCTGGTCTGCTGGGTGGAAGGTAACAACAAATAATGTAAAAAATGAATTTAGTCACAGGTGGACACGTATTCAAATAATATAAAAAAAATGAATTTGGTCACGGGCTAAGGTCAGCAAAACAGTTATATGTATTTGTAATATGTATTTGAAATAATTGAAAAAAAGTTGTAAGTTCCAAGTTTCAAATTTACAAAATTTAAGTCTTTTGGTTTTGGAAAAAGAATTGAATTTTTTCACACTTTTTGCATACATGTTCAATGCCATACACATAAAGATGCATAACAGTAACAATAAATGCAGGCGAAGGAAGTTTACATTCTCTTCCAAAGCGAGACATTCAGGAAAGGCAGAAAACCCACGATAATACTACCGAGTGCCAACCAAAACTTTAGATTTTTTCAGGTGGAATGTAGCAATCATGCAAATGCAGCTGCACTGTGAATTTTCATTTTCATTTCTAACCAAACCAGCAGTTACTCTATTATAATGTAAATACCAGGTTAATACAAGACTGCTTCAGCAGTTTCAGTTTGGGTGCATGCAAGATAGCAGGGAATCTTCATGGTCAGTCACAGAGATCCCATGGACTTGCACAAGCAACGCGCTTAATTATCTACCACTGTAAACATAAGAAAAGGGGAAGACAAGACAGGTAAAGAGGAATCAAAATCAAACTATGTTGTGGGTATGTATTATCATCATCATCATCATGGAGAGATATCCAGAGGAGAAGCCAAGAACATATCTCCAGCAAGTGGCACAGGAGCAGCGCTGTCAGCGAAAGTTGCAGAAGAAATAGAGGAAGCCTTTCCTTCAAAAAAGTGCAGAAGCGCTGCAGAGGAGAGAGCTGCCAGAGTAAACCCCTGCGCGTACATCCTGTTGGTTTCTCATCCATAAACAACCACAACAAAACATGAATACATACATTGAAACTCAAACAGAAATCTTAGAATGTCCAGTACAAATATACATAATATGATTCTTGAAGAAAACATGATCAGGCAATGATAACATCGATAACAGATGAACTACATTTGCAGATCTGAGGGAGAGACTGACCTGGCATGAATCAGACGGAGACTGGGCTTGAGCATGGGGCGCCGGAAGCAGCTGTAGGCCAAGGATGCCGCCATGGCCGAGCCCCACAAACCTCCCACAGTCTTCAGTTTGTTGTTGCTCAGCCATTCCGCGGCTGCTCCCAAGTCCGGTTTTGCTGTGCTGCTGTGTTGTTCAGCCTGCGATCCCATTTTCTGCACTACTTGGTTTTGCTGATTTATGAAATCGCTACGATGATTCCACACTTGAATTGAATGCAATGCTGAGAACACAGTGAAGAAGGTAAGAGATGTTTGAGCATTTATAGCAGAAACAAGAGGCATGGCAGACAAAAAGGAGGATGTGGTTTGCAGGGCCACTGTGCAGCCCCTGGTTTTGCAACATTTTTTTTTGGGTCGGTGCTGTGGACTAACCTGAAACTGGATACTGAATAGAGTGGCTGAATCTGGTGTGCTTTTTTACTTTACTTGCGAAGAGATGGGTTAAAAATATTAGAAACCAGGAGCGTTACAATTCTGTGGTGTGGCACCCCGACTCATGAAACTTGTATGGACTGTACTTTCAAAACCGGGGTGCTTTATCTAGGGTCTCCTCTCTTTTCAACTTACTTTGTCATGTCATTGTTGGTTGCCCGTTTACAACTACCCTTTGCTGTTAGCCTGCTATTAAAGAATATAGATATGATACTAAATAAACAAAAATTTACATTTGGAGCATTGGAGCTTTTATTTATTAAAAAAACAACCTTTTTTGAGATTTTGAATCTGCAATTGGAGCCTTAGAAAAGATAATAGGCATGTAGAAATTTAAAAAGCACGAAGGAAGGAGGGGAAAATCATGTACAAAAACTTTACAGCAATGATGGGAGAAGAAATTGAAAAGCCTTTATTGCTCAAGGTCACATTGCACGATACTAGTTGACATTGGTTAACCCATTCCATTGTAACTCGTACCCTGTTTTCGTTTCCACGTAGCATAGCATCAGTACTTTCCAAAACGGAGTCTTCTCGTCAATTATTTCACAATTTCTTTTACCGTTATTTGCGTAATTCAGAAATGAGGGAGATTACCTTACTCAAGTCGGCTATTTACCAAAATCTGGCTATTTACCAAAATCTGGCTATTTACTCAAGTTGGTATTGCTTCTAACCAGTACCATTCTCCCATGTCTAGCTCTCTTTTCCATGTAGGAAAATCCCAATACAAAGGTTATGGGGATGGGAGAAGGCAATGGAAAAAATATGACATCAGGTATATATCATATACATGTTATATATATAACATGTATGTTACTTTACGTTTTATGTTTTACTTTCAATCACCTTTGTCTTTATGTCACATGCACTAATTACGTTAATTTTAATAGCTTATCATTTTTATTATTTTTTAATTCCTCAATTTTCATAAGTTTATTTCCTATTTTCTCCTCTTAATTAATGTCCTTGAGGTTTGAAACCTCATAACAAATGCATCAAAACTCCAAATCGAAATTCATTTGAACCTATCAATTGCAAATGGAAAAAGAGAATAATGTACAGTGAAAATAAAAGTGTTAAAAATATGTAAAATAATAAAAATAAAAAATCTTTAAAATGACCTATGAGCTTCTAGTGAAAGTGTTCATGATACTGTTAAGGCTAATGTAGCGATAGTATTAGTGAGTGTGTTTTTTGCTTTGGGAAAATGTTGAATGTCAATCTCTATGAAAGGTTAGATAAGTATTTTAGCTAGGTTGCAATAGGGTAACATGTGCTTGGCCTTACAAGTGTAGACCTTGGTTACTTGATTAACCACTAATTAAGAGTCACCTTTCATAACAAAACACATGTATCCTTGTCACAAGCTATCATCAATCCCCTAACAAATCCTTTGTATTCCACCATATTGTTGGTGCATGAGAACTTAAAACAATAGGCAAAAGATTAGATTTTGCTTGAAAGGAATATGATGATGACAGCGGCCCTAGTCCCGTACATAGTTGAAGCTTTATCAAAATACATAATAGCCTCATAACCTTTAGGCACACTATTGATAACATTGACATGTTTGTTTGGGAACTCAGTATCTATGATTGCATTATCTTCAATTGGGGAAGTAGTTAATTGTGTAGTTATGGCTTCGTCTTTGGTTGCAACTTATGATACATAGTGCAGGTTGAATCAAACTATTATGGCTTTCCATCGAGCTATTCAATTTCTCTTATAAATGTTGGATGTTATGGCCCTTAGTATGTTATCTTTGCATATGATGTTGACTTGTGTCCTAAAGAGGTAATGCCTCCATTTCTTCAAAGAGTAAACTAAGGCTAGACAATGCTTTTCAACATTAGTATATCTAGTCTCATAGGCTATTAATACATGGCTTAAATAGTAGATTGACATATTTGTTCCATCTTCTCATTTTTGACAAAGTAAAGAAGTAATGGATGTATCTGAGATTGCAAGGTATACAAAAAATGACTTATCTTTTTGAGGTGGGTATACAAGTAGTAATTGGACTAATACTTGCTTAATGTTGTTGAAGGCTACTTGGCATTCATTCATTCATTCAAAGTGAACTCCTTTCTTGAGTAAATGTTGCATGGGTTGTAACTTATTCGTAAGCCTTGAAATAAACCTACGAATGAACTATAATCTACCTTGCAAACCATGTAGTTTCTTGAGGTTACCTAGTGCCAATAGGTTGGTTATAGCTTTAACTTTATTTGGGTTAACATATATTCTTGCTTTTGAAACTATGAAACTAAGCATTTTTCCAAATTTGATACCAAAGACACATTTCTTAGAATTTAGTCAAAGTTCATATTTAAGACAATGTTGGAGGACTAGGCTCAAGTCTTGTGCATGGTTGATGACTACTTTTGAATTCACTATAATATCATCAACATAGTCATTGAGCAACCCTAGCATGTAGTCATTGAAAATGTAAGTAATAGATCTTTGATATGTTGCACCTACATTATTTAGACTAGAAGACATCATGGTATAGCAAAAGGTTCCCCAAGGAGTCATGAAAGTTGTGTATAGTTGATGCTCTAGGTTAAATCTTGAATTGGTTGTATCATGAAAACCCATCCATAAAGGATAACAACCCATGGCCAGTAGTTGTATCAATAAGTTAATCAATACTTGGTAGGGGAAAGTCATCTTTAATAGTTACATTTTTAAGATCACAAAAATCTATGCATATGTGGATGATCCCATTCGTCTTGAAAACTACCATGATGTTGGACATCTAGTAAGTATATTCAATGGCTCTAATGAAACTTGCTTGGTAAATCTTTTTAATTTCATTGCAGATGGCTAAGACTAAGTCAAGTCAGATCTTGCGAACCTTTTGCTTAATAGGATTTATGCTAGCATCGAGTATAATGTTGTGTTGGATGAGATGTAGGTCAAGTCTAGGCAGATCCTTATAGGACCATGCAAAAGCTTTGATGTTGTCTTGCAATGTTTTGACGATATCTTGGGTAAGTCTAGGTTCAAGTGTGGAGAAAGTTTTTTTTTCATCATTATGCATTATGACAAGGATTTCTACCAGGGCATCCTTAGTAATGTCACCGGCTTCTAGATCTAGAGTTTTGACAAATTACTCAAGATCTAGGCATTCATGGTCAATTGGTTAGGTGATATTACCAAATGGTCTTGTCAAGATTAAGAGTAGGTTGAGTTGTCGCCTCATCTTTATTATTCAATCTTACATATCAAGGAAAACACATCAAATGATATATGTGTTGTATATTGACCAAATAAAAATTAATTAAAATAATATCATGACCTAATTTATGTCATATCCTTGCATTCAATAGGTACAAAGGACAACATGTTACTATGACTTTCCGGAGATTGTGCTTTGGATATAAAAAATGACATATTTTTATTATCAAACGTGTCCTTACTCTTGGCGTCAGCATTTTTTCCAAGGCTGACAGCATATTCTTGAGTTTGGCAGCATTTTCCCTCTTGGCAGCCTATCTCCTGGATTGATGATGTCGGGATTTACGCAGAGATAGTCTATTTTGCTTCGTCAATGTTTTTTCTTCCACATGGCGTTTTTTTTTCAGGATTCCAGCATTTTTCTGGTCTTCAGCGGTTTTATCCTCCACAGTCCAAGCAGCATAATTCCACAGGTCACGTGTCCTCTGGTAAGCTGTTACGGTATTATTTGGTTCTCTGACACTAAGATCCACACAGAAAAGCGTATTTTCCTAGGGTAGCATTTTTTCTTCAGTGTACTGGTGGGGAGAAGGTAGCGTTTTTTTGTTTGGTTATGTAGGGTGAGGAAAGCTAGTGTTTTTGTTTTGGCTGGCCCAGCAATTTTTCTGTAGCATGTTTTTGCCTATGGCATATTTTTTAAGTGGTAAATTTCCACGGGAATTTACACCAGGCAACAGAAATTCCTGTCATATTTTGCCTGCCTTGTATTTAAATCATCAATTCTTTTACCACCAGTTAGCACATATTTTTACTTTCTTTTCATTACTGGTTGCAGGGCATCGTCTGGAGGCAGAAGCGAGGGCAATAAGTGATAAGGATTGATAGTGATGGCCCAAAGAAATGAGCAAGCGCGGTACGATGGAAGATGCGGGAGACGCGGAGCAGATTATGTGAACAATATTGCTGAATCCTTTCGTCGGGGAATCATCCATGGCTATAGGATTCAGGTATGTTATTGAAACTATCCTTAGTTTTCATCGTTTTGAGTTTCAGCACTGTTTTCTAGCTAGCGTTTTGTCCCGTTTTGGCCAGTGTAGGCCCTAGCGTATTTAGATTCCCTGTGCTTAGCAATGTCAACATTTTTTCAGGTTTTCTCGGCTATCGCAAGCTTCCAGCATTTTCACGATTTTGGCCATTGTAGGCCCTAGGGTTTTTGCTTCTCGGCCCTAGTGGTCCTTGCATTTTGTTGTGTTTCTGGCCTTGGGGAGTTGTAGCATTTTTGTTCTTTGCTCAGAAGGCCAGCATTTTCCTAGTTTTCAGCCTTGAAAGGCTAGCGTTTTCACCAATTTTCAGCCCTGGGAGGCTAGCGTTTTAACCAGCTTTTGGCCTTGGGAGGCCAGCTTTTTTGTTTTCCAGCTTGGGAAGGCCAGCATGTCCCCAGTTTTTGGCCCTAAGAGGCCAGTGCATTTTGTTTTTCAGCCTTGAAAGGCAAACGTTTTCCTAGTTTTCGGCCCTGTGAGATCAGTGTTCTTTACTTGCGCTCAACAGGCACAGCGTATATTCCTATCCTCTGGCCACAGCAAGCCCCAACGCTTTCGATCTGCATCTAGCAATGTAAATTTCAGCTTGATCCTAGCACTAGAGGCTCCTAGCATTTTCTTGCTTTTCTTAGCGATTGTTTGATGAAATGCATAGACTCACTTGTAGTTTTATCTATCAACATGTTCATTTTTTAGGCTGTAATAGGGGTTTAAGCTATCATCTGATTTTAAGTTATGTTCAAAAATTAGCTTCTCTACTCTTACACTACCTCATGCTAGTATTCGTTGGTGTTCTGTTTTCATGTTAGTTATTCTTGCTATTCTATAATGCTGTTTGCTTGCAGGCCTGTACTCAAGTGAATCCTTATTATTATGGAGATTGTAGGCATCCTCTGTTGCATGGGAATGACTTTTCCAAATAGTCCTATGCCTGATATGACATTTCATGAAAGGACCCGTGTATGGTTCAGGCCTAGGACCAAGAAGTTTATGCAGTATCTATTAAGTGCATCCATGAATTTCTGGAATCTCCCTAACTATGATGTGAGGGTGCCAAATTGACAAAGAGGTTTGGCATCATGGCTAAGTTAGGTAGGTTTATAATGTCTTCATTATGTTTTCATTATTGCTTTTTTTATATGTATGGTTTTTATATTTTATTTTGGGCAACATTTTGGTTTCAGCAGGTTAACTAAATTTTTGTCCAAACAAATTTTTTGAAGAAATGTATGGTTTAGGCTTGGGACCAAGAAGTTTATGCGGTATCTATTAAGTGCATCCACAAGTTTTTGGAATCTCCCTAATTGTGATGTGATGGTGCTGATTTGACAAAGAGCTTTGGCATCATAGACTAAATCAAGTAGGTTTATAATGTCTATGTTATGTTTTCATTATTGTTATTTTTTATATGTATGGTTTTTATATTTTATTTTGGGCAACATTTTGGTTTTAGTAGGCTAACTAAGTTTTTGTTCAAACAGATTTTGTGAAGAAATGTGCCATCATCGTTGTCAATTCTAGCTAAACTGAAGAGAAGATACTTCTCAAATGGGATGAGATGGACAAGGTAGGTGGTTAGCTAACAGAGCCTTTTCAGGAGAGGATATCGGACATAGGCTTGTTCAATATATTCATGCTTCCTAGCCTCATTGCTTCGCTTGTAGAGATGTTGAATTTGATTGACTCTTTGATGAATCGTGGTTTGTTAGGTGCTGATATCGGACGCTTATTAATCAAGTGCTGATATCGGACCCCTGTTACTGGACCTGTATATCTGATGAGTCCCGATATTTGACACGTGATATCGTGCCTGTGATATTGCGTACGCGATATCGTGGCCTGCTAAGTGATATCGCATATGCGATATTGTGGTTCTGTATGAGCTTATAAATACACAATGGGACGCCTGGGAAAGACCTAGAAAGTCAGTTTAGTGTTAGAATAGAGTCTTTTTGTCATTTTTTCTTCTCAACCCTCTCTCCCAGTGCATGTCCACAGTGTGATGATTGTAATTGTACGACACCTTTATTTGAGTGTGACGTACTTGGACATGTACATGATCGAAAATAAAGATCGAGATTACTTCATGATTGCAGCATTCGCTTAGTTTAATTATTTAATTGTTATTGTTATTTATTGCTTTCGTAGTTAATAATTCTCTACCCTCAACTCCTATTAAACGTGGAATGAGTATGACTTAATCACGAGCATTTAAGTGTGACTACTTGGTAACCTAGTAGCGTACATAGGATTTGCACTTGGTAATCCCAGTAGTAGTCGTGCACGAGGTCCAAGATGTGTACAAATGATTAAGAACAGATGCTCATCACACTTAGGCTAGCTTAGACTCTCTTCACCCTTTCCTTCTTAGCTTAATCAAAGTTATTTTCCATTGTCTCTAGGAGTAGCACTAGGATAGGAAACACATTATACACCTTACTCTAGACTAAACCATACATGACAAAGCAAATATTAGTTTAGGTGGGAAGACAGTGAACTACGATCAACGAGTAACTATCTAGATACCACAATTAGCCTATCTGCGGAGTTTGACCGGATCGTGTGTGAAACGCTCGTATTCGTATGGTTGAGTGTAAGGGTACCTTGCCACTCATCATTGGCGCCGTTGTTGGGGACGGTGCTAGTTATCTAGAATAGTTACATCATACAAGATTGTTGTAACAAGTATTAACGATATATCCTTTAGAAAAGAAATTTAATTTAATTTAATTAAGTCACACACCACTCACAACAATGTCTCTCTCACAAGACTCTGACAATGCAACAACTGGTAAGGTAATTCATTGGAGAATCAACAAATTATATGATGATGAAGAGAAAGTTTGGAGTGCCCAACTTTATGCATAAATTCCATATGTTCATGAGTATCCCAACGATACTCAAAGATTCTTGTCAACCCATTTTGACACCTCTAGTAAGGATGGGACACCCCATAGAATGAGGAGGCCCGAAGGGCCTAGGATCTTCTCAATAACTAACCAAAATCTGTTAGGGGATGATTGGAAAACTTACAAAAGTCAGGATAAGTTTTTTAGTTCTCTCTTTCTATACTTCAACGTTAGATCGTGACATGGATGGCCATCTTTCAAGGGATCGGCATAGAACTAAAAATCGAGCTCAAAGGAAAAATCGAGAATGCTAACATGAACAAGGACAACATCGTCTCAACTCACAAACTCACAACCTACTTAGTGACGATGAACCCCTGCTGGCCACTAAGAGCCTAACGCATATACAAGAGGCTGTTCGAATATCCCGCAAGCATCGCAAGGAAAGTCGTCTACCTAGGCTTGACTTAAACAACTTTTCCAAGTTTTCAAGAGGCTATGAATTAGATCCGCAACAACATTTACAAGCCTTCTACTATGCCTGTGCATGGAACAACATTGATAACGGATGGCAAAAACTTAAGTTTTTTTCTATGACACTCATTGGCCAAGCAAAAGTATGGTACAGGTCCTTAAGACCAAAATCAATTCAACGTTAGCCAACAATGGTAGAACTCTTCAATGAAAAATATCAAACTTATGCAAGAGTGTCAGCCTTGAGGAAACAAATCCAAGAGTGGAAACAAGCACAACATGAACCCTTGGACATGGCCTTAGAAAGATATTATGCATTGTTAAACAACTGCCCAGGCCATGAGTTCTTCGAAGAAAGGCTAATGTACCACATTATTGATGGGCTCTGTAATTGATGAGTCACGATATTGCGTATACGATATCGCGTATGCGATATCACGGCCTTTCATGCGATATCACGTACGCGATATCACAACCTACTTCGTCATCTATAAATAAGAGATGAGTGCACTTGGTTTGAAGTAGTTAGTTTTAGTCTCTTACCCAAACTCTTGCCTTTTCTTCCTCTCAAAGTTAGAATTATTTTTGCGTGCCCGCAATAGGGGTCTTAGAGTGAATGGATCTTTATTCGAGCATTTTGTACCTGAGCACACCTTGTGTACAGCAATAAAGATGAACTTTATGATAAACCTTGTAGCATCCAGAATAGATTAATTAGTGTTAATTGATATTATTTAATGCTTTCCTAGTTGATTAATGCTCTCTCACCTTACAACTCTTTTAGTTAAATACACTCAGTACCACTGCTTTGAGCATATGTGTAACGCTTGGTAACCCAGTAATGATTAGCGTTTGGTAATCCTAGTAGTGTTGCACTGGTTCAGGATGTGTACGGCAAGTGGGAACAGATACTAGTGTTAGGATTACTTAGAACATAGTTAATGAATAGTTAAGTTAAATTAGTCATTTAGTTATCTCTCTCTCATCCCTTTTTAAGCACAGAATATAAAACATAAAACTATAAAAATCATATGCCTCAAGCTTACTTAATCATACAATTATGACATATAAGTAAGTTTGGGAAGACAACGATTAACCAACTTGTCCTTGTTCCACAGAGGCGCATAAGCACTTAGTCCTTGGAATTCGACCGGATCATGCGTGAATGCTCATATTCGTATGGTTGAGCGTAGGGATACCTCACCGCTTATCATTGGCGCCGTTGCCGAGGACTTTGTTGTTTGTGCGCTAATTAGAACTTAGGAAAGCATTCACATCGTTGGAATGAACCCTTAGGGTTGATTAAAGAAAATAAATATTAATATATTGCACACTGAATAGACAAGTATGTCTCCTTCTTCGTACAAAAATGTTTTACCACCTAGGTTTGAAATAGGAAACAATCAGCAACATAATACATATGACGTTGATCCGTCAGTCCCTCAACAGTTTCGTGTGGTATATATTCATCCCGATGAGTATATATCCAACTTCACCTTTATTCTCCATCAAGACGAACAACTGCATTAGCGTGACTTGGAAGGTAACATAGTGTTACCTCCTGATCATTCAGTCCCAAGCATGCTTCTTCATGCACTCACATGAATTGGCATGCAGTACTTACGCACAGAATACGTTGTGCATGAGCATGACTCAAGAGAATATCGTCCCACAGAGGCACAACGTCAAAGGGATTTGCAACAAGAGAGAGATCACAAGTCTTTGAAGGGTAAAAAGTCCCGAGATGTCCCACATGTCTTAAGCGAAAATGAGGGTGGTGAACCTGCCTCAGGTAGTTGCCCACACAATGATATTCCTTCCCTTGACTTTGGCCAAGGGGTTGTGTATCAGAACCTTCATTCCACTATTTATAACCCAGGTGCTGATACTAACGGACATAAAGGGTTCGAAAAAGGAACACGGACACATGAAAAAGGTGAACATTCTGATCACAACCGCGATCGAGGCCGAGATCGTCAAAGAGAAGGTAGCAGACATCATCATGGTGACGGTTCTCCTTCTTCTTCACCTTCATCGTCTCCTTCACCCTCTCCTTCAGTATCTAGATGCAATCACAAGGAAAGAGACTGTGAGCATAAGGGTAGACAAAGTGGAAGTCATAGATGAAACAGCCAGGAAAGAGGATGAGAACACTTTAGGGAACCACGACGTAGAAGAAGGGAGAGTAGGGAACAACGTAGGCATCATAGACGCCACGAACGAGACAATTACGATGAACCCCTACTCGCTACTTTGAGTATGTTAGACATAACTGAGGCTGTGAGAGTTCCAACAAGGCACCAAAAAGATAGTAGGATCAAGCGATTAGATATGAATAATATCCCACGATTTGAAGGGGGATATAACGTTGATCCTCAAAATCACTTACAAGCATTCCATGATGCATGTGCCTTGCAAAACATAGAAAAAAAATGGCAAAAACTTAAGTTGTTCCTACGGACATTAGTTAAGGAAGCGAAAAGTTGGTACTAATCTTTGGAACCGAAATCCAATTGTAGGTGGAGTATTATGTTAGAATTGTTTAACGATAAGTATCAAATGTACTTCCGAGTGTCCAACCTGCAAAAGCAAATCCAACGACGGAAACAAGGAGGACATGAACCCTTGGATGCTACCATGGGCCGATACTATGCATTGTTACATCATTGTCCTAGCCATGGTTATTCACAAAGGGATCACCTACGCCATCTCATGGATGGGCTTAGGCATGAAATGAGAAGAACCCTTGGGACTTATGCCCAAGGAAGACTATCCGAGCTTAGGTCTCATCAAATTCAAAGATTACTGGAGTAAGTTGCTAAGGAAGAAGGTGAGCTACAAAAGAGAGAAAGTGCGGAAGAGTATAACAAAAATCCTTCCCTCTAGAAAAGGGGAGTAAGATTTTGTGAGGATGAAGAAGAGTCACCACTTGAAGAGATGGTGAATAGGAAAACTTTGCCTATTCAAAAGATGACATTAGAAGTATCGGCAAAGGTAGATCAAATGTGGGATTCCCTAGACAACATATTTCAAACTATTCTTAAATTAGTGGAGGAGTCTAGAGAGCGAGGTAGTGATCGTGAAAAAAGAAAAAAGAGAGAAGCTAAATATGCATATAGTAAGGGTAAGGGCAAAGTTGCCATCATTGAAGAGGTTGTGGACTCAGATACAGATGATGATAATGGATGTGAGATATGCCAATATTACTATCCTAAAGGATGTTGCCCAGTAATCTCACATCTGCAAGAATCCGGGGTGTATGCACTCAACCCACGATTAAATAAAAGGCAAATACCCCGAAGGTTACCTTATCTCTAAGATAATCCAAGGTAGTTCCACTAACCCTTAATGTATTATCCAAGTGGAACTCCATCACAACCAATTGAGCAACATCAATAGTGGCAGCACCCACAATCATGGGGGATGCCACCACCAAGGCAACAATGTCCTTACCGACAACCTGATCCATATGGATATTACATGCAACACCTAATATCTCCATGTGACTCTATTGGTCATGTTACTCCTCAACATCACTACTAAGTTCATGAGTACTATAGGACTCCCTCTCTTAGGGGCAATATTTCACAAGTATACCATCCTTCTTATCCGGTCGCATCTCTTCCACCAATAGCTCCATTACCACCTGCTCCAACAATGCAAGGAGAACTCTCTGCCCAACTGCAACAATGTAATGCCACAAGGGCTGTTAACCCTCAACTTACTGTTGGTTTTGACAACCGTATGAAGAAAAGACTTTTCTTTAGAACCAACAACCCAACTAAGCCCTTGCAACCACGAGCGGCTAAGTATTTGGATACCTTAGCATCAAACAAAACTTTGGAGCCCCCTTTGAGCCAAACACTGCACTCAACGCATACGGTCATGTTAACACATGCTGTTATCAATTGGATCAAAGCTGGCCACCTTCCTAGGAAATTCTTTGATCATGGGAGTCTCCTGATATATTTACAAATCGCTGGGAATGAGCCATGCAAAGTTCTTCTGGATTTAGGCTCCAATGTCAACCTAATATCCCAAGAAATGTACAAGGCCTGGAACCTGCCTCCAATGAAAAAGAGCAACATCTATTTAGAGCTAGCCGACTAGTCCATCACTGTCCTATTGGAACTAGTGGAGGACATTGTCACCATTGTGTGTGGTTGGTCGCACCTAGCTGATTTCCTAGTGATTTAAGTAAACAATGGTAAGGGGGACTTTCCAATCATAATGGGAAGAGCATGGCTAAGCATCATTGATGCATGCCTAGGAATCCATGATATTTCCCTAGAAATATCTAAGGAAACTATATTCGGAAAGATCGAGAAGAAGAAAGTTCTATGCATCGCATACAGTGACATAGGGTGTAATTGCGTGCAGAGATCATGGTTTGTGCAAAGTTTAACATTGTTTGCATGCAATTAGTGTGCACAAATGATCAATATACAAAGATGCCTGTATGCAGCAACCACACAATAAGAAGGCACTCTGTGGTTGACAGCTGATTAAGAAAGCTGCTCACTCATATGCATGGAACCAACTGAGGGTTTGACTTGCACCTATATTGATAGCATAGATGCATTAGAGCAAGTCTGCCGCCAACTTCCAAGTCTTAGCTTTGAGAATATCAATTGGGGGAAGTTGGAAATTCCTAAGAAATTTAAGCAGGAGCCCCTTGAGCTAAAACCATTGCCCATTGGTATGGAATACACATTCCTTAAAAATGGAAAACTAGTAATTATTAATGCAAAGCTTGCTCCACAACAAAAAAAGAGTCTGTTGAAGGTAATAAACAAGTGGTTAAAAGCCTTTGCTTGGTCATATCCCGAGTTAACTAGAATAGATCCTAGGATATGCTAGCACAAAATTTACACAGACCCCTTCATGAAGCCTTGAAGACAATCGCAGAGGTGATTGAACCCAAAGTTGAAGTAAGTAGTCAAAGAAGAAATTGAACAGCTTCTAAAGGCTGGGTTCATATACCCCATTGCTAAAAGCAAATGGGTTAGCCCTTTGGTTATTATGCCTAAAAAGGGAGGCAAATGGAGGGTGTGCATAAATTTCAGGCTACTAAATATGGCAACATTCAAGAATCACTTTTCATTACCATTTGTCGACCAAGTCTTAGACACAATCACAGGGCATCACTACTACAGTTTTTGGGATGGATATAGCAGATATAGCCAAATACAAATAGCTTCAGAAGACCAAGCCAAAACTACGTTCACCAGCCCTTGGGGAAGATTTGCATACAAACAGATGCCGTTTGGCTTGTGCAATGCCCCTACAACATTTTAACGCTTAGTTCTAAGCATATTTCAACAGCAGATAGGAAATGGAGTGGAAGCCTTTATGGATGACTTCTCCACTTATGGAACAAATTTTGATCAAGCCTTGAATCGGTTAGAGCAAGTGTTAAAAAGAGGTGTGGAAACCAATTTGAGGCTCAACTGGCAGAAAAGCCATTTGATGGTCCAGGAAGGCGTAATACTTGGGCATAAAATCCCACACACAGGGATAGAGGTAGACCCTAAGAAAATCAAAGTTATCCAAGGAATTACTCGTCAATCTGAAACTATCAAAGATATTCGGTCATTCCTTGGACACACTGGCTATTATAGGAGATTCATAGAGAACTTTTCAAAGGTTGCAAAACCATTGGTAGAACTAACAAAAAAGGATGTACCTTTCGAATGGACCAGGAAACGCGAATTAGCTTTCCAAACTCTGAAACAGAAGCTAGTAGAAACACCCATTCTATAAGCTCTTGACTAGTCCAAACCATTCCATATCATGACTAATGCGTCCAACTATGCCTTAGGAGTCGTACTTACACAATTAGATGACCAAAAACACCCTTATTATATCCATTGTGCAAGTAGAAGTATCATTGGTGCATAACTTAACTACACAACCACAGAGAAGGAATTAATGGCTGTAGTGTTTGTACTAGAAAAGTTTAGACACTATGTATTAGGATACAAAGTATATATACATACAGATCATAGTGCAATCTAGTTCCTTATGAATAAGCCAATGGTAAGCCCTCGTATCATACGATGGCTTGTAATCTTACAAGAGTTCGATCTTACGATAATTGATCGTAAAGGCACTGAGAACATGGTTGCTGATCATTTATCTTGGTTGCTATGGAACAATAAAGAGGATGAGTACCCAATTTCTGATTATTTCCTTGATGAATTCCTCTTTGTTAGTGTAGTGAATAATCAATCACCCATGGAGACAAATTGGTACAATAGCATTCTTACCTATCTCCTTACCTAACAAACACCACAAGAGTTAGACCTTAAAAAGAAACAACAGTTTTTTCACAGAGCCAAGTACTTTATGGAGATCAATGGACAACTTTACAAAGTATGTTCTGATGGCTTGGTTCGATAGTGTGTTCCCAATATAGATCAATTGCGAGTTCTCCAAGATGCTCATGAGGGTCCTTGTGGGGGTCATTATGCTGGGAGACGAATAGCTATCAAGATCTTGCTTACAGGATATTATTGGCCAACATTGTTTCGAGACGCTCATCAATTTGTACAATCTTGTGAGTGCTATGAACGTGATGGGGGCATGACTGCTAGAATGGAGGGTCTGCAACAATGGATTCAATCGTTAGAACCCTTTGACATTTGGGGAATCGATTTTATGGGGCCCATTACACCAATGTCCAATGGAAAAGCTTACATCATAGTTGCCGTTGACTACCTAACAAAATGGGCTGAAGTAGCTACTGTTAAAGATTGTACATCATCTATAGCTGCACGATTTGTTCAACAACAAATCGTAAATAGGTTTGGTATGCTGCATGCACTTATTTTGGACAATGGAACATACTTTATGGGTGTAAATTTTCGAAAATTAATGCAAAACTTAGGGGTTGAGCATAAATTGACTACATCATACCACCCCCAAGCGAATGGTCAAACAGAGGTTACTAATAGGGAGATTACAAAAATATTGATAAGGACCATTAGCAAGTATAGGTGAGATTAGAGCACTAAATTGAACGATGCTCTTTGTGCATACTGCTCCACATGGAAACTCCCTACAGGCTACTCTCCCTATGAGTTAGTGTACGGAAAACTTCCAATGCTCCTCATTGAAACTAAGCTCCATATACTATCCATGGCATGTGACCTCAACCTTGACCTTGATCTATCATAGAAACAACGATTAGTAACCCTTAACTTGCTAGATAAAAATCGATTAGCTGCCCTGTCATGTAATGAATTGCACAAGGCATTTAATAAACACCGTCATGACCTAAGAATTAGGAAAGTTAAATATCAACCAGGAGATAAGGTTCTCTACTGGAACCCCACACACGTGCCACAATGTACAAAATTTCAAATACTGTGGGAAGGACCTTATATTATTCATACAACTTTTTCTTCAGAGGCCATGGAAATATGTACAAACCTGAGAGCTTGGATAAGAAACTGTTGGTCAACGTGCAACAAACCAAACTTTTCCATGAGCTTAGGACAACCAGTACACATGCTACCTCTATTGGTGGACAACCGTACTCACTATTTCAGATATTCTCTTTCCAACCCAGTTGTGGGGGAGGATGCCACCTATGCTAACCATTTTAGGCCCTCAGTTCTTTTTGAATTTTTGTTTTATGCATTTTTGTTTTACACATTCTTGTTTTACACATTTCTTTTAACTTTTCTTATTTTTGTTTTACACCATCGTTTACATTTTTGCTATTTCTTTGTTTAATTGCTTTACTTTCATTTGTCACCCAATAAGTGCTCATGATGGTGGATTGAATTATACACTATTGATTGCTAATGTTTGGTTTTTACCTTTGAATTATTATGCTAATATTATGGTATGGTTCTTTTGGTAAAACAGACAATGATTTCATGACATTCATTCATCCATTCAACTCTATGGTCTTCCTTGGTTTGGAACTATACAGTCTCTTTTTTCTAAGCAAACTTGTTAATGAATTGGTGGCTAAGTATTTTTCAAACCAAGGAAGGACTCAATGGTTGATAAGGGTGTGACTTCAAGGAGATTCGATGCATTTGTGCTGGCCATTCTCTTGGGTCCTTGGATGCTTTTTCTTGGGTTTTCACCATTCTGACATTGATCAAATATCAGAAATCTGAGTAAATAAAAATAAAAATAAGTCTTCGCATGATGTGGTTTTTACAAAAAAAAAGTGTAAGAATTCAAAGCATACCCCTTAGACATAATAACGTCATATGGGCTACAAGAACTGGTTATGGAACTAGAAAGACATGTTGCCCATGCCTGAAGGTTTCCTCTAACTAAGGCCCTGTCTCGCTTCCTGCTTCTGTATCTTGCTCTCCTTGGAATGGTGGTGACTTTTTGTGGAAGCATTCTTGTTGCTTTAAGAAGATGGATTGGTCAAGTGTGTTGATGTGAAGTCACTGGATGTAATTGATTTGAGTCTGGATTTGGAATGAGTTCTACTTAGTCACAATAACCATATAATATATAAGGGACTTTACACAACCTTGTTCTTGGGATTCCATCCCATTCTCTCCTCTCCATATTTCTTTCCATTTTCCACCTCATTGTTGATTTTATTATTCGTCTGTATCTTGGTTGATGCATTGTTTTTCTTTGGTAAATTCTTGTGGGTAAGTTTTTAACTCTTCCCTCCAAATGACATTCTTAGAGCTTATGGACTTTTTGGTTGGTGGGTTTGTTAGGGCATAAAGGGCATGAGCCTGCTTTGAGGAGGACCCATTGGCATTCCTTTTTGATGAAATTGTTAATTTCTTTTCCTTAAACATTCCCTGCAATCAATCATTCTTGTTTCATCCCCATCCATCACATCCATTTTATTGGTGTTGCCGTTGTTATTTTTCTCAGCTTTCGTGTTCCTTATATTTTTCCATCTTATAGCTATCAGAGGTTCACTCTTAGTTGTGGGGGCCCTGGCACAAAAATTTTTCAATTTTTTTTCCATTTCTACTATTCTCCTAACCCCTACACCTTGGGTAGTCACCAGTGATAAATCTTCGAACTAGTTTCTGCCATAACCACGGCTCAGCCAATGCACTTCATATTGAGGCAAGGTATCAACTGCATTATGGTGTATCTATCCTTGCTCATTTGTGATATTGTTGTGTGTGTAAATTATGATCATACAAACAATGAACTAGGCTTGGAGGAGGCACTTAGGATGGATTGGAACTGGAACGTTTACGAAGGAGCAAGTTTGGTAGCATGGTTATGGATAAATAACGGAAGGTGCAATCTTAGCATTGGTAGCAACACACTTCATCTTTTCTCTCTCTCTTTCTCTTCAAGTTACTGAATAAAGGTTTCAATGTCATTTATGTACAGTGTTCACCATGATGGTCATGAATGCTAACGCTGTAATGTATTGTGTTGTCAATCCATTCACCGGGCACGTTGAGTCTATCACCCCATTCCACCGTCAGTTGTCATTTAGTCAATAATTTGATACCTTCCCAATATTTTGTAAGGAACTCAAGGATGAGTTTTCATTTAGTCATGAGGGTATGATGAGTCGCGATATCGCGGCCTTCCATGCGATATCATGTGCGCGATATCGCGGCTTGCCTCGTCATCTATAAATAAGAGGTGAGTGCACTTGGTTTGAAGTAGTTAATTTTAGTCTCTTACCCAAACTCTTGCCTTTTTTTCCTCTCAGAGTTAGAATTATTTCTGCGTGCTCGTAGTAGGAGTCATAGAGTGAACAGATCTTTATTCGAGTATTATGTACCTAAGCATACCTTGTGAATGGCAATAAAGACAAACTTTATGATAAACCTTGCAGCATCTAGAATAGATTGATTAGTGTTAATTGATATTATTTAATGCTTTCCTAGTTGATTAATGCTCTTTCACCCTACAACTCTTTTAGTTAAATACACTCAATATGACCACTTTGAACATGCGTGTAACGCTTGGTAACCTAGTAACGATTAGTGTTTGGTAATCCCAGTAGCGTTGCACTGGTTCAAGATGTGTACAGAAAGTGGGAACAGATATTGGTGTTAGGATTAGTTAGAACATAGTTAATGAATAGTTAAGTTAAATTAGTCATTTAGTTATCTCTCTCTCATCCCTTATTTAGCGCAAGATATAAAACATAAAACTATAAAAATCATATGCCTCAAGCTTACTTAACCATACAATCGTGACATACAAGTAAGCTTGGAAAGATAACGATTAACCAACCCATCTTTGTTCCACAGAGGCACGTAAGCACTTAGTTCTTGGAATTTAATCGGATCATGTGTGAATGCTTGTATTTGTATGGTTGGGCATAGGGATACCTCACCGCTCATCAGTAATAAAACAAGGAAAACCTTAGGGATGTATGCACCAGCTCAACTATATGAACTACGAACCCACCAACTCCAAGAGCTTATTAAGTGGGTAGCAAAAGAAGAAGGAGAAATGGCTAGATGGGAGAATGTTGAAAAATCTCAATGGGACTGAAATCTCAACTTAACAAATGTCCATAATCAGGAAAAGGAGAAATCAACTCACCTCAAGGAGGTGGAACCATCTTTGCTAGTACTACAATCATTGGATGAAGTTGAGGCAAAGATCAATAGGACGATGGAATGCATACATAAGAAATGTGGAGAATATGCCAACCTTATTGGAGATAGAGTTATGATGATCCAAGAAATAGGACAAAACACCTTTAGAAAATCGGAAAGAAGGATTGAAGAGAATAAGAACTTAACTGCCAATCATACATATCAACGTAACATTTGCCTATATGATCACCCCAAGGGCCAATGCCCAATCTTGTGATATTCATAGGATTATTGGGGAAGAGTGTTACATCTAGAGTTTGTACAGAAATACTGTGTTCGATCATAGTGGCAACAATCCCAATCATGGGGGAGGCCACCCCCAAACTGGTTACACCCTTCATATCATCCGAACCCAAGTGCTTATTGGGTTTATCATCCTATTTCCCCAACTGGGTCAACATCCTCTATCTCACCACATTATTATCATTCTCCTAAAATACTATTAACCCATATTCTTTCCAATAGGACCACCACCTTGGGTACCTTACACTTCTTCTCAATTTCAACATTCTCATCCTTCACCTCTTTCTACATCGCCACCAATTGTACCTGAAAGGTGTGCACTGCAGCATCAACCCATGAACGTTACTTGTGCTTCTACTATCAATAGCAGTAGAAATCCTCCACCAGATCATAGGCATCCCTTCTTTAGACATGACCGTTGAAAGGGACTGCACAGTTTTGAATCCATTGCACCTGCCAACTGAGCACATGTCCAACACTGTGGTGCATCTTCCTCTTCGAACCCAATGCCTCATGTTACCTTATCAGGGCCACCACTCGATACTCCAAAAACTATGGGGCCCAATGAATATCACCATGTAGGAAGACATGTTGATCCTTGCATACCATCTTGCGGTCATAGGTACCATAGTGGATCAACTTTGTATCAATTAACCACACCTTATAATCGGCCCCACTATGCCAACTTTAATCCAGTGTGTGAACCCCAATGGGGTAAGTATGACTGAATCCAAATATTTCCAACATGCAAGGATCCCAACCCTTCATTTATTAATCCTAGCTATGCTCAACTATTTAGTTATGGAGGGTATCCTCCATTCTAACAAGCTTTTTCCTTTTCTTTAATTTCACAATTTTTTTGTTTTCCAATTTTTCATTTTTCAAATTGTTGTTTTATCTTTTTAATTATTATTTTATCTTTTTATTAGTAATCTCATCTACGAATAAAGCACTCATGTGACTCATTGGTCGAGGTGTTGTTCTATGCTATCAAGTCTCAGGTGACTAATTATTTGGACAGCGAGCCCACAACATCCATCCACCCATTCTATTAATAAGAGGTTTTACTCTGGGTACAATGATATTCTTGATATCATTAAAACTTAAAGTAATTTTATGCTCGTTATGCCCAGAGCGAAGAAGGATGAACTAGGAGGGAATGACTAGGGTGTGACATCAAGGAGATTTGTGGATTCTCTTTGGTGACATTTGTAGGAGTTACCATGCAGCTCAGCTGCACTAAGATCCTTGTAGATCTAACGAAAAATGGGAGTAAGAGTAATAAAGGCACTTAATCAAAAAAAAAAAAAAAAACCAATGCTATTTTAGGGGGTCCCACTGGAAAGACATGCACCCATGCCTGAAGGTAGGTAGCTTCTCTGGATTAAGCATTCAAAAAAAAAAAAAAGGAAAAGAAAAATAAAAATAAAAAACAAAAGAAAAAAAAAGATCAAGATCAAAGTGCCGTAAAGAAATTCCTACTCACTCCTCCCTTGAATGAAAAGCCAAGTGATCATACGCCTTGCTGTCATGATCCTCTTATGAATGTCCATCATCAGGATGAAAAAATGCGATGTCACTGATCAAAGGAATGGACTTGGTCTTGATTTTGGAGCAACGAGCTAGTGACACATTAATCACGTCCTACACTCAAGATTCATTATGTCCTGAGTTAGTTCTCTCACATCCCAATCTTTGCAATCCCCTCTACGATTTGTTTCATCTTACTGTTCATGCATTTTTGACTTGTGTCTTGTGTTGCGTGGAATTCATACCTCATCACAGTGGTATCAACGTGTGTGTTTTGTTGCATTAGTGTAGATTACATTTAACCCTTTTAGTGCCTATGGACATTTTTAGGTGTGGTTACGCAAGGGCATTATAGGTTAGAACCTGCTTTGGGGAAGATCCACTTGTGTGACTTTTGTAATTTGTACTTGTTGCACACCACCACATCATTTTATACCCTCCGAGCACTTCATTATTAAATCTATTCTTTCCTTCGTCCTCATTTTATCAAACATTTCTCAAAACCATTACGTGTCCTTTGATGTGTCACCTAAACAAACTAGGTCTGACATTAAACTTTTAGGATAACTTCCTTGAAAGGGGGACTTTCTAATCATTATGGGAAGGGCTTGGTTGAGTACCATTGATGCACGAATGAGAATCAGATACCTCTGCTTAGAGATTTTTAAGGGAAATGCATTGGGAAAGATAGAGAAGAAGAGAGTTCCATGCATCACGTATAGTGACATAGGGTGCAATTGTATGTAGAAATAATGATTCATAAAAAGTACATCCATCACGACATGTAAATAGTGTGCAGATGTGTCTGAGATTCAAAGGTTCTTGTATGTAGCAACCACAAAATAGAAAGACATCTAGTGGTTGATAGCTGATCTTGATAGTAGCTCAACACTTTGCATGGGACCAACTAAGAGCTTGACAAGTGCCTATGTTTAAGGCATGGATGAACTAGAGCAAGTTCATCATCCACTCTTTGATGAACCTACATGGTGATCTATATAGATCATTTTCCTTTGCCATTTGTGGACCAGGTGTTGGATATCATCTCTTGGCATTGCTTCTATAGTTTTCTGGATGGTTATAGTGGCTATAACCAAATGTAGTTTGCACTTGAAGATTAGGCCATAACAACATTCACAAGTCCTTGAGGGACTTTTGCATATAGAAAGATGTCATTTGGTTTGTGCAATGTCCCTACAACTTTTTAACACGTTGTTGTGAGCATCTTTCAACAGAAGATTGGTAGTGGGTTGGAAGTCTTCATGGATGACTTCTCCACCTATAGGTCTACATTTGAGCATCTCCTAAACCACCTTGAACAAGCATTGAAAAGGTGTGTGGAGACAAACCTTTGGCTCAACTGATAGAAAAGCCACTTGATGGTCTGGAAAGGAATTGTTTTAGGGCACAAAATATCTGAAAAGGAATTAAGGTGGACCCTAAGAAAATAAGGATCATCCAAGAAATTACTTGCCAACCAAAAACTATAAAAAATGTTCAATCTTCCTTGGTCACACTGGCTACTACTGACGATTCATAAATAATTTCTCCAAGATGACTAAACCATTAGTAGAGCTAATAAAGAAGAATGCACTATTTATCTAGACCGAGGAATGTGAGAATGTGTTCAAGCAACTCATGCATAAGCTTGTAGAAAATATAATTCTATGAGCACTTGATTGGTCCAAATCATTTCACATCATGACGGATGCATGAAATTATGCTTTGGAAGTTGTGCTCACATAGTTGAATGATTAGAAACATCCTTACTACATCCACTACATGAGCCAAAATACTATGGGTGCACAACTAAATTACATCAAAACAAAGAAAGAATTGATGGAAATGGTGTTTACCTTGGAGAAATTCAAGCACTATGTTTGTGCACACAGATCACAGTGTGATTGACTTCCTCATGAATAAATCAATGGTGAATGCCTGAATCATACAGTGGCTTGTGATCTTGTAAGAATTTAATCTTACAATGGTAGATCGAAAGGGAATTGAGAATGTGATTGCTGATCACTTGTGTTAGTTGAGATGGAATAATAAAGAGGAGGAGAGTCCACTTTCTGATCAATTTCTTGATGAACTCCTCTTTGTTGGGGCTATAAATGAACAAGTGCCCAATGAGCCTAATTGGTATGATGGAATTCTCATGTATATTCTCACTTAGGGAATGCCATAAGAGTTGGACAACAAGAAGGAACAATAGTTTCTTCACTAGGCCAAATGATTTATGGAGATCAATAAACATCTTTACAAGGTGTGTGCTGATGGCCTGGTTCATTGGTATGTTCCTAATGCTGATCAACTATGCATTCTACAAGACACTCACAAGGGTCCTTGTGGTGGCCACTATGTTGGGAGATGAATGGCCATTAAGATCTTGATGGTAGAATATTATTGGCCAATACTCTTTAGGGATACTCACCAATTCATCCACAAATGACCACTCGTATGGAGGAACCTAAGTGGTAGATCCAACCACTGGAACCCTTCGACATCTGGGGCATGGACTTCATGGGTCCCATCACACCCATGTTGAATGAAAGGGCTTACATCATAGTCGCTATTGACTATTGTATGAAATAGGCAGAAGTAGCAGCTGTCACTAATTGTACATCCTCTACAGTTGCTCAGTTTGTATAATAGCATGTTGTAAATAGGTTTGGAGTGCCATGTGCACTCATTTTTGGTAATGGTACTCACTTTATAGGCACTACCTTTTGGAAGCTCATGCAATGCTTGGGGGTAGAACATAAACTAACAACACCCTATCACCCCTAAGCCAACGGTCAAGTTGAGGTTACAAATATGGAGATCACTAAGATCTTAACAAGAACAGTTAGCAAATATAGGAGAGACTAGAGCATGAAAACCAATGATGTCCTTTAGACCTATTTCTCCACTTGGAAACTTCCTCTAGGCAATTCTTCCTATGAGCTGGTGTATGAAAAATTACCAACTCTACTTATTCAGTCTAAGCTCTATACCCTTTCAATAGCTTGTGAGCTTGAGCTTGACCTAAGTCTAGCACAAAAAGAAAGACTAATGAACCTCAACTTGCTAGACGAAAATTGATTGGTAGCCTTGTCATCTAACGTGTTGTACAAGGCATTTAGAAAGCAACACCATGACCTCAAAATAAGAAAAGTAAAATTTCAACTGGTAGAGAAGGTTCTTTATTAGAACCCCACACATGTGCCACAAAGAACTAAGTTTCAAACATTTTGGACAGGGCTTTACATCATTTATGAGACCTTTCCTTTTGGGGCCATGTTAATATAGAAACTTGAGAGTCCAAACAAAAGGTTATTAGTTAACATTCAAAAAATAAAGCCTTTCCATGAGCCTAAGAGAGCCAGTGATCACAACACCTTCTCAGATGGACAAGCATGCTTAGTATATCAGATCTCCTCCTTCTAACTCAGTCGTGGGGGAGATAGCCATTTATTCTAATCCTACAAAGTGGCTCCTTAGTTTTTCCATTTTTTTATTTTTAAATATTTTTGTTTTACAACATGGGTAGTACATTTTTCTCTTTTTTACATATTTTACAGATTTTTCTATATTTTACTTTATTTGGGTTGAATTTCTCTTATGTTTTTCTATGTTTATTTTGCCTTGTTTGTCCTTTCTTGCTAATAAGACACAGTGCAACTATGGTTGCTATTAACGGTGGTTTGTACTATAATGTTTTTTGATTGCTAATGTTTGGAATCTATCTTTGAATTTTGGTATTGATAACTAAGATAGTTTCTTTTTCATGAAATAGGAAATGAGTCCATGTCATCCACCCATCCACAAATTTTATGGTGTTCCTTGTTTGGGAAATATGAGGTCCCTTCTATAATAAAAATTTTAATGAACTTGTGACCTTAGTAGTTTTCAAACTTGGGAAGGATTAAATGGATTGATAAGGGAGTGACTTCAAAGAAATTTGATGCTCTCTATACTTTTCTATCCTCTTGAGTGCCTAAGTATTTTCATGGATTTCTCACCATTATGCTATTGATGAATAATATGAAGCTAAAAGTCTTTGCATGGTGTGGTTCTCATCCAAAAATCATAAAAACATAAAACTCATAAAAAAACAATGAGAATTCAAAGCACACCTATTAGACTCAATAATGAGCTACAAGCATTGGTTATGGGACTAGAAAGACATGTTATCCATTCTTGAAGATCCCCTCTAATTAAGACTCTTTCTCACTTCTTTCTTCTTTTTTCTTCTCTTTAGGAATGGTGATTGATCTGTGGGAGCATTCTTGTGTCTTAAGGAGGTGGGCTAGTCTAAGGGAATCAATATGAAGTCACTAGAAGTGGTTGGTTTTGATCTTGACTAATGATGGACTTTAATGGGTCATCTTAACCATAAGATCCACAAGGGACTTCATGTGACCATAATTTGAGACTCCATTCCACCTTGTCTTTCATTCGCTATTGCTTCCCATAATTCACCTCATTGATGAATTTTCATGATTCTGTTCAATGTCTTAGTTTAATGTGTCAAAATTCATAGGTAGGTTTTTACAGGATTTAGTTAACTTTCCACAACCATAAATGAACCATGGGGTCCATGGAATCTTTGGTTTGAAGGCATGCAAGGGAATTAAGGACATGAGCCTACTTTGGGGAGGACCCACTTGCATACCTCTTGGTTGGGCTAGTTACGATTTTGATCCTTAGGCATTTTTCATGATCAAATCATTTGTGTGTTCCATCAGTGACATCCAATTGTGCACTCCTTCACAATGTTCTCAAATGAAAACCTCTTTTTGTTGTGAATTATTTAACCCTCTTTAAGCATTTCATCGTGTTCACGGCTTTTCTGGCTCTCCAAGAACTTGAAGTTGTGTTAAAACTCTTTATTTTTTCCTTATCTTGAATGTTGAAGGTTTTTAGAGCCTAGAACCTTCTAAAGTCATAACGTTTCAATAACTTGTTCAATTTACCTTGTTTTTTAGTCTTATTGCTACTGAAGGTAAGCTCTATGTCATGGGGGCCACATAGGTTTTTGAAGAAATTTTTTTTTTGAAATTATTCTAACTTCCAAAAAAGATTTAACTATTGAAATAACATTACAATCATCAATTTATGAGGTTAAATCCTTCCAACGAACTCTGGTAGCCACATAAATCAAATAATATTAAAATAATCAATTTGCCATAATCACAACTTAGCCAAGTGTAACTATCCAAGAGAGATAAGGTACCTATATGTTATAAGTTAAACATCACATGCTAATCCTTGATTCTATTGTGATTATAGATGACACTAAAAGGGAAGCATGGACTAGAAGTGGAACTGTTCCAATTTATGGATAAGAATAGAGCGAGAAGGAGTTAATAGCCTAAATAATTTTAGGAGCAGATAGCAGAAGCCATGCAATGGAACATCTCTGGGATCATTTAATCTTCTCCCTCATTTTCAAGCTGCCAAGAGGGGTTTGGATGTCAATTTTTGCCAAGGTGTTCAATTTTGTTATTATGAACATTGAATTTTGTAAAAGATTGTAAATCTGTACACTAGGGTACTTAGCATCTATTTGTTTACTCTAACTCAGCTTGTGTATTAGTTAGTTAATCAATAATTCCATACCTTCCTAATATTTTGTAAAGAACTCGTTCCTCCTTTTATTCACTTGAGGACAATTTTTCATTTAGTCATGGGGGTATGTTGAATCATTTTTTATCAGGGCTTGATATCAGATCCCTGATATCGGAGCCCATGATGTGTTATCAAATATCCAATATCACAAGATGCGTGTTGACCTATAAATACAACTCTTGGGTGCAAGATTCATCCATTCCATCTCTTAGTTGTAACGAAAAACTTACAGTTTTTCCATTTGAGAGTTAGAATATTTTTTGAGTACTTGTTGTAGGAGTCAAAGAGTGTACGGATCTTTACTCAAGCACTATTTTACTTGAGCACTTCAGTGTGGATGGAAATAAAGATGAGCTTTTTTTTATAAAACCTTGTAGCACTTGGAATAAATTAATTATTTCCTTAAGCATTTAACACATGCAATTTACTTTAATGTTTGTAGGTAATTAAATTAATATTGATTTAAAAGCACACATAAGTATGATCCCTTTGAGCATATGCTTAACGCTTGGTAATCCTAGTAGCGCTATAGTGTGTTTAGGATGTGTATAGTAAGGGGGAACAGATACTTATGTTAAGATTAGTTCGATATCAGTTAGTTATTAGATTACTTAAACATTTATATACTTTATTTTTGTTGTTAGATGACTTAATTCATAAAAGATAAAATGATAAAAATCATATGCTTTAGTTACACTTAACCATACCCTTGTACTTCATAAGTGGAATTGGGAAGACAATGATTGCAATGGTTAGATTCACCTCCTATAACCAGTGTACTTAGAAACCTAAATTCTTTGGAATTTGACTGAATTGCTGAGTAAACACTAGAGATTCATATGGTTGTGCTTAGGGTATACTCACTGCTCATCAATCTTGAAGTTGTGAAAATTGGGGTTGAAGCCATAGTTATAGACCTACAAGTTCTCTTTGCATCTATAGGACTTGTCTTAAAGAAATGATGTTTCCTAGACTTTCATTAATAATTGTTATAGTACCATCTACTTGAAAGTTCATGGCTCACATTACATTCTTCTGTTAACATTGGGTTGGAAGCTCTCCTTGCATTGATAATGGTGGAACTAAAAGTAGTAGATTATGAAATTAATTAGGATGTAATTGATGTGATATGTAAGAAGGTGATTCTAAACATGAAGTTGTTGGTCTATGATACTCTAGTGGATAATAGTGGTAAGATGCATTACTAGTGGCATTCCCTAGTGAAATAGGTTATTGGACATAGTCTCCATATAAATAGAGTTATCTCTAAGGATATTGCTCCCTCAAGGGTAATGTCCCTCATGACTGTAAATCTTGCCATTATTGATGAGATTTCTCTTGAGGTTGAGGGTAAGTCCCACTTGTATGGTTTGATTATTATTGGTATGACCAACATTAATTACTTTATAGGTAATTCAATCTCCTAGGCATTTGCTTTTTGATAAATTTAAAATTTAGTACATATGTTCTTGACTCTTATAGATGGATCATGATATGATAACATCCCTTTGAATGTTCATATTGATATAGGTCATTCCCATCATCACTATTTGAACAATAATCAACAATCTCTTTTGCAATAGCATATTTCTCTTATACTTGTTCATGTTACATCTTTCTTTTTTCTTTTCCTTCTTATACTTTTCTTTGGCTAATGCTTGTTTTCTCTTCTTTTCTATTATTTTTGATGTTTTTTTAAAGTTTTCATCCATGGAATCTCACATTTTATTAAATTTTATTACAATAGTAGAGATAGATTTTTCTATCAATAAGGTCTTTCTTTGTATTACTTCTTCCATATGATCTTCATCTTATAAATTCAAACATCTCCTTTAGGAAGAGATCAATCACTATTATATTCTTCTATAGATTCTCTTTTTCTTAGTTTTTCTTCTTTCCTTACTAATTGCTCAAGGAAGTGTTAAATTTGATGAGCTCTCATTTTGGATAGTCTTACCTAAGCATAAACTCCAAGATTCTTTCTTGTTTTGTTTTTTTAATCCATGAAGTATGTGATTGAGTTTCTCCTTTTAAGAAAAATCCTATCTTGGGAATCTATGTAAGATTGAGTAATATTTATGCGTGGCATGATGAAGAGACTCATAACTCCATTATCTCCATCCTTGGATCTATTGTTTTCAAGTTTGACACTTTTGAATATGTCTAGTATTTCTGATTGAAGAGTTCTAGCATAATGCTTCATTGATGAATAGATTTTGGCAATAAGAATTGATACTAGCTTTTAGCTAATTAGTGTCCTTAAAAATAATTTAAATTTTTGTCAGCCATTCTTAGTATTTTCAAATGTACATGCATCATGAAAGACTTGTAGATCATCTTGAAGGTTGATCTTATAACTTCCCTCAAATTTCAAAATGTTATTCATGTTGAGTCACTTGATGTGATTGATCCTTTGCTAGAATTCATACAACTTATTTAATATTTATCATGCTTCAAGTAGCTAGTAAGGATTCATGATAATCTTTGGGTTTTTAATGATCTCTATTGTAGTGGTGATGGTCATTTGATGCTCTTTATCATTTCTATTTATATGCCTTCTCCTTATTTTTCTATCTTTCTCTTCATCTTCATCATGGTTTCTATCTCTTTCATGGTACCTTTCTTGATCTGTGTTTTTAATTATGCTAGGTAGTTTGTCTTGATCCCTTCATGAAGCTCTATCTTCATATCTCTACTCATCTTCATTAGAATTTATCAATGAGGATAATGAAGAGGATGGAGGGGTTAGAGAGTAATGTTGGCTTACTCACCTTCTATAGTCCTTTCAATTATTCCGTTTAAGATTTATTGGGGGTCCTAGGCCTTTGATCCATTCTTGTTCTAGAATCCATTCCATCCTTTCTAGAGGTTTTTGCTAAGGTTGAACATAGTCTTTGATGTATGGAATCTTCAATGTGTAGGATAGGTGATTAGGAAGTATATCGATGATTGTGAGACTTTTTAGACTAATTTTTCAAATTATTCTTTTTTGATGCTAGTATCACTTGGGATGTGTGTTTACCCTTGTCATGATCATGTATTACTTCTATAATATCATCTCTTTTAGCTTGGGCCTTAATTGGTTGAAAGGTCTAGTTATGTTCTTTGAAACTTCACAGTATTTGTATGTGTAATTAAGACTAGCTCTCAATAGAGAAACTTAGAGCATAGATGGTGTTGATTAGTGAGGTGGTAATACAATATTATCTTGTAAGTATCTTCATCAGAAGCATTCATGTTGATAAAAAATAAAGGTAAAGTCTAGGTAATAAGGATCAATGTAAGCATAGAAAATTCTAGTTTACATTAGTCCATTTCAAGTTTCTTCAATATAAATTCAATCATTATTGGCATTATTGTTATTCATAGATGGAGAATTAACTTTATGTGTAGAAGCCATATTTAATCAATTATGGACTATGTATGTATTGAAAAATACTATATATCTTGAAAATTGAATTGTAAAATTCTATTCCAATGAACTTGTATAATATCAACTAACTATAATATTAACATCACCCTTAGTAATGACACCAATGATGAGTAGTGGGTTTAAATGAGTTCAACATTTCTTCTTTAAAGAAAGTGGTGTGAATTCTAGTGTACTTCAAGTATTTAATCTTATTGTTGAGATATTGTTTCTTGCTAAAGGTGGTTAACCACAATCACTAATTGGCATTGTTGCTTACTAGTAATGTTTAGCTACATTCTAAAGATAAGTAATGACAATATCTATCTACCTCACCTATAAATCATGCTTTAAGAGTAAGTAGTAGCCCAATCTATTCAATCGTTATTTCATTTATGCCAAATTCAAGCTTGACTTCATATTAGCAATATCACGTAAAATAAGAAAGTTACAAAAGTACATAACAAGTGTGGAATGAGGTCAATTCCTGAGACTATATTTTAGTTTCATATATGGCTACTTCCTTTATAAGTGGGTATGGGTAGCCAAACATAACAAAATGGAAAGAAGTATTCAGATCTTAGTGATAAATTACGAGTACCTATAAAGCCTACAATAATATATCATAACTATGATATCATAGCATAACCTATGATGTCATAGATGTTGACCTTTTTGTATGTCAAAACCTTAAGGAAAATGGAGAACAAAGAATGTTTGTTGTGGATTTTGTATTCACAAGATAAAAAATCATGGACAAGGACTCAAGAGAATACCAACATAGGAAAAATGAATGCATGGACATACACAATGACTACAAGCTAAATGAAGATGCTTCAAGGATTGAAAGGAAACTAGATCAGTAAGAGAAAGGGTTAGGAACTAGAGCTCAAGAGATGGAAGGACGTATTTAAGAAACAAAAGAGGTCTTGGTTGAGAGGAAGGTTATATTAGAAAGACATCTGCCAAAAACAAGAGACATCTCATTTTGAGAGAAGACATCTCCCTAGTGACATCCCATTTGCAAAGGAGATGTCTTCCCAAATTTGAGGTTCATTTCATAGAGACATCCCATTATTAAAGAAGACATCTACACTAGCCATTAGATAGCTGTTGCATAAATTTCAAGGTGTTTTTAGAAACTCCGAGGCTATAAGAAGAGTTCAAAATCTTGGGTATTTAGCAAACATTGTCAAAATAAAGGCTATCATTGTCTATCTTATGTTGTTATGCTTGTGTACTTGAATTATCACATCATTTGTTAAAATTATTGTGAAGCTTTGTAAATTGAATTACACTGTGATCTTTTGATTCCTTTTCTTTTCTTGCTACCCTGAGAGGTTGATGTACTTCTTGTTAGAAGATATCCTTTTAGAGCTTACTGGGATCTTGTAGGATTGAGTTGTTTTGCTTCATCAAAACACTTCAAAGAGGAGCTCTTTTTTGTATAGGTTATGGGATCCTTTCAAACCACCCTTGAGCTTGTTAGAACCTTGTGTGGTTAAGAGTTATCGTAGTGATAAAAATTTCCTTAGCAGAGCTCAAAATTGTAAAGGTTGTGGTGTTCTTTAAATTACATTTTTAAAGAAACAAAGTCTAGAGGTGTTTATAAATTCTACCATTTGAGTATGGATGTACCAAAGTTGGGGAACCATGTAAAATTGGGTGTTTTTTTTCTATTGATCATTTTTAATTTGGGGAACTTATTGATCCTTCCTTTCTAAGTTTGTGGTCCTCAAGTGGTATTGGAGTGAGGTTATTGCTCATAGATAAAGCAACATGAACAAGGAAGGAAAAATGAATATAAGATAATTGTTATAGAATTGGACAAGGATATTATTGTGCTTCATCGATTGTTGCATTCAGATAATGTTTCACATTTTTAAAGGTAAATCTTTCATTTTCCTTTATACATTTAGAAATAGGAAATACTACAACTACAAAGGTGACAACAAGGAAAGGCCAAACAAAGACGATTCTTTTGAAGAAAGGTATGAACTATTTTTTCATGAAGTTATTTCTTTCCAAAACTTATGTGTTAATATGAAAGATGTTTTACCGGACAAGGAAATGAAAATTTCAGCTCTTAATGATGAATGTTCCTATCTTAAGAAAGAAAACTTAGACCTTAAGGCTAAGATTCAAAAACTAACTGATATGTTTGAATAGATGAATAAGAACTCTTTAGGGAAACACACAAAGATGGGGCAAAAGGATGAATGTTTGAGTAGATCTACAAGAGGAATTCAATCTAGGTTTGGTAAAATGTCAAAGCCTAGAATATTAAATTGTTTCATAGGTGAAAAATTTGTTCATATTCAAGCATACTACCATTTTAGGATGAAACAGTATACTAGGTCTTGTCAAATACCGTCTAGGCTAGGAACTTTGTAGGTTTGAATGCAAAAAGAGAGAAAGTATGAAAAGAATCTAATGGATGAAATAAGTCTCTCTAATGCTAAAACAAGTTTTTGGTATATTGATAGCAGATGCTCAAGGCACATGATAGGAGATAAAACCTACTTACCCATTTCTTAGAACAAAATTGTGAAATTGTCACATTTGGAGACAATGTGAAGGCTCCAATCATAAGTATTGGTACCATAGGAGGAAAAGGTAGAGGATTCTTAACTATCAATAAGTTTTTCTTTGTTAAAGGCTTAAAACATAATATTCTTAGTGTTAGTCAACTCTGTGATTTAAATTTCAGTGTAACATTTTCTAAGGAGTCATGTAGAATACAAGACTTAAACTCTAGAGACATTGTTATAGAAGGAAATGAAAAGGAGATGTTTACACCACTATATTTGGAAATAGATCTAACCTTGAATCTAAGTGCCTAATTAGTAGTATAGAAGACACTTGTCTATGGTATAGGAAGCTAGGTCACACAAACAAAGAAGTTTTGCTGACTTTTTTAACGAAGGAAATGGTTTGTGGCCTACCCAAACTCAAAGACTTTAATCTGAACACTTGTGAAGCATGCTAGAATGGAAAGCAAACAAGGGTAAGGTTTGGTAAGAAAAATTATATATCTACCTCCTATCCCTTAGATCTACTTCATATGGATGTAGTTGGACCTTCTCAAATACTCAGTTTGGGAAAAAAAGGGTATTTTCTAATCATTGTTGATGATTACTCTCATTTTACTTGGGTTAGCTTTTTATATCATAAGGATGAGGCGTTTGATCATTTTTTAAGAATTTGCAATTAAATCCAGAAGAAGAAGGATATGGTGTTAAATTTATTAGGAGTGACACTAGAGGAGAATTCAAGAATGCCATGTTTGAGAAATTTTACAAAATGAATGACATACTTCATCAATTTTTTGCTGCAAGAACTCCTCAACAAAATAGTGTAGGCAAAAGGAAAAATAGGATCTTAAATGAATTGGGAAGAATCATATTGAATAACAAAAATCTTCCTTATCACTTTGGGCTGAAGCTATCAACATTCCTTGCTATCTCTCTAAAACTCTTTATGAATTATGGACTCATAGAAAACCTTTAGTAGGTTATTTTCATGTCTTTGGTTCAAAATGCTATATTTTAAATGATAAAGATACCTTAAGAAAAATTGATCCTAAAACTGATGAAGGAATTTTCTTAGGATATTCATTAGTTAGCAAAGCTTATAGAGTTTTCAATAAAAGGACTAACACTATAGAAGAAACTATAAGTGTTAAAATTGATGATCATGAAATTACTACTCCACAACCTAAAGATGAAGTTGTTTTCATTCAAAAATTATCAAATGCCACTTAAGTTCAAATTGACGAAAATTCTAAAGTAGATAAGTGAACATGAGGAAAAGTAAGAGGATGAACTTAATTCATCCCAAAATGCCTAGACTTAGTAAAACATACTCTTTCAATGATGTCATTGGTTATGTTCAAGATGGTATTCACATAAGAAGTTAAACTAAGGAAGATTATGCTTATGTAGCATATCTTTTACAACTTGAACCCAAAAAATTTAAAGAAGCATAAACGGAAGAAGGATGGATTTTTGCTATGCAAAATGAACTAGATCAGTTTACTAGAAATAATGTATGGGATTTAGTACCTAAATGAGACCGTAAATCAATCATTGGGACAAAATGGGTATTTAGGAACAAAACTGATGAGAGTGAAAATATCATTAAAATTAAATTTAGATTAGTTGTCAAAGGATACAATCAACAAGAAGAAATTGATTTTGATGAAACATTTTCTCCTATTGCTAGATTAGAATCTATTAGACTTCTTTTAACATACATTAGTGTTAACAATATTAAACTTTATTAGATGGATGTAAAGAGTGCCTTCCTAAATGAGACTATACAAGAAGAAGTGTATGTTGAATAACCTAAAGGATTTATAGATCCTATTAAACCCAACTATGTTTACAAACATAAGAAGGCTCTCTATGGACTTAAGCAAGCTCTTAGAGCTTGGTATGAAAGATCCTATCAAATGTAGTTGATGAGCATCAAAGGTTCATGTTGATGGGGCCCTATTTGCGTGGTGTTGCCCCATCGATAGAGATGCATCGATGTAGCATTTTCTACATTTACGAGGCTCAATCGACATAGTATTATAATAAAAACTATAAATACAAGCTCACAGTTATGTTTATGGGCATCAAGTCACAGTAGTAGTAGAGTTGTTGTAATTTTTCCATTTGAAAGTTGGAATATTTCTCTGAGTGCTCGCAGCAGGAGTCAGAAAGTATATGGATCTTTATTTAAGCACTGTTGTACCTAAACCACACTAGTGTGTACAAAATAAAGATGAGCCTTTTGATCGAACCTTGCAACACTTAGCATAGATTAATGATTTATTTATATGGTGCATTCATTGTTTCCATTAAATATGTAATTAATTAAGCTAAATTAAGCTAAATTAAGACTTTAAGTGATTAGTTAATTAATTAATATAAATAGACTAAGTACAGAATTACGACCACTTTGAGTGTAAACATGTATTCACTTGGTAATCGTAGTAGTGTTATTATTTACTATGCCTAGTAGTGTAGCACTTGGTAACCCAGCAGTGGATATGTGGGTTTAGAATGTGATGAGTGACGAGGTACCCCTACACTCAACCATACGAATATGAGCGTTACATGCGCGATCCAGTCAAAATCCACAGACTAAGTGTCTACACGCCTTATGGAACACCTAAGGTTAATCGTTTGTTGTCTTCCCAGACTTATTTGTATTTGTCATGGTTGTATGGTTAAGTAAGTCTAAGGTATGTGATTTTTATGTCTTTTATGTTTTATTGCCTATGCTAATGAGGAAAGGGTGAACAGACTAAGTAACTAACTTTAACTAACTAAGTTCTAATGCATAGCATCAGTATCCGTTCCCACTTGTTCTTCACACCCTGAGCCGATGCAACCTTCTGAGATTACCAAATGCTATTCGTTGCTGGGATTACCATGTGTAACACATGTGCTTGAAGTGGTCGTACTGAATGCACTTAACTAGGAGAGAAGGGTTGAGAGAGATTTAATTAACTAATAAAGAATTTAAATAATGAAAAATAAATAACAATAATGAAAGTCCTATCTAGCTTAGTCCATGCATTGTAAGGTTTATCCAAATTTTTTTTCTTTATTTCCATACACAAACTTGTGCTCAGGTACAATATTTGCTCGAATAAAGATCCGTTCACTTTGGGACTTCTACTGCGGGCACATGGCAATTACTCTAACTCTGGAATGGAAAAACTGCAAGAGTTTGGCTATGGTCTAGATCTAGATTGAGAAACAAGGTAGAGCTGCTTCTTATTTATAGTAATGGTGGCGGACTACGATATCGCGTATGCGATATCACGGGAAAGATGCAATATTGCATACGATACATCGCGTACGTGATATCGCAGTGAGGATGCAATATCATGTACGCGATATCGTGGCTCATGCGATATCGCATCCCATCATACCCCCATGACTGAATAAAAAATCATCCTTGAGTTCTTTACAAAATATTGGGAAGGTATGGGATTATTGACTTAAATGGAACTAATGGTGAATGGGACGACATGTGAACGGATCATCATTACAGAACATGAAAAAACTAGTGTTCACAAAAACAAGAGTGAACACTTTATAGATTTGCTAGTAGGCCTTATTTGGCAGCTGAGAGAGAAGAGAGAAGAGAGAAAAAGTCTGCTACTGTCAACGCCAAGATTGCGTCTTTTATTGTCCATCTATAAGTGCGCCATCGATCTTGTTCCTTGCATAACTGCTTCAGCACCGATCCATTCCAAGTGTTTCCTCTAGATCCAATCCATTGTTGTATGATTGCCATTTGCACATACAACACAGTTGTTTATTAGCAAGGGTAAATGAATCACAATAAAATTGATACCTTGCTTTGGTGAAAGGTCCATTGGCTGGGTTGTGGTATGGCTGATGCGGATCTGGAGATATAATAATGGTGACTACCGAAGGTGTAGGGGTTAGGAGAAAATTGAAAAAATTGGGTCTGGACCCCCATGACTAAGAGTGAACCTCCGGTAGCGATAGAATGGAGAAAGAATAAAGAACAAGAAAGATGGAGAAAAAGAGACAACTATAACGTCGATGAAATAGATGCCAAGATGGAAATGAACAAAATAGAGTGGATTGCAAGAATGTTAAGGGAAAGAATTTAACTGGTGTACCAAATAGGAATGCTAGTGGGTCCTCCCCAAAGCAGGCTCATGCCTTTAATGCCCTAAAAAACCCACATTCAAAGAGTCCGTAGGCTCTAGGAATGTCAATTGGAATAAGAGTTAAAGTCTTAACCACAAGAATTTACCAAAAAGAAAACATTGTGTGAACCAAAATATACACTAATGATACAATCGGCAATGAGGTGAATAATGGAAAGAAGGATGAAGAGAAGAGAATGGAATGGAATCTCAAGAACAAGGTGGTATACAACCCCTTGTGTAGTTAATGATTAATGTGACTTAGTAGATCCCATTCCAAGTCCGGCCTCAAACAAACCACATCCAGTGACTTCGCATTAATGCATTCGGCCAATCCATCCACTTGAAGTAACAAGAATGCCTTCTCTAAAGAGCCACCACCATTCTGACGAAATGAAGGAGGAGAGAATGGGAAGCGATGAGGGCCTTAGTTAGAGGGAACATGGTTATTTTAGTTCCATAACTAGTGCTTGTAGCCCAAATGATTATTTCATCTAAGGGGTGTGCTTTGAATTCTCACTGTTTTTTTGTTGTTTTTGTTTTTTTGTGTTTATGCGTGAGAACCACACCATGCAAAGACTTTGTTATTTTTATTTGCTTATCTTCCCGATAATTGGGTAATGTTGAAGCGGTAAGAAAACTCAAGAAGAAAACATTCAAGCACTCAAGAGAATGGCCAACACAAATGCATCAAGTTCCCTTGAAGTCACAGCCTTTTCAATCCTTGAGTCCTTCCTTAGTTTGAGAAATGCCCAGTTATTGATTCGTTGATAGTTCTTATTTAGAAAGGGACTGTACATTTCCAAGCCAAGAGAGACCATAGAAATTTGTGGATGTGTGGATGAAGTGGACTCATTGCCTGTCATACCAAAAGAACCATACCTTAGTATCAACATCATAATCTTAAAGGTAAAAACCAAACATTAGCAACCAGTAGAAAATAGTTCATACCATCATTAGAGCACTTATTAGGTGAAAAAATTAGCAAAATAGATAAAATCCACACACACACACATAAAGAAATAAAAAAGTATAACGATGTTGTAAAACAAAAACAAGAAAAGTTAAAGAAATTTGTAAAACAAAAATGTGCAAAATAAAAATGTGTAAAACAAAAAACTAAAAAGAACTGAGGGCCCTGAATGATCAGTATAGGTGGCCATCTCCGCCATGACTGAATGGAAAGGGAGAGATCCAAAATAATAAACGTCTATTTGAATTTTTTAGAAGTGTCCAACTTCTCCCAATTGATGTTTTCAGGTTAAGGGTTGGAAGTTGGCGATGCTCATATTCCAATGTATCTATGCCTTCATTGTGGGCATGAGTTGTTTTCCTAGTTCGTTTCATGCATGTTGGTGGGCTAGTCTCTTGATTAACTGTTAACCACTGGGTGTTCTCTTGTTGTGTGGTTGCTACATACAGGCACCTTTGTATTTGAGTTTTTTGGGTATACTAGTTGCATGCAAGAGATGCTGAGCATTCCCCCATGTCATCACTTTCTAAGTCACTGTATGTGATGCATGGAACTTTCTTCTTCTTGATCTTTCCATAAATATTTTCCTTAGATATTTTCAAGGAAAGATCACAGATTCCTAGGCATGCATCTATTATACTCAACCATGCCCTTCCCATTATAATTGGGAAGTCCCCTTTGTTACTGTTGACTTCTATCACTAGGAAATCAGCTGGGTATGACCAACTACACACAATGGTAATGATGTCCTCCACTAATCCCAAGGAAATAGTGATGGACTGGTTAGCCAGCTCTAGTTGAATATTGATCTTCTTGAGTGGAGGTAGGTTTCAGGCTTTATACTTTCCTTGTAAGATTAAGTTAACTTCAGAACCTGAGTCAAGAAGAGCCTTATGAGGTTCATTCCCAGTAACTTGGAGATAGATTAATGGACTCCTAGGATTAGAGAGTTTCCTGGGAAGGTGGCCCACCTTGATCCAGTTGGTAATGATATGTGTTAACATAACCATGTGTGTTGAGCTCTGTTGTTGGTTTGAAGGGAGCTCCAAAGCCTTATTTGATGGAGAGGCATTTTGGGGCTCAACTGCTTGTGGTTGTGAGAGCTTGCTTGGAATCTTGGTTTTGAAGAAAGGTCTTCTCTTTGTACGGTTGTCAGAACCAGCAGTCGGTTGAAGGTTTATGGCTCTCGTAGCATTACATTGCTGCGGTTGAGTGGGTAGTTCCCCTTGCATTATTGGAGCGGGTGGTAGTGGAACTATCGACGTATGAGTGGAAGATGGATTCGGAGGATGGTATGCATGTGGTGCGTCTCCCAGAGGAGAAGGAGTCCTAAAATACTCCTGAACTTGGTAGTGATTTTGTGGGGTTGTGTGACCCATAGAGTCACTTGGAGAAACCAGCTACTACATGTAATATCCATATGGGTATGGTTGCTTGTAAGGGTATTGTTGTCTAGGCGGTGGCATCCCCCATGACTGTGGGTGTTGCCACTGCTGATGTTGCTTGATAGGTTGTGGCGAAGTTCCACTTGGATAATATGTTAACGGTTGGTGGAACTACTTTGGGGATAAGGTAACCTTTAGGGTGCTTAGCGTCTGTTAAGTCTTGGGTTGAGTGCATACACCCTAGACTTTTGCAGATGTGAGATTATTGGGCAACATCCCTTAGGATGGTCATATTGGTAGATCGCACATCCACCATCATTGTCCGTGTCAGAATCCACAACCTCATCAGTGATAGTCATTTTTCCCTTACCCTTGTCACGTGCATGACTTGAATCTCTCCTCTTTTTCTTATCATGGTCACTACTTCGCTCCTTAGACTCTTCTACAATTTTGAGAACGGTTTTGAATCTACTTTCTAAGGAGTCCCACATTTGGTCTACCTTAGCCAACACTTCGGTTGTTAGCTTTTGAAATAGCAAGGTTTTTCTATTCACCAACTCTTCAAGTGGTGACGCATGCTCTTCATCACAGAATCTCACTCCCCTCTTTCGGAGGAAAGGCTCGTGGTTATACTCTTTCGCGCTTTCTCTTTTCCATAGCTCCCATTCTTCTTTAGCTACTTACTCCAACAATCGATGAATTTCATGGGACCTAAGTTTAGATAATCTTCCTTGGGCATATGTTGCAAGGGTTCTCCTAGTTTCGTGTCTTAGCCCATCTACGAGGTGGCAGAGTTGATCCCGTTGTGCGTAACCATGGCCCAGGTGATGATGTAGCAATGCATAATATTGGCCCATGGTAGCATCTAGGGGTTTGTGATTACCCTGCTTCCATCCTTGGATCTACTTACATAAGTTGGACACTCTAGAGTATGTTTGGTATTTATCGTTAAACAATTCCAGCATTGTACTCCACCTCCTAATGGTTTCCAGTTCTAAGGACCAGTACCAACTCTCTGCTTCTTTTATGAGTCTCCTAGGAAACAACTTTAACCTCTGCCACTTGTTTTCAATATTCTACAAGGCATAGGCATCTTGGAATGCCTGTAAGTGATTTTGTGGATCAGCATTGTATCCCCCCTCAAAGCAGGGGATATTATTCATGTCAAGTCTCTTGGTCCGGCTATCTTTTTGATGCCTTGTAGGTATTCTAATTGCCTTTGTAATGTCTAACATACTTTGGGTTTCTAGTAGGGGTTCCTCATGGTCATCTCTCTCATGACATCTATGATGCCTACATTGTTCCCTACTTTTCCTTCTTTCATGCCTTGATTCTCTCGAATGCCCTCATCCTCGCTCTCAACTCTCTCGTCGATGTCTCTCATTTTTCTTACCCTTATCCTTATCGTTATGCTCCTTGTGACTGCTTCTTGATGTGGAAGAAGAGGGTGAATGATGTGATGAAGGGGAAGAAGAAGGGGAACCATCATCATGACGATGTTTCTTACCTTCTCTTCAGTGACTACGGCCTCGATCATGATGACGATCAGAATGCTTACCCTTATCTTGTGCTTGTGTTCCCTCAGTGAACACTTGGTGTTCATGGCAATCAGAACCAGGGTTGTGTATCGTGGAGCGCAGGTTCTGATACCTAACATCCTCACTATCATTAGGAGGGGGAACATCATTTCATGGAGAACCTATTGAGATAGGTTCGCCACCCTTAATTTCTCTTATGATGGACGAAGCATTATGGGGGCATTTGCCCTTCAATGATGTGTGGTGACTCTCCTGCCACAAGTCCCGTTGATGTTGCACTTTTGTGGGGTGGTAGTCCCTTGTGTCATAATCTTCTACAACGTATTCAGCGTATAGCTATGTCATATCGATTTGTGCAAGAGCATGAAGGAGCATGTTAGGGGCTGCACAATTTGGGGGTAACACTATGTTACCTTGCAAATCTTGCCAATGCAGTTGTTCATCTTGATGAAGGATAAAAGTAAAATCGGGTATATACTCATCGGGATGAGTATATACCACTCGATATTGTTGAGGAACTGGCGGTTCTCAGTTATGTATGTTAGACTGCCAATGGTCTCTTATGTGATCTCTAAGTGGTGAAGTGCTTTTATGAGAAGAAGAAGACATTGTTATCTTGTCGGTGTGCTATTAACCGTTGTTTAAATTTTCTTCTGATTAATCCTAAGGGTTCGTTTAAGCTTCCCAATAATGTAGATGATTTCCTATGTTCTACTTAGCGCACAAACAACTTAGTCCTCGGCAATGCCGCCAATGATGAGTGGTGAGGTACCCCTACACTCAACCATACGAATACGAGTGTTACATGCACGATCCAGTTGAACTCCGCAGACTAAGTGCCTACATGCCTTATGGAACACTTAATGTTAATTGTTCGTTGTCTTCCTAGACTTACTTGTATTTGTCATGGTTGTATGGTTAAGTAAGTTTGAGGTATGTGATTTTTATGTCTTTTATGTTTTATCACCTATGCTAATGAGGAAAGGGTAAAGAGACTAAGTAACTAACTTTAACTAACTAAGTTCTAATGCCTAGCATTAGTATCCATTCCCACTTGCCATTCACACCTTGAGCCAATGCAACCTTTTGGGATTACCAAACTCTATTCATTGCTAGGATTACCAAGTGTAATGCATGTGCTCGAAGTGGTCGTATTGAATGCACTTAACTAGGAGAGAAGGGTTAAGAGAGATTTAATTAAGTAATAAAGAATTTAAATAATGAACAATAAATAATAATAATAAAAGTCCTATTTAGCTTAGTCCATGCACTACAAAGTTTATCCAAAAATTTTGTCTTTATTTCCGTACACAAACTTGTGCTCAGGTACAATATTTGCTCAAATAAAGATCCGTTCACTTTGGGACTCCTACTGTGGGTACATGGAAATTACTCTAACTCTAGAATGGAAAAACTGCAAGAGTTTGGCTACGGTCTAGATCTAGATTGAGAGACAAGGGAGAGCCTCTTCTTATTTATAGGAGCGGCGGCGGACTGCGATATTGTGGGAAAGATGCGATATCGCGTACGCGATATCACAGCCCATGCAATATCGCGTCCCATCAGAATGTGTACAAAAAGTGGGACTGGATGCTTATGTTAGGACTAGTTAGAGACTAGTAAAGTAGTTAAATTAAGTTAGTTATTAAAATAATTCATCTCTCTATTTAAATGCCAAAGAACATAAAACATAAAACAATAAAAATCATATACCTTGATTACACTTAACCATACCTTTGTACATCACAAGTGTAATTGGGAAAACAACAAATGACCTTTAGGATGAGGTTTACTTCCTAGAGAACTAGTACACTAGAAAGTATAAAGTTTATGGAATTTGATTGGATCATGCATGAATGCTTCATGATTTGTATGGTTGAGCATAGTGGTACCTTCACCACTCATCATTAGCACCATTGCTAGGGACTCTTTTTGTTGAAACGTGTGATATTTAGGATTAGTGAACATTATTAATATCATTGGATGAACCCCCAAGGTTGACATCATTCTCAAATTATATAATTACAAAGGTACATCGATATTTTATTTGTTTGCAAAATTTCTTCTTCTCACAAGCATGAAGATGTCAAACCATTGATTCCATAATAGTGCAAGGTGGTATATACTCATCTAGATGAGTATGTGCTTGATCTCACCTTCATCCTACACTAAGATGAACAACTATAATGGTGTGACATGGAAGGAAATATTGTAATGCCTCTTGATCGATCTATGCCCATGATGCTGCTTCAAACTCTTAAGAAGTTAAGCATCCATGATCTTCAAGAGGAGTATGTTATGCATGAGTACAACTACCAAGACTATTATCCCATTGAAACACAACACTGGAAAGAGATCAACACTAGGAGAAGAATCATGAGTTTATGAAGGGAAAATGTTTCACTAATCCTTTGTTCTTGTTGAACCAAGATTATAATGAAGGCCCTTTCTTTGGAGGCTATCAACATGAAAATTCTCCATCCCTCATTACTAATGATGGGGGTGTGAAATCTACATTCCATGATTAACAAACCAAGTTCCGGTAAAGATGGTAGGGGCTTGGGCAAGCATTAAGATGATACGAAACACGACAAACATGGTCATGAAAACTGAAGGGAAGTTGGTAGATACCATGGTGGTGGCAATCCATCTTCTTCTTCATCCTCTTCATTTGCATTTTCTTATTCTTCTTCTTCTAGTTTTAAAGAATGTTGCAGCAAGAATAATCGTGATGGAGGTGCATAACAGGACAATAATATTGATCACCAAGCCTATAAAAAATGAAGGGGTAATAGAGGACATCATCAATGATAATGAAATAATGATGATGATCAACCTTTGTTGGAAACTCAAAGCATGCTTAACATTGCAGAGGTAGTCAAGATTCCAACCAAGTGTGTGAGAGATAGTTAGATCAAGCACTTAGACATGAACAACATTTCAAGATTTAAAGGGGGATATAACTATGAACCATAGACACATCTACAAGCTTTCCATGATGCCTGTGCCTTGTAGAACATTGGGAATGATTGGTAGAAATTAAAGCTATTCCCTAGGACACTCATCAAAGAGGCTGAAAGATAGTATTGGTCCTTGGAGCTGGAATCTATCCACCGATGGAGTATAATGCTCAAGATATTCAATGAAAAATACCAGATTTACTCTAGAGTTTCTAATCTAAGAAGGTAAATCCAAGGCTAGAAACAAGGAAGAAATGAATCCTTGGATGCTGCCATGGGTAGATATTATTCTCTCATACATCAATGTCCTAGCCATGGTTATTCTGAGAGGAAATAGCTTTGCCACATCATAGATGGATTCAGAGCAGAAACTAGAAGAACTCTTGGGGTTTATGCTGAAGAGAGACTATTCAAACTAAGAGCTCATTAGATAAAAAGGCTAATAGAGTAGGTGGCAAATAAAGAATATGAGTTTTGGAAAAGGAAAAGTGTAGAAGAATATAATAGAGATCCTTCCATTAGGAAAAGGAAGGTTCAATTCTATGATGAGGAGAAGTCACCACTTGACGAGGTGATGAATAGGAAAATCTTGCCCATCAAAAAATCTATTTTTGATATTTTGGCAAAGGTTGATAAATTATGGAACTCTTTGGATGAAAAATTCCAAGTTGCTATGAAGATTGATGAAGCATCCAAAGAGTAGAATAGTGATTGTGATCACAAGAGAGAAAAAGAAGCTGAACATGCCTACTAAAGAGGTAAGGGAAAAGTTGTTGTAGTAGAAGAAGTTGTGGAGATGTACTCTAATGATGATGGTGGATATGATATCTACTAATATAAACATCCCAAGGGATGCTTCCCCACCAGCAACAACAAGTTTACTATCCAAGTGGAGATCCACCATAACCATATGAGTAATACTAGTAGTGGCAACAACCATAGTCATGGGAAATGCCATCACCAAGATAATAGTACCCTTATAGATAACCAGATCCATATGGGTACTATGTTCAATAGCTCATTTCTTTACAAAGCTCTGCAAGCCATACCTCATTCCAACATCACTATTACCCTCCAGAGTATCATCGAACTCATTGACCATGTACTCAAGGGGAGCATTCATATCCATACCATCCTCTGCATTTGTATGCACACATCCCTCTATCCTCAACTTAGTTACCTCTTTCTTTGTTCATGCAGGGTGAAATTCCCTCACAGCCATAGCAACAAAATGCTATGAGGGCTATAAATTTACAACGAACCTTCTGGTGGAGTGGTTCAAATAATTGATCGAGGAAGCAACCATTTTTCTAACCTAACAGTCCTTCCAAACCATCATAACCTAATGCAATTGGTCATCATGTATCTCCAACACCCTCATCCTTGTCATCAAACATATTCGAGAGCCCTTTAAACCAAACATCATCTTAGATTTGCACTATGATGTTAACTCATGCTGTTTCCTACTGGATCAAGGTCGGCAACCTTTCCACGAAATGATTTGACCTAGGAAGTCTTCTTATTTACATATAGATCACTAGACATGAGCCATGCAAGGATTTTCTTGATTATGATTTTTGTATTAATCTCATCTCTTATGACATGTACAAGGCTTGGAACTACCACCTCTCAAGAAGAGAAATATCCATTTGGAATTGGTAGACCAGTCAATCACTATCCCTTTGGGGTTAGTGAAGGACATTGTGACCATAGTTTGTGGTTGGTTCTACCCTACTAATTTTTTGATGATCATGATTTAAAATTGCAAAGGATACTTTCCTATCATTATGGGATGCGCATGGTTGAGCACTATTAATGCACAAATGGACATTAGGGACCTCTCATTGGAAATCTCAAAGGAAAATGAATTTGGATGATTTGAGAAGAAGCAAGTTCTATGCATTGTGTATTGCAATAACAAGTGCAATTGCATGTAGAAAATTTGGTCCATTAAAAGTACATTTCTCAAAGCATGTAATCAGTGTGCACATGAAATAGATATCCAAAGGTGCTTATACATAGTAGCCACAAAGTAGGAGGGTACCTAATGGCTGACAGCTAACTTTGATGGCAGCACACTATGCATGGAACCTACTAAGTGCCTAACATTTGCCTATGTTGAAAGCATGGATGAACTTGAACAAGTTCATTACCAACTCTTTAATGATAAAGATGATGATACCTATTGAGAAGAGTTGGAAAGCACTTATATTTTCAAGCAAGATCCCCTAGAGTTAAAAACTCTACTAGCTAGCATGGAGTATGCATTTTTTAATAAAGGGCAACCTAGTTATCAACAATGTAAATCTTTCTTCCAAACAAAAAGAAAAGCTGTTAAAGGTGGTTAACAAATGATCAACAACCTTTGCTTAGTCATATCTTGAGCTAACTAGAATTAATCCAAGGATATGCCAATATCATATTGTTGGCGACCGTTTTGGACGCGACCGCCAACGAGTGTTCTCGAACAGGATTTAGGTGCCTGCTGGTCTCTGGCAACACCAAGGCCCAAATACCTGCAAATAAACTCAGTAGTTAACGTGAGTAGGTGTGTGTGCTATTGCGGCGTGCGGTTGTGAAATATGAAATGATTGCGTTGTGTGTAAACTACAAATGACTTGTCTTAAAGAGATTCAGCCAACTTTGCCAAGTACTGTGAGTTGTTGAGAGTTCCTATTTTG